>CAUJRU010000332.1:0-600000 GCA_963277665.1 Viscum album | reverse complement strand
CAAAGCTGGTGAGGGGTGGATCTTCTCACGGGGGTTGTTCTGGAGTTGTTTGTTCTCTTCGCCTCTCCTACATCAAACTCGTTAGCATGATTCCCTGAGTTTGGATTAGTTCTTCAAGGCCAGATACTTTATCTCTCATTACATGCAATTCTTTAGTTTGTTCATCCTCTTGTTTTTTTCTAAAAATATGTCCGGGGTGACACCCCAAAACCCACACCTCTGACACAGCCATACTATTCTGGCTGTTTCAAGGCCGTTGAAAGTATGTATTCATCCGGTGCGGGTTTTGTTGATTCCTGTGACTATGTCAAATAGAGAATATGAAAAAATAAGTAAGCATCGTTATGTAATAGTGATTTAAATAAAAACAAGTTTATATTATGTCATACTTACACATGTTTCCCACACTTTTTTGTGTGTGTTCATCTACCAGTTTCCCCTCTTTATTAACACGAGCCTCCTTCCATAGCACATGGCGTGGAATGGAAGTGACTTGAGATTTTGCTTCATCAATCTGCATATAAACAGAAAAACATGGTTACAGTGTTTTTTTATGTCACATAAAATTATAATAGTAATTTTAAAATACATACCAATTTTTTTTCAATTGAAGCGTACCCCAACCTTGCTTTATGGTAGGGGTACGCTGGATTTGCTACCCGTTCTTTATTTTCAGCACTCATTTGCTGTTTCATAAATAAAAACCTATCAATCCACGTGATGAATACAAGAAGCATTACACAACATGTAACCAAACACAAAGTACTTGAAAATTCTGTTCCTCATGATGGTTGCAAAATGCATCCCACGTTCCTTGGGATATCAAGTGTTCATAAAGAGGTGGCAGGTGCGGCTTGATTTTCCCTTCGGCATCTTTCAGATGATGTTTTGTTAAAATGCTGTGAAAGCCTCTATGAATCCTTCATTCCAGTCTGAAAACATATTCTTTGTGCGAAACATCTACTTTAAATTCACTCTGCAAGAGATGATGAAGGGTTAGTCAATATTTCAATATTTTATTTTATTTTAATAAATTAAATAGATGATATCATAATGTTACCGTAATATCTTACCACATTAATGTTTTCAACCTGCTGACAACATGGTTCCACGACTCTACGTCAATCGGCACGCGTTATCGAGTGACGATTTCAATGTAGCTACTAAACATGGATTTGTTGGGGTTTACATGCTGGCCTAGCTTATTCCATCCCACCTCATATTTGATGCCTTTTTCTCTTTCCTTAAGGATTTTTGCTAAAACTGGAAAACTACGGCGCACCTGTTTTTTTGTTTCGCTGGGGTTTCATCGCCTACCATTTCCTCAGTTTCTGCATCATCATTATGTTTCTCCGAAGCGCTAGCATTGGCACGGACACCAGCTGCAACAGGTTGAGAGACCTGTTGTATGTCAGTAGTGGGACCAGCTGCAACAGGTTGAGAGACATGTTGTCTCTCAGCAGTGGGACCAGTTGCAACAGTTTGAGAGACATGTTGTGTCTCGGGATTGGGTGCATCAGCAGGTGAAGAAGTCATTATCTACAGAACTGGTTTAAAATTTAATTTAGATCACATAAAAGCAGCAACGAACAAATAATAACATAATGTAACACAATCTATATTACAATAAAAATCAATAACCTGATTATTGAACTCCCTTTTTTTAAAGGCTGAAGGGATTTGACCCCTCTATCAACTATCCATATCCCTTCATTGTCGTCTCATCTGACATACAAAACATCGTCTACATTGGGACCACTGTGAAATGATTGTGAAGTCCCAATGAAAGGGTCATCTTCCGTTGAATTTTCATTTGACCCTTCAGCTGTTTTGGTCGATAACAGAACAATTGACCAGTTTCGGTTTGCGGGATCTGAAACATAAAATACTTGCACTGCCTGTGATGCCATTATAAATGGTTCGTCTTTCTCCCCTTCCTTACTAAAATCAACTTTCACGAATCCCAAATCATCTATTTTAACAGCACTCTTGTTATCAACCCACTTGCATTGAAATATCGGAACTTGAAATTCCGTATAATCCAACTCCCATATTTGTTTGATGATGCCAAAGTATGACATATTCGCATAAATTGGATTTCTGTCCTTAGCACCGGAAACATGAATCTCTTCAGCCACAAGTGTAACCCCACTATTCTTCATGGTACTGTCTTTATCATGTTCATTAGTATAAAATGTATAACCATTAACTACATAAGCATTGTAAGATAATGCATACACACTTGGTCCTTCGGCTAGCCATCGAAGTCGTTCCGAAATTGACTTTGGATTTTCATCTGATTTCATAAAAATATGATCTCGAAACCATCCTATAAACTGTCGATTATGTGTATCTGATATCCATTTTTTATCCCTTGATGGATTCAAATGCTTAAGAATTTTTTTGTGGATTTCAACATATGGGTCAACGTCGAAACTGTTATGCAAAACATAAAGGTGGGCCTGCTCCCGATATGTAATATTGATTGTGACAACCTTTCTTCCAGAAATTCCTTCACCCTCAAGCCGCCCAGTGTGACGAGATTTCGGTAAGCCAATGCTTTCCACACCAGACAAGTATTCGGTATAGAATTCAATGGCTTCCTCAAAAATATATCGCTCTGCAATACAACCCTCTGGACGACTTCGATTTTTGACATACCCTTTCAAAATCTTCATATATCATTCAATGGGGTACATCCATCTGTAATGTACATGACCACATAGTCGAATCTCTCTCACCAAGTGGACCATAAAATGAACCATCATATCAAAAAATGAAGGCGGGAAGAACATTTCCAATTCACATAATATGATGGAAATTTCTTTTTCCATAGCTGGAAATTTCGCCGGGTCTATAACTTTTCTGCATATAGCTTTGAAGAAGAAACACAGTTTCGTTAATGTAGTGCAGACATTCTTGGGAAAAATGCAACGTAAAGCAATTGGAATGATATTTTTCATCAAAACATGACAGTCATGTGATTTCAGACCTCTAAACATAGAGTCGCTCATTGACACAAGGTTACTGATATTTGACGAATACCCCTCTGGAACCTTTACTTCAATCAAGAAGTTGCAAAACTGATATCTCTCCTGACTGGAAAGAGTGTAAGTAGCAGGAGGAAGAAATGTTCGTTTTTCACCCTTCACTGGTGCTAACACTTCTCTTATTCCCATCTCATCCATGTCCAACCTAGCCTTAATTCCATATTTTGTTTTTCCAAATGTATTTAGCAACGTTCCGATAACACTGTAAAATACATTTTTTTCTACATGCATAACATCAATAAAATGTCTTACATATAGACAATTCCAGTATTGTAATTCAAAAAAAATTGATCTCTTTTTTCCAACCGATTTTTGTAAGGTTTTTCGAAGCCGGTTTACCAAAAGTAGTGTCCACATTTTTAACTTTCTCAGACAATTGATCGCCTGTTAGTGTAGATGGTGCTGTACGTTCTTTTGAACTTCCATCGAGTGATGTCTTCCAAGAACAGTACTTATGTCGTCATGGTAGAAATCTGAGATGTCCTAGAAACACGGTTTTTATTGAATGTTTCAACCTAATTGATTGTTTACCTTCTTCGCAAACATGACAACCTTGAGTTCCTTTAATGCTATATCCTGACAAATTTCCATAAGTAGGGAAGTCATTTATCATACCATACAACATGACTCTCAAAGTGAAATCTTCCTTTCTGTAAGAATCATACAATGTAACACCTGAATCCCACAATAATTTCAAATCTTCGATCAGTAGAGCTAAATAAACATCAATATCATTACCTGGTTGTTTTGGTCCTGATATAAGCAAAGATAACATGATGTATTTTCGTTTCATGCATAACCACGGTGGTATGTTATAATTTATCAACATAACCAGCCATGTACTATGACTGTTGCTTTGAAAACCAAAAGGATTCACTCCATCTGTAGATTACGCAAGACGAAGGTTTCTCGACTCGTTTCCAAATTCAGGATACTCATGATCGATTCTCTTCCACTGAGGAGAGTCTGTCGGGTGACGTAGTATCCCATATTTAATTATTGTATCTACATGCCAAGTTAATTGTTCTGCAGTCTCCTCACTTCCATATAGGCTTCTAAACCTTGGAATGATTGGAAAGTACCATACAACTTTAGTAGGACTAGATTCATCTTTCTTGTATCGAGAAGCACCGCACTTTGGGAATTCTTTAAGTGATTTTTGGTCCTTGAGAAACAGTATACAGTCATTCAGGTAGACGTGTATTCTTCCAGAGATCATACCCATAGAGCGTAGCATTCGTTTGGCATCGTATGTTCGGATCGGGAGCTCATTGTCTTCTGGGAGCATGTCATTCAAGAGGGCAAGTAGTTTCGTAAAACTGTCGTCACTCCACCCATTATCTGCTTTCAAATTATACAGCTTCAGTACGACTGACAATACTGTATATTTAGTGCAACCAACATACAATGGATTCTTTTCACAACTTTTTAACTTCTCAAACAATTTTGGGCAATCACGAAGTTCATCTTCGAAGGTCCTTGTCATTTTCTCAATACGATCTTCATCATCATTCACATTTGTAATCACATCCTCAATACGGTCATCTTCATTGTTCATGTTTGTAGTCATATCAGATTATCCATAAAACGCAGTGTCACCCCATTAAATACTTACATTCGTTGTTTCCCCGTGTTTATTCCAACATGTATAACTTTGATCTATTCCGTGACAGATCAAGTGTACTTCCAACTGATCTGGACTAATTTTTTTTGAATAACAACAGCGTAAACACGAGAAAAGGATTTGAGAAGAGTCACATGCATGATCTTTTGCAAACTTGATATATTCTTTCACGCCTTCTTCATACTCTTTTGTCAACCGATTGGCATTCATCCATTCTTTATTTATATTCATCCTATTTGAAATCCATAGGATGAGTATATAGGTTAGAGGAGAAATGACTTCTCGAACCTTTTCTGGATAACCTAGAACTCCTTCCAAGGAAATAATGTGACCATGAAACAATACTTCTTACACAAAATATGGGGAATTTATAATATTGTAATAAAGACACAGCTCTCTAAAAACACCCAGAACAACCTCCAGATTATTGGAGTACTCCTCCTATATATTGTAATACAGCAAAAAGTATTTTAAAAAAACGAAAATGGAGGTGTCTAGAAAGTTATTAAAGATCTAGTTCATCAGTTCCATGAAATAGATAGAGCATTGGTGATCCCAAATAGAATTCATAAATACTTTAAATTTCCATATCGACTTTAAAAATTTATCTTTTGAGCATCCTCTTCCCAAACCCTCAACTGTTGGTACCCTGATCTCTAGAAAATTTTCAAAAACCAATATAACCTTATAAGATGGTCAAACAAATCATCAATTATAGGCAATATGTAATTATTCATTACTGTCACCTGGCTATGACTACAGTAGACTGTTAAAATTAATAGGCTATGATATGAATTCATTGAAAACATAATTGGAAAATCCCAAAGTGACATGATCATATAGATAGAACCATTTCCCTAAAGATCATCTAGATGATCTTTTAGCTCCTCTAAATCGGCCAGAGCCTTATGATGTGATGGAATGGAAAATGGGATCTTCCTATGAAGCAAATAGATAGAAAACGCAAACACTCATTGGGGAGGTTATCCCATGAAGTCCTCTAGAAATGATTTTGTGTACTTTTCCATCACCACTGGAATTTCACATGAAGAACACTTCCTAACAACCCCAAGGAAAACCTTGGAAAAATGACATGATTTGAACCATAACATAGAAGAAACTTTTCATACCCTCCATGGTTATAGATCACAATCTCCATAAAAGTCATGGAATCTCCTGTTAAGAGTAAGTAACTGAACCCAATGGTGATAATAGTCATCTAGTGCACTAAATTCAATAAAAAAATCCAAGACGATAATGAGGTCGGAAAAGACCAGGTCCAAAACATGGAATCCCGATGTCCTCCATGCCAAGTACCACAACACAACTCTCAAAGAACATAAAACCATGACCATTTTTCCTACCCAAAAGGGTTAGTCAATACATGAAATAATTCATAAAATCTTCTGTTATAACCAAGTAATAAAAAAATATGTGAAATTAATGACTAGGATTCACCATTTTGAAACGAAACCAATACTATAGAAGAATTAAAAAAAATTCACCTCGAATTGTGGTTGTCCAAGATTATGAGTCCTCATGAATGACCTCTACTACATTGATTTTTTTTGGATTAGACTCGTCTATGTATTATTTCCTTATTAAGAATCCCCCTTTCTTTTAGGATGTGATCCTCCACCATTTGAAGCTTCTTATTTTAACTTAGAGCCCTTAAAAAAGTGGAGCCTACACCACCCATTAATGGAACACCATTGAGACCAATATTTCAATTAAAATATGCCTCTCACATCAATACCTTGGGAAACACCTAAAAATAGGTTGGTAGACTTAGAACAATAAGAATAAATCTGATATATTTCCTCAAACTCATCTCTAAATTAATAGCCATATGATAATCGTTCGTGGGGATATAAAGAGATACATGAACCAAATGAAAACACCAAAACATAAGAATAACTAAATAAATCTAATGAAGTAGTGGGAAATCATTAAAACAACCCATATTCAGGATCAAAACATAACCACAATCCCAAACCTCCCATGGAAACTGAAGATTCAACACGAAGAATAGTTGTCCAAACACTTACCCATTCCAAACATAATTAATTCATGAATGTTCAATTTGAATCACCTTAAGAAGGAGGACCCGGTGGTGGAGGAGAAGGAGGTGTCGACAGCTGAGGCACCAGAGGCAGCGCAGAGGCAGCGCAGAGGCAGGGCGGAGGCAGGGCGGAGGCAGCGGAGGCAGCAGAGGAGGAGGAGGAGGAGGAGGAGGAGGCCGCGGTGGAGGAGGAGGCAGCGGAGTAGGAAGAGGAGGAGGAGGCGCTGGTGGAGGAGGAGGATGATGAGGCCGTGGACTAGGAGGAGGAGGAGGAAGTGCTGGTAGAGGAGGAGGAGGACGAAGCTACGGTGGAGGAGGAGGAGGAGGTGGTGGTGGCGGCTAGAGGAGGAGGAGGCGGCGGCCGGAGGAGGAGGAGAAGGAGGAGGAGAAGGAGGAGGCGGAGGAGGAGGAGGCGGTGGAGGAGGAGGAGGCGGCGGCAGCGGCACATAGGAGGGCTTCCGCGAGTGCTTGAACGGGTGCAGGGAGGAGGAAGAGGACCCACGGGTTTTTAACAAATCTGCGTGAGCCTTTATCAGCGCTAGTAAAAAGCGCTGACAAAGGGTGTATTTATCAGCACTAAAATAAAAAGAGCTAATAAATACAACCTTTATCAGCGCTTTTTTAACGCTGATAAATAAGCCCTTTATCAGCTCTTGTTTTAGCACTGATAAAGTGTACCTTTATCAGTGATTTTGTTAGCGCTAATAAAGGCCCGACCCTTTATCAGCGCTTTACTGTTAGCGCTGATAAAGGCAGGCACATGCCTTGCCCAATTTTGTGGTAGTGAACCATGAATGGAAACCGTACATGTTTTCACCAAAATATCTATTTTAATAAAAATTAAAAATAATATAGTAAGTGTAAATTATAATGTAATTATATTTTATAAGATATATATTGATATGACTTTTAATATATTTTTAATAAGTATTTATTTATTATTATTATTTTATGTGTTTTATGTAACATGAGAATTGAACAAGGGGTTTATATTACAATATCTCTTCCTTTAAGGGTTTTTAGGTTAATGTTACTTTAGGTAAAAATTGACATATATTTATCCATTAAAACCCAAATATTTTCAAAATAATATATAATTTATATAATTTTAATGTATTATTACGATTTCCCTCACATTGGAAATTAAAATTGTTAACTAATTGTTTTTATGAAATGTATAAATTATTTTATTGGGCAGATAATATTTATCATACATGTCTATGTCCATAGACATGTATTATATATGTATTTATCTATACATAAATGCTTTGGTGGTGTTATTTTTACTAACTTTATTTTTTTAATAATTAATTAAAGTGATTTTTTTCAATTATTTTTATTAGTAATCACTTACTACTTTAAAAAAAAATAAGAAATGAATGATATTTTTTATTTTATATAGTATGAGAAAATTTTACCATTTTAATAGCCTTATTTATTATTGAATATTAAATTAAAAATTTACATGGTTAATTTCAAATAAAATAATTTTCTCAATATTTTCTAAATGTATTTTAATGACACTAAATATATCTATTATTCTCCCTTATTTTCATTGAAATGTAAAGAATTCCCTTTTAAATGGATTTTCCATATGTAGAACCATCCTAATATTTATTTAATCATTCTTTATCGATATTATACTATTTTACCATCAAAATTAAATCACTATTCTAATTATGATTATGATTCTTAAATGGTGATTTTATGAATCGTTTTTATTCTCCATGAGTAAATTATGTTATCATTAAATATTTTTGAAAGAGTTTTTTTCTTGGGGTTATGCCTTGATGAATATTTATTTGATTATATGGAACAGATTTGTATGTTTTTATTTATGTCATGAATGGATATGTAATTATATATGACCATAAGGAATTGGGTAAATAATTGTATCTCATGAGAAACTATAATCATAAATTGTAAGTGAACGCAGTTTTCTAGATAATATATCTAATTTGATAGTATTAGTGGTAAGACATGACTAAATAAGGGATAGAATGTTGGGTAAAACTAATTCAATATAGTATTGTGTTGAATATTATAGTCTTGGTAGTTATTTTTTACTAATTATACTGTTTTCTAGTCTTACTTGATTTCCAAAAACCCATGTATTATACTTATGATATGTTCTTGCAGCTCATGATTAATTATTGATGATTCTAGAGTCACATGACCTATGTATTTTGTTATAAAAATTAAATCTTCCATGAAAAATGATTTATTTTATTGACTAATTAGGAATGAAATTAAAATTTTATGATACTATTGTCATACCCTTAGGATGTAATTTTTCTTAGTTACGATCACTAATTGATATTTCTAATGATTACACTTTCTAAGCATCTGAGCTAACAAAATATTATATTTCCTTTTCCCCAAGACATGAAGAATAATACACTGTTATTTATTTATAATAAGTGTATAATTATGGAAGAGAATTATGGAATGTGATTATGATCTTTAATGAAATAATCACTATGCATACTGTCTTAAAAGAAACTAATCATGTATGATTATGTCGACTGTACTATTTTGATATATATTGGACACTCATCTAAAATCCTATAATATATATATATAAAATGCACGGGAAACCTCAAAACTACCTCCAGAATCAATTGGTGATGGATTATCTACATTTTTTATGACCATTTTCAATATGTTTTTAGACTGTTAGATTACTGCCCCTAATTCAATATTTGGGAATAATTTCCCAAAATTAGTTCAATATTACTTGAAATACCATATATAAGGTTGATTTCATAGAACTTTATATTTTTATTTTATCCTATATTATATATTTTATTAGAATAATTGTAAACTAATTTTATTTTTCTCATGGATAAATTTTTAATGATGTATAATCGGCTCATGAATTCATTAAGAAGAATTAATCAATAAATTTCCAAAAAACTCTCCTACTTCATCTATAAATGTAATATTGAAATCCATAATTTTGATTTTGAGAAAAAATGGTATTATATTAATGAGAACATAGTGAATAAAAAATTATAATTTAATTTAAAAATTAATTAATTTGATAAAAAAATTAAAATAGGGGAATTTATCTAAAACAACATAATTCTATCAAATAATCATAGTGGACTCCTATAAAGTGTTAATTATATAATAATAATATAAAAATTTATATCAACAATCATCTATGAATAATTCTTTTACGCTAGAAATATTTTCACTCCACTCATATTTTTCTAAATTATTCTTAGAAGGGAAATAATTAGGATAAAATTCAATTTACTGATTTAATATTTTTTTAATAACTTTTTTAAAATAGATTAACACCATTTCATAATGACTAATCATTACATGGAATTTACTGAAAATATATCCTATGGTTAACACCCCATTCTAGACTAAAAAAGGGTGTATATTTTTATATGATTCATTGTTAATATGGAATTTAAAAATTTCCCTTTTTATTTAAATTATGATATTTGTTTTTCTAGCAATCACGTGAGACAAAAAATAAAGCCACTATGAAAGTTAATTTAAATTAAAATAAATTATAATATACTGATATACATTTAATTAGGCGTCTATTTATTATAATCAAAATGTTATTATCGAATTAATAAAATTGTTATCACCTTTTTAACCATTTGTTCCTTATTATTTTCAAATTTATAAAATCGTAAATTAAAAATAATAACTATTTAATGATTTACCAAATTTTTCATTAAATATTTCATTAAAATTATTAATGTTTCTTGATTATCCTATATAATTATTTAATCATCAAATTACCATTTCTTTAAAAAAACATTAACATTCATTTTCAACCAAAAAAACTAAAACTAAAATGAATTATCACATAATATATATAGAGCTCCCAACCTTAGTAGCCTAAAGTTAGTGGTAACATTATTACATTGGCATAAGATATATGGAGTGATATTATAATGTTCTAAATGGTTTATTAGTCTTGGTAAACTAAATAAATACTTATATTTCACATAAATTTGAAAAACATAAAATAGAAAAAATTGTTTTCATTGAGATCATATTAATTTACTAAAGTAGGTCCCTATGTATCAATCAAAAATCATTTCCTGATAATGATGGGTGAGGAAACATAAAAAAGGGGTGATATCTAATGATTATTATGCGTATACGTACAATGGATTCTATTATTAATATATAAGACATAATAAATATGGAAACTTAAATAAATGAAAACAATCCACTATAATCAATAATTATAATAAGGAAAATAATATGCTGGGAATAAGTGATGATCAAATAATGCAACATAAACGATCACTTGATCTTGAAATTTGACCATGGATATTCTAACTTGTTGAATAATCACATGGAAGATAAATAACCAATCTTATAATGATGGAATGTAAATGTTTGACATTATTATCTTACTGTCATGAACCCATTCCATGAAATATTACAAAATTGTGTAAGGGATCAGCCGAAAACTGAAGATAGATTGTCTCATGTGAAAATTAAATATATCAAGAAGAAATAGATTACCCCTCCTATCACTTACTAAGTCTAATTAATTCCTCATATGAATTGTGTGAAACAAAATAAAAATAATTATTTATATTGAAAAAATAGCCTAGTAATTCTTAATACATTTCCCAATCAATAAAAATAATTATAAATGATTTAGATTAATATAAAAAATGTTATCAAAATAGTACATCCGTAGTCAAACTGGCCAAAAACCTTCTAAATAAATTATTAGGATGATATCATTATAATATATTCCTAGTGTATAATATTAAAAATATGGGTTTTTGTGATGTATGAATACAAATTCTATAAAAATTCCATAAAATATTCCATAAGGTAAATATATTTTTCACTTTGAAAATAAATTTTAAATAAACTAAAAAAATAAAAATATTATAGAAAAAAAATTATTTCAATATAATATTTTAATCTTGGTATGGTATCCTTCAAGAATTTTTGGTAGTAAATTCTATACATATTGTGTTTGTTAAAACTATGATTACTTTCGGATTTTCTGTCAAAGTCAAACAGTCTTTATTTAGAATACCACTGGAAGAATACCTTTTATTTTAAAACAATATTCTATTCATGGAAAATATTAGTTAATAAATACATTTTTTAATGATAATTACATGTTTGAAAATACTTTTTACAAAAAAGTACCTGTATGAAAATTATTTTCAACTAAATAGATAAATAAATATAAATTTCTTCAAAACATTTTCAAAAATATTTTATGAATCAAAGAGTGTAATTTAATACTATTACTAGAAAGTTAGTCAATAACCATAGTGGAATAATCTAAATGGGCTTTATTAAAGATGATCAAATAATTTCATTAAATGTAAATTTTAGTTTAATCATCCCAATTAGAATGTGATTCAATCATTATTTGCTTAGAGATTTTGTAAGACCCCAGGTAAATAAAGAATATGACATTTTAACATTTATCCATATTTGTGAATAAAATATTAATATTACTTTAAAGGGGATGCTATTCTCGATGGCATACCCAATACGCAACAACGAGTTTCTTGGGAATCTTACGTTGCACTCTAATAATAAAATAATATTATTTTAAATGGTAGTTAACGCCTTGCCATTGTAATGGCGGGAATGAACAAAACTAACTACCAAATGATTATATATGTTTGTCAAATATTTTTACTTTTTACAATAAATGTTAGAGGATTAAGAATGAGAATGAATCCAATTTTAAGCGTAAACATTGTAATATTCTTTAAAAGGTCGATTAACCAACTTTTGATGGTGAACCAATTTTAAATCAACTTTTTGAAACATTTATGTGTTATATTTGACAAAATAAAATTCTTCTTTAGAATTGGGACATCAAAATTTACTTTGTGTAAATTGTTTGGTATTTTTCCGACAATGTTCATTTTTTAATGAATAGTGAAAAATGTTGTATTTTAATTCAAAAACTCTTTTTAATCTAATTTATTTATATGATTAGATTATCTTTTGAGTTTTTTTTAAAGTTAAATTAGAATATATTTTTACCATTTAATCCAATAGCGGTCATTGTAATTAATTTCACTTTGAAATTGGACTTAAACTAGTGTCAATCTTTTAATAGATATTGTTTCTTAAAAACACGCTATTTGTTTTGACAGTGGGAATTAATTATTAAATTAATTAATGCAACTTATATGTTTTGAATTTTGTAAAATAGACAAAATTTTTGAATTTTGAATATCAAATATATCTTAGGGTAAATTTTTGGTATTTTTTTTGGAAAACATTAATTTAAGATGAATAGTGAAACCACTAAGTGGTCGTTAAAGAAACCGATTTTTCGTTTAAATGAAACTTTGCCACTTCTGTGATTTGATTTTCAAAAATCCGACATACATGGTTTTAATTAAGAAGTAAAATTTGGTTCAATGAGATTAAAATCATTTTTTTGAATAGTAACTTTTAAGTTTTATTAATCACGATTAAAGGTAATTCGTGTAATTTAAGGTAAAAATAATATTTTAATAATATGAAATGACCTAGACACATGTCCTACCCTCATGGGATGTGTCATTTCCGACCAAGACAATAAATGGGTCAACTTGGGGACCCCATGGATCCACTTTGGTAGGAAAATGACATAAATAACTTTTTATTTAATGTTAAAATAAAAATGTCACAAACATGAGTTGTTTTACTAAAACAATTTTTAAATGGGGTTATAAAAGTCATATTTTTGACTATAAATATTCATTAGAAAGTTAAAAATATTTCCTACATCATTATATTTGTTTTATAATTTTTATACATTAAATAAATTAATTTATTTATGACACCATGATGATGCAGCGATTACCTCATTATTTAACGATTTTAATAAAATGAAAAGATAATGTAAAATCTAAGCCCTAGACATTTCAAAAACCTTTTGGATGGGTGGATTTAGAACTCTTAGTACCTTATCCTCGAAATATATAATTTTTGGACCTTTAAAATTGGAAAGGAATTTTCTAATAAAGTAACCTTTCATAACATTCCAAGAGTGCCCCTCCTCTCCTCTTATAAAAGGCCCCCACCTCTACCACCTTACCCACACCTCTCAAGCCTTTGGCTCGGCCAAACCCTGACTATTTTGTCTCTACACATCCCTCTCTTCATCATTGAAGCCTCACTTTGGGCATAATCCTTCCCAAGGAATCCTTTGAGCTCAAATCAAAGAGAGTTACCAGATTTAAAGGTAATGTCTTCCCTTGTGTTCTTTTGTTTTATTTTGCTTCTCCAATCCCCTAAACTCTTTTTATTACTTTTTTTTGTAACAACACCTATATATTAAATATAATAGTATTTTTTTTATAATAATGATTCGAGCTACACTTTCACACAACTCGGTCTAATGGTTAAAGAGCATACTATTTCTGTGGATGGAGAATTACTGCCTCACGAAACGATGATTGTTCAGTATTCTTTTAACACCTTTAAAGGTGGCCATTAAGATGTTACAATATTTATATATGATATATAATATGTTTATTTTTTCCTTAATCTTCTGTATTTTTCATTTATGGAATACCTTTATGGTTTTCATTATGGGTAAACGCGATATCTTCATTTTAGGAAGTGCGGACTACCGCCCCCTCAAAGTGATTTGATTCGTTAATGCATTATGTGTGATATATAAAGGATGGAATTAATAGTATTACATATGATATCCTACTGAAAATATAATATACCTTTATATCATTATTATTTAATTCCATTGAATAAAAAAAAAGAAATGAAAGTAGCGTTCATGCGTACATACAACTTACCGTCTCCATGATCGATACATTCCATTTCTTATATCCAAATGTTATGTACTATTATAAGTACATATATATAATATATATATGTAATATATTACATCTAAATTATGGATATTATTCTGGAATTATAATATATATATATATATCTCATTTTATTTTAATTCCATTAATATGACAAAAAATGAAAGTAGCGTTCATGCATACGTACGGCCTACCGTCTCCATGAACGATGCTTTTAATTTTTTATCTCCAAATGCTATGTAATAGTATAAAATGAATATATACTGGATATATAAGATATTTAAAACATCAATACTATTTTGGATATGATGTACCTATAACTACATGGAAAATTCTCTTCCAACAAGTTCAATTTTTACTCATGTACCGAACATCGACAAAAACATCTGATATGAACTCACTTTATTAACCAATTATTATAACATTATAATATGTGACACGAACTGAATAATAATCTTTAAAGAAGTTCCTTATGAAATTATAAATTGACCAAATTTTATTATTCATGATATTAAATAACGATCGAGTCATGTCGGACACGAGGTAAGGGATCCTACCTCTCTCTTCCTTTTTAAGTACTCTCTTTTATGTCATTTCTTTTAAGATCATATTTCATATGTTTTGTGATGTTATTTTATATTCCTCATTATGTAATTTTTATGTTAATATTATGAGAGACCCTATTTGATCTCATAAATCCATTTTTTGAAGTTTTAATTGGCACCGTTAGGCTGCCGAAATTTCGTAAGGGGCTTTTTATCTCACTTTGTGTTTTCGTGAGATTCATGCTACATTTGCCAATATTTACTTTTGAGTGGTGTATGTACTGTCCATTATTCTACGCTTTGTGTAACATACATTCGTTTATGAGTATTTACATCAATGTTGTATAGTCCTTCTTTAATGGGGTGTACGTTTCGAAAGTTACCCAAATCTGTAAGGGGACCTTTCACCCTCCTCTTTTTAAAAGACTTATTTTGTTATGTCTTTTAATTTTCATCTTATTAAGTGAGGATATGTTCTTATATATCCTTATTGACATAAATTTTAGGTCCATGTGATGAGATACCCTTTATCTCCCTCATCAACTCTTTTTTTAAAATTTTATGTGACGCCGTTAGGCTGTCAAGGGAACTTCTTAACCCAATTTCGATTTCTTTGGGTCCAACATGTAGTTGAATATGTAATCCTTTGAATATGTGTGAATTAAATTTGATTATTTTACACATAATATCCACGTATATTGGGTGTATTTATATTTTTCACACATAATTATGAGATTTATTTATCCTTAATTTAAGGATACCTTCTTTATAATGGATTTCATCTCATTTTACATTTCTATTGAGACTTCATTGTTGTTATGCACCAGTTCACTCTTATATGGTGTATACAATGTCCTTTGGAATATTATATCATGAATACCTTTATTCTCATGATATTAAAAAGTTTTTATTAAATGTCATTCCTCAATTATTGTATTCAAGTGTCTCTCATTTTGTTAAAAACCCTTTAACTAAAATATCATTGTAAATGTTTTAATGATTTATTCTTATAAAAATTTCTCACTAATATCCATGTTTTAAAAATGGTTTTAAGGATTTATTTATATGGATATTAATGGTTTAAAATGTTAAAAGCATCAAAGTGGTATGGGACACTTTGATTCAAAAATCTCTTTATTAAATGTTTTAAATGGTTTTGAAAATGGTTATTAGAATGGATTCATTATTTCAATATCTTAAAAGGTTATATTGTTATTGCAATGTGGGAATGTTATCTTTCCTTTATTCTTAAGTTATGTGATGTGATTATGTTATGGTTATTGTGAATTGTTTATAAAGACGGTTTGTTCCGTGATAAACTAAGGGCGGTTGAGCCCAATATAGCTCTCCAATGCGTTTGGTATTGCGATGGAGTTAAACGTTAAGGTTTCTCCGAAGAGATTTTGGGAATATACTGTGATGGGTTTTACAAACGTAACCAAGAGGGTTACTCCCTATGTAATAATGTTATGAATTAATGAAGTTACCTTTATGTCTTATGATTTCTATGATTTATTCATGATTTGATGAGGTATGTTAAAGTGCTTATGTTTTATGGGCTCAGTATGATTTCATTCTTATGTATACATGAACTCATGTTTCCTTTCCATATTTTTATGACCCTTACTGATATTTTTATGCTCATCCCAAGTTTTTGAAATGTTTTCCACAGGTCAAGGGAATGGTACATGATATGATGATAGTGTTAAGGAAGTGTTAAGAAAGAATCCATGTTTTATTTTAAATATGTTTTTGTTGATGGGAAAAATGAATACTATATTTTATGTGACCACTTTGTTTAAATGTGGAATGTAATGAAATTTTTATGATCTAATTCTCTAAAACTCTAAACCTGAAAAGATCCTCAAGGTGTATTCTTGAAATATCTCAATATTAAGCAATGTTTAAGGCTGGGTCCTTATAGTTGGTATCAGAGGGAGGTTTAGATAACTTTAGAGGTTAAGGTATTCTCTAAGCATAAGTTACATTACCATAATGGTTAGGATTTCAGAAAGAGTCCTAGTTTTAGATAAAGTGAATGAGTAAGTATATCTTAGTGTTTATCTTCTTCATTAATACATGATGGTTTTGTTGATATACTCACACTGACATTTCTATTTTTAGTGAATGGATGGATCTAGCAGGCACCAAAGTGACAATAGGTTTGAAGGAAACTGTGGTGGTTCTTTGATTAAGAGATTGGATGAAATGGGGGATTCAATGAGGAAACTCGTGGTTGTTCATAACCAACTATCATGGAGTCATAATCAACCACTTGAACCTTGGTATGATCTTTAATGTGTCATGTACGAGATGACCAATCGATGTGGAAGTTCAGGTAATAATTATAAAGGTACCCATTAGGGTTTATATGATCCTTACATTTGAGGTAATTATGGGTTATTATATGTTAGGATGGAAAATGAAAGGCATGAGATAAATGTGAGGTTAAAATATGTTATGATTATTTTTGAAGATTTTATCTCGTTTTGGGGAATGTTTTAAGAATTATATAGTTTTGGAAAAAGGACAACATGCAGACCGTGTGACAACCCATCGCATCGGACAAAGCTACGGGAATCGAACCCACAACCAAAGTGCGACTGGTATTTATCTCATACCACTGGACTACGTGAAGTCCATAGTTAGTTTGAATAATTCCTTTTAGTTATATGATTTTAGGAATCAAGAGTAAGTTTATTTTGGGTTATCTATGGAAATGATTAACCTATCATGGATGATATGTGATTAGGTTAATTACTTTTTTATATGTGAATTTAAGAGAAACTGATGTTATTTGGAGATAAAAGTTAATTATTACCTTGGAAGACTATGTGATTAAATCCTTCAAATATTTGGGTTTCAATATTAGTTTGGTTTACTTTGAATAATTTTATGGATAATTGTTTATCGTATGGTCTTCGTTGAACTTTTGGTTTTTTTTGGACAAATTTTGGAGATTTAGAATAGATTTTATTTTTATAAAGGATTATACTTTTGTGGATTATCTAATCTCATACTAACAATATTGGTTTTGGTTTATGTCTAAATACATGGGAAATATATATTTCCCTTTTGTGGATTAGTTGATTATCAAGAAGTTGATTATAATACTCTTAATGCGAACAAGTCTTCTTAAATACTTGTCTTTTGGAGAAAATATGAGTTTGATTAAGGAATCTAGTAAAAGCTAAAAGTCTACATGAAAAGTAAGTATGTTTCATTATGATTTAGTTAATCTCAAAAATAAATTCATCAATGAAGAGTAACTTAAAACAAAAATGTTGTATGTTAACTTTTCCTACTGGGGAATCGAATACTGTTTAACCCATCACAAGTTTGTGATTTTCTTATGGTTAACTTTCTCCTAGGCATGTTTACTATCACTATCCCTCAGAACATGACCCCTTGTTAGGTTCTCCATATCCATGTTTTCCTACATGTAATCCTAGTTAAGGTTAACTCAGGTGACCTTTGTACTTCTCTTTATTTATTTTAAAGTGATTGTTTTACTGACTCTTGTTCCGATGTGGGATTTTCAATGAAGTTTCCAAGACCAACTTTAAAATTGCGAGGACGTTATTCCCAAAAGGGGGGAAGGATGTAACACCCCAGGTAAATAAATAATATGATATTTTAACATTTATCCATATTTGTGAATAAAATATTAATATTACTTTAAAGGGGACGCTATGCTCGATGGCGTACCCAATACGCAACAACGAGTTTCTTTGGAATCTTACGTTGCAATCTAATAATAAAATAAGATTATTTTAAATTGTAGTTAATGCCTAGCCGTTGTAATGGCGGGAATGAAATGAACTAACTACAAAATGATTATATATGTTTGTAAAATATTTTTACTTTTTACAATAAATGTTAGAGGATAAAAAATGAGAATGAATCCAATTTTAAGCGTAAACATTCTAATATTCTTTAAAACGTCGATTAACTGCCTTTTAATGGCGAACCTATTTTAAATCCGCTTTTTGAAAATTTTATGTGTTATATTTGACAAAATAAAATTCTTATTTAGAATCGGGACATCAAAATTTACTTTGTGTAATTTTTTGTATTTTTCCGATAATGTTCATTTTTTAATAAATAGTAAAAAATGTTGTTTTTTAATTTAAAACCTCTTTTTAATCTAATTTATTTATATGATTAGATAATATTATGAATTTTTTTTTAAAGTGAAATTAGAATATATTTTTACCATTTAATCAAATAGTGTTCATTGGAATTAATTTCACTTTGAAATTGGACTTAAACTAGTGTCAATCTTTTAATAGATATTGTTTCTTAAAAACACGCTATTTGTTTTGACAGCGAGAATTAATTATTAAATTAATTAATGAAACTTATATGTTTTTAATTTTTTAAAATATACATCATTTTTGAATTCGGAATATCAAATATATCTTACGGTGAAGTTTTGGTATTTTTTTGAAAAACTTCAATTTTAGATGAATAGTGAGACCACTAAGTGGTAGTTAAAGAAACTGATTTTTCGTTTAAATGAAACATTTCCACTTCTGTGATTTTATTTTCAAAAAATCCGAAATACATGGTTGTCATTAAGAAGTAAAATGTGGTTCAATGAGATTAAAATAATTTTTTGTGAATAGTAACATTTAAGTTTTATTAATCACGATTAAAGGTAATTAATGTAATTTAAGGTAAAAATAATATTTTAATAATATAAAATGACCTAGACACATGTCCTACCCTCATTGGATGTGTCACGAACGACCAATAAAATCCATGGGTCAACTTGGGGACCCAATAGAGCCACTTTGGTAGGAAAATGACACAAATAACTTTTTATTTAATGTTAAAATAAAAATGTCACAAACATGAGTTGTTTTACTAAAAAATATTTAAATGGGGTTATACAAGTCATATTTTTGACTATAAATATTCATTAGAAATTTGAAGAGATTTCCTACATCATTATATATATATTTTTATATATTTTTAGACATTAAATAAATAAATTTATTTATGACACCATGATGATGCAGTGATTACCTCATTATTTAACGATTTAAATAAAATGAAAAGATAATGTAAAATATAAGACCTACACATGTCAAAAACCTATTGGATGGGTGTATTTCGACCTATTACTACCTTATCTTCGAAATTTATAATTTTTGGACCTTTAAAATCCGAAAAGCATTTTATAATAAAGTGACCTTTTATAACTTTCCAAGAGTGCCCCTCCTCTCCTGTCATAAAAGGCCCCCACCTCTACTACCTTACCCACACCTCTCAAGCCTTTGGATCGGCCAACCCCTACCTATTTTGTCTCTCCACATCCCTCTATCCATCATTGATGCCTCACTTTGGGCAGAATCCTTTCCAAGGAAGCCTTTGAGCTCAAATCAAAGAGAGTTACCTGATTAAAAGGTAATGTCTTCCCTTGTGTTCTTTTGTTTTATTTTTCTTCTCCAAACCCCTAAACTCTTTTTATTAATTTTTTTTACAACAAAATTATATTAAATATACTAGTATGTTTTTATAATAAGGATTTTAGCTACACTTTCACACACCTCCGTCTAATGGTTAAAGAACATACAGTTTCTGTGGATGGCGAATTACTGCCTCACGAAACGATGATTGTTCAATATTCTTTTAACACCTTCAAAGGTTTCCATTAAGATGTAACTATATTTATATATGATATATAATATGTTTATGTTTTACTTAATCTTCTGTATTTTGAATTTATGGCATACCTTTATGGTTTCCATTATGGGTAAACGCGATATCTTCATTTTAGGAACTCCGGACTACCGCCCCCTCAAAGTGATTTGGTTCGTTAATGCCATATGTGGGACGTATAAAGGATTGAATTAATGGTATTAAATATGATATCCTAATTAAATTATAATATACCTTTATATCATTATTATTTCATTCCATTGAATACAAAAAAAAGAAATGAAAGTAGCGTTCATGCGTACGTACGGCTTACCGTCTCCATGAACGGTACATTTCATTTCTTATCTCCCAATGTTATGTAACATTATAAGTACATATATATAATGGATAAATGTAATATATTACATCTAAATTATGGATATAATTCTGGAATTATAATATATATATATCTCATTTTATTTTAATTCCATTAATATGACAAAAAATGAAAGTAGCGTTCATGCGTACGTACGGCCTACCGTCTCCATGAACGATGATTTTAATTTTTTATCTCCAAATGCTATGGAATAGTATAAAATGAATATATACTGGATATATAAGATATTTAAAACATCAATACTATTCTTGATATGATGTACCTATTACTACATGGAAAATTCTCTTCCAATAAGTTCAATTTTTACTCATGTACCGAACATCGACAAAAACGTCTGATATGAACTCACTTTATTAACCAATTATTATAACATTATAATATGTGATATGAACTGAATAATAAAAATTAAATGAGGTCCTTAATAAATTTTAAATTGACCAAATTTTATTATTCAGGAGATTAAAGAACGATCGATTCATGTCGGACACGAGGTAAGGGATCCTACCTCTCTCTTCCTTTTTAAGTACTCTCTTTTATGTCATATCTTTTAAGCTCTTCTTTATTATGTTTGGGGATGTTATTTTATATTCCCCATTATGTAATTTTTATGTTCATATTATGAGATACCCTATTTGATCTCATAAATCCATTTTTGGAAGTTTTAATTGGCACTGTTAGGCTGCCGAATTTCATAAGGGGCTTTTTATCTCACTTTTTGTTTTCGTGAGATTCATGCTACATTTGCCAATATTTTTTTTGAGTGGTGTATGTACTGTCCATTATACTAATATTTGTGTAACATAACTTCATTTATGAGTATTCACATCAATGTTGTATAGTCATTCTTTCATGGGGTGTATGTTTTGAAAGTTACCCAAATCGGTAAGGGGTCCTTTCACCCTCCTCTTTTTAAAAGACTTCTTTTGTTATGTCTTTTAATTTTCATCTTATTATGTGAGGATATGTTATTGTATATCCTTAGTGCCGTAAATTTTATGTCCATGTGATGATATACCCTTTATCTCTTTCATCAACTCTTTTTCTAAAATTTTATGTAACGTCGTTAGGCTGTCAAGGGAACTTCTTAACCCAATTTCGATTTCTTTGGGTTCAACATGTAGTTATTGAATATGTCATCCTTTGAATATGTGTGAATGACCTTTGATTATTTTACACATAATATCCATTTATATTGGGTGTATTTATATTTGTCACACATAATTATGATATTTATTTATCCTTAATTTAAGGATACCTTCGTTATAATGGATTTCATCTCATTTTACATTTCTATTGAGACTTCATTGTTGTTATGCACCAGTTCACTCTTATATGGTGTATATACTATCCTTTAGAATATTATATCATGAATCCCTTTATTCTCATGATATTATAATGTATTGATTAAATGTCATCCCTCAATTATTTTATTCAAGTGTCTCTCATTTTGTTAAAAACACTTTAACTAAAATATCATTTTAAATGTTCTAATGATTTATTACTATAAATATTTCTCATTAATATCCATGTTTTAAAAATGGTTTTAAGGATTTATTTATATGGATATTAATGGTTTAAAATGTTAAAAGAATCCATGTGTTATGGGACACTTTGATTCAAAAATCTCTTTATTAAATGTTTAAAATGGTTTTGAAAATGGTTTTTAGAATGGATTTATTATTTCAATATCTTAAAAGGTTATATTATTATTGCAATGTGGGAATGTTATCTTTCCTTTATTATTAAGTTATGTGATGTGATTATGTTATGGTTCTTGGGAATTGTTTATGAAGATGAGTGGTTCCATGATAAACTAAGGGCAGGTGAGCCTAATATAGCTCTCCAACGCATTGGGTAACGCGAAGGAGTTAAACGTTAAGGTTTCTCCGAAGAGATTTAGGGAATATACTGTGATGGGTATTCCAAACATAACCAAGAGGGTTACTCCCTACGTAAGAATGTTATAAATGCCTCATCTTACCTTTATGTCTTATGATTTTTATGATTTATTCATGATTTGATGAGGTATGTTAAAGTGCTTATGTTTTATGGGTAAAGTATGATTTCATTCTTATGTATATATGAACTCATTTTTCCTTTCCATATTTTTATAACCTTTACTGAGATTTTTATGCTCATCCCAAGTTTTTGAAATGTTTTCCATAGGTCAAGGGAATGGTACATGATATGATGATAGTGTCAAGGAAGTGTCAATAAATAATCCATGTTTTATTTTAAATATGTTTCCATTGATGGGAAAAATGAACACTATATTTTATGTAACCACTTTGTTTAAATGTAGAATGTAATGCAAGATTTATGATCTAATTCTCTAAAACTCTAATCCTGAAAAGATCCCCAAGGTGTATTCTTTAAATATCTCAAGATTATGTAATGTTTAAGGCTCGGGCCTTATAAATTTGGTACCTTTATAATCGTAATACACCTGAAAAGAATAAAAAATGAAAATTTAAAAATTCCCTGAAGTTAAATAGATTAATGATATAACATATCCAAAGGGGTAGTATATACACTACACAAAGGAATAAGTGGTGAATTTGGAATATTTATAAAGGATGTTAAATGTTTCATATAATAATCTATTACCATATGTCCGACTTCATTTGTACAAGGTCAAAAATCATTTATAATAAATATAGGTTTGTTATAAATATATTAAAGTATAATAATAATATATTTCATATCATATATTATTTTCTTATAGTCATTTATAACCCATTTATTTCCAATTCTCTATCAAAATCAATGTCTCGTGTGACAATGTATTTCATTTTCATAAAAATATATATTTCTATGGTAATTTTGATAGTTTTAATTTGATAGTGGTTACATAATATCAATATTTTAAACCATTATATAAATGTCATATATATTATTTATCTATTTTTGAGTAATTATTATATACTAGAGATAAGAAATGGATTACAATGTTTATAGAGATAGTAGGTTGTACGTATGCATGAAACATGTCCCCATCTTTAAACTGGATGGATTAAAAATGATGATAAATTTTAGTTGAAATTTAAAAAATAATTATAATATTATATGTATCATTTATAATCATTAAATTCATCCTTATAAATTTTTTTGTGAAAAATAAAAATAAAATCATCTTTTATCATTACATGGTTGTGGAAGTCTACACATACGCACAAGGCATGTTATATTTTCAATGTATTTGAATGTAATATGTTATAGGTTATATTATGTCATGAAAAGTTTTTTGAGGCCATAAATATCACACATATTAATTATTTTTAACCTTAATACCTTTCATATAAATCTTATGTGAAAAATTAATCACATCACTTCACCAAGCAACAATCCGTCATAAATAAAACGGGCATTATCATATCCCCCAAAAAAGGGTAATAATAAGATATAATTGATATTATAATTCCATATGTATAAAAATGTTGTAAATATAATATATAAATACATTTTAAATCCATAATTATATACATTCATGGAACATGGTGATCGAAAATAAATTATATTGGTTTGTTAGTCGGTTTTCAATTGTACACACGTTTGACAATTTCATTTTCCATTAATGGATGTTGAGATGGATATAGGTTATTACATTAACCTAAAAAAATCTATGTATATGAGAGTTTTTTTATATTATAAATATATAATAAAATCTGAAGTATGTTGAATAATAAATAATATATAAACACTCATTTAATAATGTTACCTCTTCCATGGGAAACTGTAATAAGTTTGTTAAAAAAACCTTCCAAGGATGGATTTATGTTAAAAAGGGCCTATTGAATTTTTTTGGATTAAGGAAGTTATTTGGGTGGGTTTAGGTTTTTCAAAATGGGTTTTTATGTGTGAATTCTAGAGTAGATAGGGTGGTATTTTATATGTGAGGGAGATGAAACACATGGAATTTTGGAAAAGAATGAAATAGACAAATTTTTTTATCATGAAAATAGACTCAAATGGTTAATTATATAATATTAGTGGTTAAATATCTACATATTAACATAATTTTTTTGTAAATATTTTAGTTCATTGATATCCCTTATCTTCTTAGTTTACCCCTAGATAATCCTATTTTCACCCTAAATATGTTTCATAATTTTTATTATTTTCACTATCTTTTATGGTAAAAAATATAGTTTAACCTATTAAATATTATTAATAATTAATATTTAGAATATTGATTAATTTTTTCTAAAATATATTCATATAAGTGGATAAATTAAAATTAAAATTAAACTCTTATATATTTTGATAAAATAGATATTCCGAATAAAACATTTCAGCAGTTAAAAAATGTTATTATATCAGAATTCAATATGAAATTTATTCCAAAGACATAAATTATTTTAATTTTATAAATGACTTAATTTTATTTTAAAACAAATTTAAAATACAATTTAAATGAAAAGGATGTTTTAAAAAAATTAATATTTTTCAATATTCATCCGAAAAGTAAAACAAAATGAAAATTATTAAAAAATCACCCAAAATAATTTGGACGTTTAACATTTTAGAAAAATATTTAGTTATAAACTAATATTTCTAAAATAGTTAAAAATATATAAAAAATTTGTGTGCAATGTTTGACTCAACCACGTTCAAATTGTTTTCATAAAACATTTATTTTCAATAGATTTCTTTTGATTTTATTTTATACTCCTATAAACCATATAATTTTCGTAATTTAGATATTCCTTTTCATAACGACCAACTGAATAGCTAGGTTATAATAGCCATGTTTGAATAATTATATTTTAATATTGTAACATGTTTTAATGAAACCTAGTGTTGTTTTCAATGCAAGATAATTAATATATTAAATTGTATTAAAAATAAATTTATTGTAAAGTATTAGGGGGTTATATTATCTTCTAATATTATAGTTGTGTTTAATATATGCTATTGAACAATATATTACACTTTTAAAAACTCTTGGTGTAACATTCTACCATATTCAATAAATTTCATCTTCATAATTTAAAATTCAACTTATAAATCTACGGTTTGACATTTGAAAATACCTTAATTAGAATCACACAACATAAAAATTATTAATAAAAAACCCTCTTGATATGATAGAAAGTTCAAAAAAAATGTAATCTTGAATATCATATAACAAAGATTTTAAGTAGGAAAATGCTGGTGAGATGTAATGATATGGAGATGTAAGAAAAAAATAATTATTTATAGAGAGTAATATATATCATTGATCAAATGAATGTGAATGATCAAATTAATGATAAGGACTTCAAACCCATAAATATTTGATAATTAAAAAGGAAATTTTATTCATCTAATATAATGGTAATATGCTAAACTTTTTGTTTCAAGATACATTTCTTAAAATTGAAGAATTATTTTACTATCTATAAATCAAAGAACATATACTTACTTGATATCTTTATATTAATTAAGAAGAGTTTCATCCCTTGGTTATTCATTAATAATTTTCCGCATCATCTCTTAATCATTGAAATTAATATCCAATAATGTATTTTTTATTCATGAATAACAATAATAAACATTTAATGGGTCTTATGATCTATAAAAGAGTGAAATATATATCTGTCTATCTCAAAATATTTTACAAATCCAATAGGGTTGACACAAATTATATAATACAAAAATTTATAAAACTGAACAGTATCACTATTTTATTAAAATTAAAATTTTTGGTAATTTTTTATGTAAAAATATTACTAGAAAATCATAACATCATGTATGCCAGTTGTAGGAATATCAACCTTATAACTCTAAAGTTGTGAAATCAATCCCTGTGGTTTTTTCAAATATACTAATTTTCACCCGATATGTGGGTTTTTCTTTTTCAAAATACATATTAATATAATTCCTATATTGTTACTAAATTATAATCACTAATAATTAAATCAATATAAAAGGTATTATAAACCATAATGGTTACCAATACCCCCCAAAACCCCAATTTATCATTATTATGTTCACATGGGGAACAAATTAAGGGTTATCCTCCCTCAATAATGTGATTTCCCAGAAGTTCAACATTCCAGTGGATCGATTTGACTAGTTATCAGTACCATTAAAAAAATGCTCTCAAATCCATAAAGAAAAAATATTATAGTACAATCCTTATACATTTTATAAATCTTTTAACCGAAATAGCAATGATAATATATTCCTATAATTTTTTTTAAATCTATAAACAATCACAATACTCATTCTAATTATTAGGTATTAATTTCCTAATCTTAACCATTATACCATTTCTTCTTTTGAGGTATATTCCATTGAAACTAGGTGAATTCATTTTCATAGTTACCTTTCTCATTACGGTTGAATAATTCCTTATTGTAAGATTATTTCATTCCCTTTTCAATCATTATCTTTGTTGCGTTTATCTCCACAATTTTAGAAAACCCCCATTGCATTCATGAAAGTACTATAGTATTGCTTTTCTAAATTATCATATGGAGGAATAATTTTTCCATTTTTCCATTTATCAATATTTATCTATTACATCCTCTTCTTCTATAACATCCATTAAAATTGGTTATACTTGTTTAATTATTTCTACGAATTTATACCAGATGATATTATATCCTCGTATGTTGATAAATATTAGGATACTAGTTCCCTTTGAAGAATTTTATTAATCCCCTCAATGAAACGATTAATCATTAAATTTGGATTGCATAACTAGTATATAGAATTACTTCCTTAACAGGTAACTTTTTTCATACTAAAAACATTATAAATGTTCTTTTTTCATAGAATCCAGAATTGTCTCTCCATATCGTCTCATTGGTCATGAGGGAAATATTTTTCTATAAATAGTACATTAAAATCATTCAATTATATGTTTTTTATTATTAAACCATCCTTAGTGTTTCGAATCAATGAATTACAATTATTTTCATCTCCATATAGATGAGAAAATATACTAACAATATTCTTCTTTTCATTAGTTCCCAGGGATACGAATATCCTATTTATAAAACATATCCATTTATTAGGTTCAACATGATTCGTAGTCTTGTTGAATGATAGAGGTTTCAAACACATGAAGGTGTTTAAGATTGTTACACCACATGTTGTCTCAATTGGAAACTCTATTATGTTAAGGTTACTTCTTATATATTGAGTTAATTCAACAATATGGTTATAATGTTTTCTTTTTCGACTACCACTAAAGCTCTATCTTTATTATCATTACCAGGAGAGAAATATCTATATAGAGTATATAAATAGATATGATTACCAATCCGTATTTTATGCACCATGTATATACAATAGAATAAACTATATTTGATCTTAACATCATCAAACACAATGTATAAAAAAATTACTGAAACACTTACATTGTAAATGTTCTGCAAGATTAATTCCATAATCATAAACGTGATTTATTTGGTAAAGTGTTAAAATAAAAAAAAAATACTTTCAAATCAATCATAATTTTGTATAATGAAAATGTAGATTAACAGAAGTATATTCCATAGATGTGTCATACAAGGAGAATTTTATGTCCCATTTTCAATTACTAAGTAACATATGTGTGATGCCCATTGTGCCTTTTTCTTAGTTATTACCACTAGGTACATTATTTCTAGAATAACATCCACATATATTTTCCATATAGTTAAATATTTCTAAGAAAACCAAATAATCTCTACCTTATCAAAATATTATGATATAATAATATCATTTTATATGTCCTTAATGTAATCCACATGGATTTATCCCATAATATATCTTTTCCTAAATCTATTTCCCCTGCATTCTACCAAACCACCATTAAATAAAAAATTCAAATACCCAGACCGATATATCCCATATTTGGTATCTACTTCAATAAATTCATATAGGATATAGTGAATCACATATCAGAGGATGGAATAGTTTTTTAGTCTTAGTAATCAAAATACATAATTAAATTTCACATGTGTTTGAAAATGTAAAATCCAAAAAAAATATTCTCTTAAACATTATCTTCATTCCCTCTAGCATGTCCCTATATATCCATCATAAAAAAATTCCATGAAATCCTGGGGAAACAAAACATAAGGAAGGGGTAAGCACTAATAAATTGTATTGGTATCCATATAAAATAAGTCATCTTTATTATATAATACATAATCTACAGGGAAAGGAAAATAATGGAAACACAATCCATTTCATTGATAACTTGTACCTAAATAAAAATATATAAGGAATAAATAATGATCATACAATGAAATTTAAATAACCTCATGATTATGATACATATATATGGACATTATTACTAATTTTAAAATCAACTGAAACATTAATAACTAATCTCATACTATGGTAATACATAATACTATACGTCATAGCCATACCTTCAAGGCATTTTTCCAAGAAATCGTTCAAAATTTGGAAAGGCCTCTCTTAGAAACCCAAGATAGTTTTTCTCATGGGACCTACTTATGATTAAAGGGTCTATGTAGGGCCTCATTAATAACTTCTTATGTCTAATTAATTCAGCATATTAAAGGGGTTAACCATAATTAACATAAAAATTCATATTGAAAACTAGGATACAAAATGTAAATAATTTCCCCAACCAATAAACAAAATCATCATCCTTTTAGAGGAATATGGTGAATTTTCTCAAAATATTACATCTCAAGTATAAAAATC
The DNA here is from genome assembly GCA_963277665.1 of Viscum album. Taxonomy (NCBI): domain Eukaryota; kingdom Viridiplantae; phylum Streptophyta; class Magnoliopsida; order Santalales; family Viscaceae; genus Viscum; species Viscum album. The sequence continues at coordinate 570,234 of CAUJRU010000332.1, read as the reverse complement.
ATAAACTATATTGAAAAATAATATGTATGGAATCATTATAAAATATTACCAATGGATCATTAGTAAAATAATGGTTGTTTTCATTGAATACAAAAATTACTCATAAAATGTCATTACAAAAAATCATGAGGAAAATATTCTTTTCAATTTGAAAATAACTTTTATAAACTATAAAATTTGAGAATATTAAAAAAAACCCGACTTTAGTGAACCTTGTACACATGTAAGGTAATCATCAATTCAATTATGGTTGGAAAATTGATATACAATGAGTATTATAAACACAAAGATTCCTTTGAAATTTTTGACAAATTTCATATTAGTTTTATTTTAGAGAAAATATAAAGATTGATTTAAAAAAAACTATAAAAATACAATGATGTTGTAAATTAATTTAGTGAATTTTTTATATAATTTTTATAACATTTTTCAATTTTCTTCTAGAAAAAAATATTCAGATTAAAATGATTTTTGACTAAGGAGAGAAATAACATAAAATTTTTTTATACGTGTTCTGACAATAAGTTCAAATAAAATATATATTATTATGTTATATTTTACTTGAAATAATTCATAAATAACTAGTGGATGATTAAATTATAAGGTTTTGTTTATATAAAAATGAAAAAATATCCGTTAATGTAAGATTATTTATGAACAATCCCAATTACACAGAGATTTGAAACATAAATATATTCCAACATTGGAATATTATGTATAATAATCCCGATGAAATGAATAACATAAAATGAATATTTAAATACCAATAATATAAATAGATTAATTATATATCATATCAAAATAAGTGGTATATATAGAACATCGAGGAATAAGTGTTGGATATGAAAATTGTACCATGAAAGTAAAAGTGAGACGAGAAACCATTACCATATGTCCAACAACTTTAATACATGTTTGAACCTCCTATATAATAAATATTTTTTTAGTATAAATATTTTAAATAACCATTATTTTATTTTATTTTATCTTTTTTATTAACAATTCTCTGTTAAAATCGCTCATCCGAGTGATAATTTCTTTGTTTTTTATATATGTTTTAGTTCAGTTGTTTCAGTACTTTAATAATTATAATTGTAACATCATCTCTATAATTTAATCCATGAAATAAAAATCATACATATTCATTATATTTTATTTTATAGTATTCTATAAATTCTATATATTTGAAATAAATTACACTATTTATGGGGATGATTTGTCAAACATATGAATGAATGGTCATACCATTTTCCCAACAGATGGATACAAAATATAAATTAATCATTAATTTTGTTAATATATTATAGATATCATTTATACTAAAAAATACGTCCTTATTACAATAATTTTTAAAAATAAAATGAATCAAATTTAATATTTCGATGTGGGGGAGGTAATTCACTTATAAAAATGATCGATATTATTGTTTTCCAATGGGTTGTAACATAAGAATTTATACATGATATTATATTTAAAGAATATTTTTGGTCATAAATATTAATTATAATAATTAATTTTATCTTCAATACATTCCTTGTAAATCTTTTGTGAAAAATGAATCACATCACTTCATGAGGATGTAGTCTGCCGTACACACGAGTGTCGTTATTGTATCACCCATAAAATGAAATGTAAGAAGGTATATGTTATATAATATTTCTTGATGTATAATAATATCATAAATATAATTTAAATATGTTAAATAATTAATTATATACAACCTTGAACGGTGGTTATTGAAAAAAAAAACTACACTAGTTCTCGATGTGGTAGTTCGTCACAAACTCGATCGAGAGTTTCATCTTCCATTTTATGGAATTTTAGGTGGATATAAGTAATTAGATTATTATAATAGAATAAAAAAGTATGAGAGATAAATTTTTTAAATTATAATTATCAGATAAGTATTGAAGGAGTTGGAAGTATAAATAAAATAAAAAAACTCATTTAATAATGTCACCACTTCTTCAGTGAATGTTTTAAGGTTTGACCGAAAATCCATCATGGAATTGATTTCTGATCAATCCCAAGAATAAATTATTTATTTATGGTATTAATTAGTAAATGTTGGTATGTATTTTATGGATTAAACATTTTTTTTTCTGTGAATATGAGACTAGATGTGGCATCATTTTAGAAGAGGGGCAGAAGAAACACTTGAAAGTTTTGAAAAAATGAATTACACAACACTTTTTATCATTCTAAAATCCAGAAAATATATTATTATAAAATATTAGAGGTTATAAGGACTAAATATAATATTAATATTTTTTTGGAAATATTATAGGTTGTTTTTTATCCCTTATCCTCTTAGTTCCCCCCCACATGGGTAAACTCGTTTTCACCAAAATTGCATTAATTAATATTTTCTATTTTAAATATTCATTAAGGAAAAAATTAATTGTAAATTATTATATAGTATTAATTAATATAGTTAAAATTAATTAATGTTTTTTTCAAATTTTACTTAGACACACGGTAGAGTTAAATTTAAAACTAATTACTGTGATGTGTAAAAAAACATTTTTCGAATGAAAAAAATTCAAATGTTTTAAAAATATTTATAACAAATTTTAATATTTAATTGATTAAAACAAACTCAAATAGTAAAATAACAATATAGTGGAACTAATTTTACCTTAAAACCAATTTAAAATATAATTTAACCTTTTAAATAATTTAAAAGAAAATGTAGTTTTCATTAGAAATCAGTATTTTTAATTACTCATAAAAAATAATCTTTTCTAGAAAACTTTATAAAAACCTGAATTAAATTATTTACATGTATATTTAAAAAATGATGTTTATTTTTTCAAATAAATTTTATAATTATGGTATATGTGAATTTCAATTTATCTGCACAATGTTGAAATAAATAGCATTTTAAAACAATAATTTTTTTTTCAAATTATAATTTTTCTAATGGTTCTTATTTTATTATAATTAATAGATAACTGATGAAATATTTTATATATGTGTAAATAATATAATTTCATAATTTTTTTAGTACTATTGGGACCTACTAACTTAACTACACTGTTATAATTGTATGTTCCATTAAAACCTCAGATGACCTACATTGCAATCTATTGAAGATATTATATTTTTTTAAAAAGAAATATATCTTAATGTCTTAGGGTGTTATATGTTTTTTCTATAATTGGTGTTTTGTATCATAGACACTATCAATCCTGATGTACTTCTTTTAAAATATTCAGGTTTCACACTCAATCTTGAGTGTCATAGTGTGTTTTTCTATATTAGAAAAATGGTTAAACTTTTTAATTAAAAATATATCAATATGTTTTTCAAGGGTTGTAATTAAATATAATTATTTGACTATGACGATACTATTACTTGAATAGTGTATAATTAAGTTATCAAAATTCTACGATCTTAGGAATATAACCTAAATTACATATCAAAAAAATAGATATGAAAATTACTTTTTATGAGTTTAAATTGATAAAAACAAATTTATTAGATCAAATTTTAAATTTCAGAGTCATAAATTTTTTTATATAATGTTTTTAAATTTTATAAAGAATCATATTATTAAGAAAATATCTTATAATGTGGGTTGATTTTTTTAATTCTTTTATTTTTGTTTTACAAAATAACATGATACAATAATATTAAGTATTACTATTCTATTGAAATATATTTTTGTTACAGAAAAATATATATTTGATAATATATTTTGGTTTTAAATAATTCTCTCTTAATTTGTTTTCAAAACATTGAATAATTTATTTTCAATGAGTTTATTTGGTGAGTAGAATTTTTTTTAAGATTATAAATTTTGAATGAAATAAATTATTTCATTTTTAAATTAATACAATCCCAATAGAGTTCTAATTAATTATTTTTTCTTTTAAAATAGTAATATATGTTACACTCCTATTAGTATTGAATGTATATTTGGTATAAATAAATTCTTGGAAACTATTTTCTCTAAACTCTTCAATAGGGTGATTGAGTGTTTTTAAACTATACAACTACTAAAACTAATTTTTTTTTTCTTTTTTAGAAGTAATATATCGTATGAAAACCTAAAAATAATCTCACATGTATATAAATAATTTTTGGTAATATCCCTAAATTGTAATAAGAATTTTATGTTTTTTTTTGTAACCACTAGATATTTTAATATATATTTTTCACTAAATAAATCATTTATAAATTATAGATTTTCCAAACTTCCATCTCTATGTACCAAGATAAAAATGATATATTTGACCATAAAACAAATCCATTTAATTTTTTTTTAATATAAATATGATTACACAAATTATTAAATATATTAATATTTTATGTATACTTAGTTCATTTTATAGAAAATTAATTATTTAATTATTTTTTTTAGGAATATATATTTTTCTGGGATTTAATTTTTAATAAAAATATTTATATAATTTTTAAATGGTTAATTAAAAAAATAGTGCATTAACTTATTTGTTTTATATTTGTAATTATATTATAGAAATTCCATATAATAAAAAAAATTATTTAAAAATTATGTTTTTATAAATATAGTTTCAAATTATATTTTAATATTTAATTATGAAGTTAAAATAAAAAATTAATCAAATTTAAGTTAATTTGTATTATTTTTAGTTTCAATATTAGTTTAAAAATAAAATTTTTTATTGTTATATGAAGATAAGTTTTTAGTATAATAGTGAAAAAAATTATTAATAGCATTATATTAATGACATTATTATTATAAAACACATAATTTGAATTCTATGAAAAATATAGAAGACTATATATTTATTTTATTAATGAATTTATAAATTTAATTTTCTAAATATTCATAATCATATTTTTCATTCTATAAGAAATGTAATATTTTTCAAAAAATTCCTTTATTACACATAATGAATATATATCTAAATTTTTACCCAATATATATTTTGAATATAATAAAATTACATCCATGTCAAGACAAATCAAGTGAAAATTAAAATTGGATTTATATTGGAATTTTTTCTTAAATAATTGATTTAGTATATGAATTAGGGAAAATATAGTTCATTCCAAAATGGTCACTTTTATTAATTATTAGTATGTAAGAGAGAGATAGAGTTTCTTAAAAATGTTTAAAAGAACATATATATATTTACAGAATAATTTTATGCATTTAAATGAAATTTTGAAATATTTATAAATCATATTTTTAATCTAATAAAACTAAAGTGATTTCTTAAATGTAATCAAAATGTTTATAAACTTTTAGTTTAATTAAACAGTTTTTAGGTAAAATTTCATTTTGTATTGATTTAAAAAGTACATAACAAGTCTTCTTTAAGGAAAAATTTATGTCTTGAGTGTACAAAATTTATAATCTTATCCCCCATATAAATTTCAATCTTGGAATAAAATTTTCAAGTAAATTGATTATACACTGTGTGTGTACTAATAATAAAATTAATATCACTAAATTTTCAGAATTATATTTTATAAAATGGTTCTTGTATTATAAATAAAAATTTTCAAATTACTATAAAATTTTATTGTTAATTTTCTCAAATAAAATTACATAACAATAGTGGGATTGGACTCACCGCTGTAAGTGTAAAATATAGTAAAATGTTTCTAACATAGTGTAAATGATTAAAACATGTGAAAAATATTTATTCTGTTGAATGGTGGAGGGAGTATCTTCCATTTAATTTTCCACCACACCATTATCAACCATTTATTGAACCTTTTTCTTGGAATAATGGAGTGAAATTATGGAAAAGTAATTATATTTTACCAAAATGACACTTTATTACATTTAAAAGGTTCTCAAATCATCACAATGCATCCATAAATTATATATATTTATCCCATTCATAAATCATCCACAGTATCTTCTCAAAACCCTCCATACACCCTTAAATCTGTTTTTTCATCCAAATTCTAGACTAAGGATCCTTAGGGAATCGACCATGGGAGAACTTCCAAGGGAGAGACAATACTCCCAATCCATATTGTCAAGTTATTTTCATCTAATATACCCCTAAAGACCACTGTATAAATGAATGTGTTAAAACAATATCATTTTTCTATTCATATGTATTATTTAGTAGTCTAATATCAATTTTATACTTTCCTCTAAAATTAGAGAGAAAAATGAAAACAAAATCATGTGGGCTTGCAGACTACAACCACCATGAATGATGCGGATAGTTTACACCAAATATTTACATAGATAGTCCGAAAGATTTATTTAATTTAAAAATAGACAAAATATATCCGGATTAATATTATTGAATGATAATTTCATTATTTTTATAACCCTTTATCAATTATAAAAATTGAAAGAATCATCTGTGGGTACTTTCATCCCCAAAGAGTGAAACATATATTTCCATTATAGTGAAACTATTACTTTTATATAAAGATAATACATGAAAATATATATGTAATAAATATTATATATTATCATAGTAAGTTTAACCACATTAAATAAAATTATCAAGGAACCCTTTTTTATTTATATCAATTTTTGGATATCCTTTTATACAATATTATTTTCCTTCTAATAGAATAATAATGTATAAGATCATCCTCAATTTTTTAGATCGTCATGATATTTCATAACACAATTGAACTTGTTCGTAAAACCTGATGTGTCAGTTATAAAGATTTTAAAAATATCATGTAATCAATGTATGAAAAACTTATATGAAAAAATAATAGTTGATAATAAATAAACATTAAAAAATTTATGTATAGATTAATCATGTTCGTTAGTATTTATTTATTAAATGAAATAAAATTATTCAGGAGGTATAGAGCAAGTGAAAAATACAATCAGGTGTGAGGTAAGGTACTTCCCTTACCAACATCCTGACTTTTTGGATACACATCGTCATTCATTCTCTCTATTACATGAAATATTCATGTAATTAACTTATTAAATTTCTCTGTAAATTTTCATAAAATATATACATAGTTAAATATCCTTTTCATTATTGGGTTTATTGGTTTTAATAATCCCATTGAAAATTCTCAATTTTTATTAATATTGACTTATGGGAACCTAACTATTTCTTTTCACATTTCTTGAATAATGACTATCAAATATTTTTAAAACATTGATTACAAATAAAATTCCTCATTATTTTATATAAATCAATGTTTGTTAAATTATGGTTTTATGGAAACAAATGGGAACTTTAAATCAATAAAATATCCTTTTTTGATATTATCAAATATTAATTTGGTAATTATTATGATTTATTCTTCTATTTTCCTTGAATAAGAATTATGCGACCCACTTTCTTCTCATGGTTTTGATCATTCACATGAATTAAATATTTTTAGTTTACCTTATGTGAAACTCATATTTTTGACTTTTATAACATTAGGGATGGGATACAAATTATATATCCCTTTATTTCAATAAGGAAAGAATTATATCTCTTTATATTTTTTATAAGTGATTATGGAGTGAAACCAATCCATTATGGGATATAGTCCGATGTATGATGATCGACTTGGTAGTGACATGTCACTTATCTGTATGATATATCCACTCATGTTTTTTCGACATATTCTATGATTTCATGATCTTAAAATGTAATTTCATTATTCAACGCTTCCAAGTTTATTGTTATCCTCTTTATGTTGTCATGTTATTCCTCTTGACTCTAATTTTATGCTTTATTACTAGGTTTATTCCCTTAATTGGATTAATTTCTCATTATATTCATTATGTATATTCCCAAGGTATCCTCTATGTTAATAGAAGATCCATGATATTTAAGAGCACTATATAAGGGTTTATATAATGATGATAATTTTACTTTTAAGATCATGTGTTTCTTTTTATAATAATCTAAAGACAATAGGCCTCAAGATCCTTGTTTTTTTTGTTTCTAGGAAATGTTTGGGAAATATTAAGAAATAAAATATGATAAAGGCTTAGGAAAGTATATTTTTAACTTAGTTTTAATTTCTTATACTATTATATACTAACATGTTGTTTATCATGGCTTCATGCTTGATAATAAGAGACAAAGTTGAAAATTAACATTTTAAAAACAATACTTATCACTTTTGGATCTAGAAATAGAAATTATGTAGCATTGCAAACATTTAACGATTAATGAGCTGTTGTTTGAAAATATTTTGTATAATTTTATGAGATGACCAAGACATTGTTAGACAATTCTTAAACCCATGATATTTTAAAACGTAATTGTTTTAATAAATTCAATGTGTTCGGCTATTTATTATAAAACAAAAAACAATTAAAATGTCAAATGGGTTATTTATAATAAACATTGAAATATATTTTGATGAAATTAAATAACTAATAATTATCATGTATTGTGATGTAATTAGAAGATGTAATATAATAACTATTCACAACTAGACATTTTTTTATAATCATTGTTTTTATTTTTCATTATATATATATTTTTTTAAATAAAAAATTTAAAAAATAAATCATTTATTTACAAATAATAATTTTAGATCCTATTTAATTATAAAAAAATTATTTTATAGTGAATTTTTAGCTTATTTATGTAATGAATGGTTTTTTCGGTGAGTAGTAAAAAACAAAAACATTACAAATACTCTATATTTTATGATATTATCATCTAAAAATAACATATATGTTTATGAAATAATTTTTATAATTTTTTAAATATATTATGTAATAAATTCCATGAAAATAAATAATTTTGATCTCAGAGATCTATGTTTGTCTTTTTTGAAAATCTCACTAATGTTTTTTTGAAATAAAAACTTATTTTTTGATGTTCTTTTTTAATGTAGAAGTAAAACTATTAGTTTTAGTTTTAGTTTAAATATAAATTCATATAAGTTTTATTTATTAAATTTAATCTAATTATTAATTTTGTAATCATCATTATGTTTGATTTTCATATAAACCAAATTATATTATTGAAAACGTATTATTCAATTAAAAAAATAATTTCATTATGTGATCATTTATGGATCATTATTTTTAAAAATGTTAAAAATTTTCTAATGGAAAATTTATTTCTAATTTTGTAATCTGAATGTTCAAATTTTCCAATAGAGAACAATTAATTATAATTTATAATGAATAGTTATCTAACTAATTTTAAGTCCCCACTATAATGGATATAATGGATTATTTATGGGGCGAAACTAGTTGATAACAATAATGAAACTCTATAAAAATATCTTAATTTAATAGGATGATTAGTTTTTAAACTCTTGTTATCTCATATTCAAAAAATTCTATAATAAAATCCACTTTATTTGATTATAATGTGATTTCATATTATAAAATATATATAAATAATATAATCACTCTCACCAACATAATAAATTACCATGATAATAAATTGGATTAAAAATAGTTAACGAGTTATTCTATATAATAATATTGATTAGGAATGAATTAATTTCTTTTATAATTTTGTAATTTCACATGATAGTATAAGAATATACATTTCTTACATTGTGTCATCCAAATGTTTTTGCAAGAAGTAAAAAAACTGGGTAAATTATTCTAAAATCAATAAAAGTTATTAATATTGAACACATTGTATTGTTATATGAATTTTATACATAATTTTTAATGATAATGTAATTATATTTGAACTTTATTAGAGGATTTTTTTAATGTAAATTTCTGTAAATAGTCCAAAACATAAAGTTAAGGATGTATAATTGTAAAAAATGTTTATTATTTTCATCACATTATAAAATATCTTGTAAGATTCCAATGAAGTTGACAAATTTTTATGAATTACATAGATTTTCCCCTTAAGAGTTATAAGAATTTTTTATATTTTTTTATTTGTAATTTCCTAAAAATTCAATTTTGTTTGTGTATATGTTTCAAAATACCTTTTCATTTTTTATTATTTATAGGTATTATATTTGGGAAATTCAATTATAGTTTTATTCTAGATATTGGAGTTATTTTGCCTTGCAAAATGGTTGAAACAATTCCAGTATCTATTAGATGAATGATACTAGTTAGATAGTGGTGTTGGAAAAGGGATTTGATATTTTTTAGATCGCACTGACCAATTAGTGGGATCCCACTAACCTAATAGAGGCTGATGCCAAATTCATATAATTATTATAGAATCACTGAATGGGCAGGGTTCGATCCACACCCTACCATTGGTGCCACCTTCCCCCGGGTGAGGCCCACCAGCTCGCTGCTGCTGCCCAGATTTGAGATTTAATATGGGTTTTTTCTATTTTCCCCAATTTCATTATTACTGTAATACCCACCTAATCCAAACAAAAATGGAAACATAAAATCATAGAGATATCTACCTTAAGGCTCTTGAAGTCAGCATTTTATCCTTTTTTATACATGAAAAAGGTGGATCTGGGATGTCAAATGGGGTTAAATCCATTTATATTAATCCTAATTGTCCATATTTCTCACTAATTGATCATATATATAATCTATATTGGCTATATCTATGTATACTCAGATAGATTTTATAATTAATTCATGATTTATTGAATAATGGGAATTGGATCATTAGATTTGGTTACCCCTCTTTGATTGGTTATCGATCTACCATTGATACCATTTCCTCTTGGGTAAGTCGTAATGGATTTCATCTCATTGCAGCAACACTTCATAGAATTCTAAATACAGTGACTTGGTAATGATGGATTGGTTAATACTCTAGTTACTTTTTGTTCCCAAGCATGATCTGGGTTTCATTAATTGATGTTTTTGAGAATATATCTTAAACACAATAAAATAAGGACATCCTTATCATTTTATTCCGTCAAATAGTTCTTCTTAGAATTTTAATCTTCTGTATTTTCCTAGAGTAGTGAACCTTAAAATATCAAAACACATGACATGAATGGGGTGTACCATGATACCATTATTTATTTTTCCCATATTATAACTTACTATTTTTTAAATGTATTATACATTAATCATATTTTTTTATTATTGGTTATGATATGCTGTTACTTTCTATTTTTTCATTATATATTTATTATACAAATCCAGTAGAATATATATTAATTTTATTGATTACAATTTTTTCTTAACAATCATTGTAGAATCCTTTGAGGGGGAACATGGACAATGGGACTAATTTGTTATATCCCCATATATGATGGTTAATGATTGATCAAGACATGATTTAGTCAATGGGAATTCTATGAACCATTGCAAGTGTATTCTAATATATCAATAAGAAATAGAAAGGGTAATGTCCTTGCCTATGAGAGAGGGAGAATTCATTTGGAATTCTATAAAATCAAAAAAAAATGTAGGCAAGTAGGTTGTCATATGACATGATTAACAGATTCCCCAAAATTTAGGTGCGAGGTTTTTCCTTAAAAGTATAAAAAGTTTAAAATAATCAACTATGTAATGTGATTGAAAAAATACGAGTTACATCTGGAATGGAAACAAATTATGTATGATTAGGGTTCGTGGTATTTTATTTAGTACATGATATCTCAACAACACATCATACACTCTTATATACATGTTCCCATATGTGAAAGATTAATTGGTTTTCTCCTTCTAGGATTATATTTACACATTACATGGGAATCTCGAAGTGCGTGTAGATTTATTGATCATGTAAATATAGATGCAGAAGGATCATATGATAGGTTTTTTATGAGCTTGTAGAGGGGAGTTAAAAGTGCTACTAGGAATAGCTTGAAATATTTACCACACAAACATTTAATTTTTATTTATTGATGTATTTTCATATTTTTGACCTACCATATCCGGATATGTTTGATTACACCTATATGAGATGACATTAACTCTATTTGTTCATATATTTTTATTATTTTATATAATGTTTCTTTTTTATATTATGTATTTACCATCCGATGATTACTATGATTACTGAGGGCATAATATCCCCATTTTACTTTTCCCCTCACCACCAGATGACAACCTCCGGTAAATGGGGAGGAGTAAATTATTATATGTGTCTCTTCATCTCAGGCCTAGTGATTCTTTTCAAGGTGTTAATAAATGGAATCCAAGGCCTCATTATTCCATTATTTCATTTATGTAATGGAATTAAGAATATTGGTTTGGTGGAACCTAATTTTGTGAGATTCAATGTTTATTTCCAACTCATGTGTAAGAAATATCTATTTTACCACTGATGGGATTGTTAAATTTGTATTGGATAATGGTTTCTTCATACATATTTAATTTTTACATATGATCATATGTCATATATGCACCTATTTATTGGTGCACAATGGTTCTTTAATTAAATTCATTAGAAGGTGACGTTTTTTAAAATATATATGTTCTATCTAGTGTTGTGATATATCGATGATAGTAATCATTATTTGACCTTGTAAATATTGTTTGGTTTTTATATATATGATTATGAATAACAAGTATGTGTGAAGAAATTTTACTTTTCCATGGATAGTACAATGAATGTTATATTTATCTATTTTATCTCCTTGGATAGATATTCCTTTGTAAATAATTTACATGCTCTATATGACTTCTTATATTGTTCGTGGAATAAATTTTTAATTTATATTCTAAATATTTCATTGGAATTAAAAAAAACCTTTTAGAGTTTCTAGAATACTTCTCTTTAGGTTTCTATGCTAGTCCCACTACTTACTATAAAAGAGGATTAACCAAATTATGCACTCACACCTAGTCTAGTGGATTTTGAATTAAATCATTCCAACACTGGTGTCTTATTGAAAACACCTTCTCATTGTTGAGTGTCCATTAAAAAAATAGTTGACTATGCATGGGATTCTTTGTTTTTTCTTTTACTAGCATTACAAAGACGTAATGTTCATCAGAATATTAAATATTATATTGAAAATATTGAGGGATTGTTTTACTTGGTATAGATTCATAGGGATAGAAAGATGAAGATAGTTATCCTTATGCATCAAGGACCCTCCAAGAAGAGGTGGAAAAAATGGGCCAAACAGGTAGGCAGGAGGGTCTCACTTGGAAGACATTAATGGAGTTGTTTTTTGAGGGGGTTTTACCTGACATTCTGATGTATGAATGAGATCATAAGTTTATAGATATTCAGCAAGGGATGAATTCATTGTATTCTTACTCAACTCAACTTATAGATTTTTTATGTTTTCTCTGCTTATGGATAGGAATTTGGTGTTGAAGACTATTTAGTTCAAAATTAGCCTTTATCAAGATATCATATGTATGGTTTGGGGATTTAAACTGATGAAAATTGAAAAGGTACTTTTTTATTTCGTGACATTTGATAAGTATTTAAAAGAGGATAGACTCACTGGTTTTTTTATAGTATATTGTGCAAAAATGATTGTACATATAAGTTCTCTTTTGACTGTCTCTTTGGGTAGTATGAAGTGAAAGGCTGTGGAGATGTAATAGAGTCCTAATTATTTAATGTATATTAAGGATCATTATACACACTCAGTGGGATTATTTTTTATTAGATAATGTTATTATGGATGGAAGGGATACTTTAGAACATCATATATGAATCCAATAAATATATTTTAAATATGTGGAATGATGGGTCATCTCTATTGCTTTGTTATGATTCAAATATAGAAATGAGGATCACATGTCACTATATAGGATGGTTCCATCAGTGGTAGACATAAACATTATATATATTAGTAATTTTTATGACTCATGCACCTCATAGGATGGTTTATTTTCTGGAGACAAGGAGGTTCTATCAGATCGATGAGGTTCCAGCCACCAGTGGAGAGGGACCTTATATAGTTATTACTACATTAATGAATACCTATTTTTCTACATCCTTAATTGATATTAGAGGCTCCAATTATTTCATAACATCTCATGTTTTTAATGAAATATATTAACCTTTTATGTTATATTTTGGTCTTCCCTCTCTTAACACACCTTTGGGGAGGATAGTTAGTCATCCACAACAATTCCTAAATATCCCATGGTTGTTCCTTCCTACATATGTCTATTATAATTCATGATCATATAGATTAATAGATTCATTTTCATAATTATAGGATAATTCATAACCAATTATCATTCACATATCAACTATTATCGGATATTCTTATCATCTATCACGCTCATAAGAGAGAGGTTCATGTTGATTGAAAAGTGGGATCATTGAGTAGGAAGAAGAGACCAAAATTGAGTTATATTAGTGATATCACATAACATTTATCATCCTTGTATATTGTAGAGGAATCAATTTTAACCCCCTATATCATTCCTCTATCATTGGATCCTTATTAGGTTGTATTTTTATATAAATTCCCCAGACATTTTCCGGATAGAGGAATTACATTTGTGAATGTGCTTATCCCAATGTCATAACAAATATCTGTACCTCATTACCATATAAAACCAAATAGAATTATATTATATAAGGAACAACTACTGTATTTTAATGTTATGGTATTTATCAGACCAAGAACATATTCTAATAGTTAACTACTATTATTTTCCAAGATGTCAGATGGTCGTATATGGATCTCTATGAATTGCATGAAGCTGAATTTGGTGACAATGAAGAATATGCACCCTTTTCCCTTTATTTTTGGAAATTTTTATATTTTTTTTAGTATACCACAATTTTTCTATGATTAATCACCATTAATGATACTATCAATTGTGATTGACTATGGAGGATCTTTGCAAGACAACATTTCAGAATATATTTAAACTATATGAGTATCATTTAATTAATTTTGGGGAAAAAATTCTATAATAGATATCTTGGAACTCATGAACATTATTTACATCCATATATTTACTACATCATTGTTGTGTTTGTGGATGATATCCTGATGTAATCAATAAATTTATATATCAATGCTAGACACTGTGATATTATATTAATTACTCTTCAAGTGCATTAAAATTGTAAAAAATGATACATTTACACTTATTGATTCCATAATAGTGTTTCCTAGGGAATGTGATTCATACATATGAAATTTTAGTGGTCCCGAAGAAGGTATATTTAAGGATATCTTATTGTCTTTCTAAGAATCTATTCTAGTTCATCAGATTTCATGCGATTACTGGGTACTATCTATGCTTCCCCAAAGACTTGCCTCTTTTTTTTGCACCAATGATAGATCTAACCAAAAGGTGGTGAATTTTTAGTGGTATAATCATTATGAGAAGTCCATCGTTTAGATAATGATGATACTGATAAGGATACAATTTTTGATCATTTTGTATCATGGGATTGGATAACATGGTCATTGTGTTGAGGTATTATTGGTTTGGTATTTCTATTTATTTATATTGATCTATTAGTCAACATTGAGTAAAATTAATATACCAACTAGAATAACTACTATATTCGTGACTTAGAGTTTTCATCTACAGTGAACACCTAGAATTATTGGTGAAAAAATATATCGGGTGTAGTATCTGAAGACATTCAACATTTATATGACCAATGTAGAATAGAATTGTAATGTTTTTCAGATTAATTTAGCATAAAAAATGCATGAGATTTTTGATCATTGAATAGGGCCTCTGTATGTGGAATATCTTCTAATGAACTAGATGGTTGAATGAAAATTGGATGCCTCTAAGGATAATTATATATAGAATGTTTCAACATTAGTTCTCATAAATTCCCTAGTGGACCAGGTAAAGGATATCATGTATTTGGAGCCTGAGTCTATAGTGATGTATGGGTTCATGCTGGGGAATGATTCTATTATAGGGGTGGTTCTTTGATGATGATTATGTGATTAAATTGATGTAATATTAGTAGTGTAAATACTATTCTCTTTATTACAAACATAAACATGATTTATTACATAAACATGCCCTTCAGACAGCTCTGAGGATCAAGAGGTCTAGTGACTTATGAAACAAGGAACATTACACAACAACATTGTACATAAAACATGACATCTTTATTGAAAAAATCATTTTCATGCCCATGACATTCTTTGTACATAACATTTAATGGGATAACTTGAGGACAAGAATAAGAGAACGGTGAACTATAAAGCATAGTGAGGGAGTAAACATGGAATAACATGAATAACATAGTACATGTTAGTAAATAGGCATAAAAATGGGGCATAAGAGAAACATGAATATAAAGGCATGATATATAATGTTTATCATAACATGGAAATATTGAAAAATATTTAACATGATATTAGCATGAGCCAAGGATCATTACACATGGAGCCAGAATAAACCCGCATTTCACTTGAATTATCATGATTGGACCCTAATTTCACATTATTATCATGATTATTCCCTCTTTTCACTTGACGTGTCATAATACTAATCATTACCTAATGCATTGGAGTGCTATCAGGGTGCACCCTTCATAAACATTTAATTTATTACATAAGTGTGCCACATGGATCATACAATATGAATTCATTAAACATCATAATTTATTCTACGAACAAAAGATGTGGAATACATAAATTTAAATCCTCAATCAACAAGTACATGTTCATAAATATGAATTACCTTGATAGGGAAATGGGTATGGTATTCACTTACACAATGATTTGGAATGGGAAATTTAGGTGTAACTTCGGCCATACAACAATGTCAAATAGAAATTGTAAAATTGGATTATTATATAGAAAGATTTATATAATTAATTATCCATGAAATGGTAATAATGGGGGTAATGAAACATAATCTCCCAACATATGTAATGGAATTGAGATGTATACGATAAAATAATTTCTAGAATGTAAATAAGAAAAGAGAAATTTCTTATAGAATTTCAACATGTTAACAGATGTACATGGGATGCATTAATGAGAGAGAAAAAGTTATCTCATCATTAAAATATAATTAGGGATGTATTGGGGATTTTAGAAATCATACCCCAAAATTTTAATTGAAAATATAAAGGGTATTAAGACATAATGAAATTTGGAAAAAATGAGGAAGGAAGAAATCCCTTACATGGATGTGTGATACCAAAGGCTAGAGAGAGGCATGATAGAGGCTTATTGGGAACATGAGGCACCTTGGGAGGATTATAGAGAGACTATGGCAGGGTTTGGATGAGTTCCAAAGGTTTTTAGTGAAGAGGAAGTAGAAGCTTGGGTTGGTTTATATAGGCAAAATAGAGGGAATTCATTATTATTTAGGGTTTGGACACTACAGATTAAACTAATTAAAACGACAAACCATACCATGGGTTTTCTCAAGATTTTTTTTCAAAGGGGAGATGCAAACATTATTTTTAATGACTAATGACTTAACATATTATAATATTAGTCTTTCTTATGTGGTGTTGAGTTATACACTCAAGGATATCATTTTGAAAAGTTAAAATATTTTATATGACTTGGAAGGTCCACTAAAGCATCATAAAATTAATAACACAAATATAAAATCACATTATTTTAGAAGTAAAACATATATTGGAAGAAAAAATCTTTTATAGTATTTTATTACATCACTATTGGGTTATTATGATGTTATTAAACACATTATATATTTAAACGATATTTATTTTTTACCCAAAAATTCAACTGTGTCTGAAAATTTTAAAAAATTCACCATTGGATAATTTCAATGTCCTAATTCCAAAAATAATATTAATTCAATTTTAATAATTTTATTAATATGTGAATTTTAAATTTTAAAACAAAACTAACATTTATCGAAAATTCATGGGTTTTGATGGAAATAGGTTTCAAAATGTAATAAAAATTACAATTGGATTTTTAAAAACCAAATGATAATTTCTATGTAAAAAAAATTAATTTAGTAGTATTTTTTTATTATAATATAATTTAATTAAAAAATTCTTTAATTCTCCAAAATCAATTTCTTAATTGAATTTAAATATTAACTAAAAATATTATTTGTGCTTTAAAAACTATTTACAAAGTAACAATAATAAAATTATTTTGTATTATTTATAAAAAAATAATTCACATAATCATAGTGCTAGGGTCTTGTTATATAACCAGTTATAACACCCACATAAGAGCTGAGGGTAAGTTGAGCGATTGTGACATACTATTGGGGGCAGCTTAGATAATATTAACTGGGTGGTAATATCTATTAACTTCCATTTCTCCTGTACGTGGTTCCGTTCAAGCATAATGTGTTGATGCTTGGCATGGTCTTGGACAAGAGTGAATCCAAATGATGTGGCCTCCTTTCTGTGCTCTGACAAATGAGCTTCATATGGAGAAATTCTACAAGATTAGGTCATCGCTTCCTTTGATTGAGAAAATTTTATTTGTGAAATACTTATATTTATACTAGTGATCAATATTCAACTGCTATATTAGCAACAGTAATAATTTTTAATGGTATTTTAGAATAAAAAAACATAAAACCAAGGAAGTTAATATTATTTATATAACCATTTTACATAATAATACATTTTATTAGATCAAGAGGAATTTTCATTAATAAATGTTTGGGTTTTACAATCATCCTCCCTTAAAAAATTGTTTCCTCGAAATTTCTTTCTCACACAATAAAATAGATGTTGGAAACTCTACCTCATCACTCCCTCTGGTTCCCACATTTCTTCTTCAAACATGTTGTTTCATCGAAATCCTTGAAGAAAGGAATTTCATTATTTCATATAACTTCTTACCTACAATCAATGACCTTCACCAATTTCTCTTCATAGGAGAGGTCATTCTATAATGGTACAAACTCTGGATTGAGTACATGTGATTGTTGAGGTATGTACTTTATCATGTGCGATACATTGAATACATCATGTACTTGATACTTGTTCGGTGGGAGTGATAGTCAATAGGCCACTACTCCAATGTGATCAAGGATCTCAAAATGGATGATGTACCTTGTACTAAGCTTTTCCTTCTTCCCAAATCTCATAACTCTCTTATATAGTGATATGCGTAGGAATACCATGTCCCAAACATCAAACTCTCGGTCTTGTAAATCATTATCAGCATAAATCTTTTTTCGACACTGAGTAGCTTTAATGTGTTACAGATAGTCTTAACCTTAACCACCATTTCATCATCCATTTTTGGTCCAAGGATTTTTCTCTCCCCAACATCATCCCAACATGCTGGTGTTCTGGATCTCTTCTCATAAACGGCTTCACAAGGATCCATTCAGATGCTTGAGTGGAAACTATTGTAGTAAGAGAACTCAACGAGAAGAAAATGTTGATCCCGTGAAGCTTTAATGTCCATTGAGCATGATCTCAATGTGTCTTCATGTGTATGGATAGTCTGCTCAGATTGGAAATTTGTTTGAGGATAATAAGTCATACTAATGTTCAGCTCAATATTTAGATCGTATTGGAGACTCTTCGAGAACATAGAGGTGAATATTATATCTTGATCGGATACAATAGATAATTATATCATCATACCGTTAGATATCTTCCTCTTAGACTTCACTTGCTGACATACCAGGCACATTGATGTATACTCAGTGATCTATTTCTTTGTGTTATCCCACCAAAAACACTCTCAGAGATCATGATATATCTTTCCATTTCATGGGTGAATGGAGAAATTTGAACTATGATCATCATCCAAGAGATCGTTCTTTAACTTTGTATTTGATGGAAAACATATTCTTGAACCAAATATCACAATTCCTTCTTCAATAACATTCATCTTTGAGGATTTAATTTTTTTGATAGTTTCCATGCTCTTCTGAATTCCAACATCATCAATTTGAGTATCCATTAACCATTCCAAAATATATGGTTGGGAAATCATTTGTTAATTCATTGTTGAAGTTCCATTCTTTTTGATTCCCATTTCCATCTTCATCATATCTATGAAGATTGGATCCTTTTCAATTCTCATGAATGATAGAATCACTTCAACCTTTCTACTTAGAGAATCGGCCACCTCGTTCACTTTTCCGGGGTGGTATTGGATTGAGTAGTCATATTCATTGATTAGATCTACCATCTTCATTTGAACAAGTCCAACTCTTTCTGTGTGAATATATACTTGAGGATTTTTGATCTATGTATATTTCACACTTCTACCCAAAGAGGTAAGGTCCCCATATTTTTAAAGCGAACATTAATGCAGAAATCTCCAAATCACATGTTGGATAGTTTTTCTCATGAAATTTTAATTTCACTGAAGCAAAGGAAATGAATTTGTCATTTTTATCAACACAAAACCCAGACCCTTCTTCGATGCATCACTGAATACCAAAAAACGTTCCCCACTTATGGGTAGTGTGAGCACGAGAATAGTGATACGCCTCATTTCTAACTCCTTAAAGATATATTCTCATTCATTACTCCATGATAAGATGACTCCCTTCCTAGTTATCTTGGTATGAGGTTTTTCAAATTGTGAGAAATTTCTCAAAAATTGCTGATAATATCTTGCTAAAACAAGGAAGCTATGGATAACTGTCATAAATGTTAGCCTCAACCATCCCCCAATTACAGCTATCTTGGAGGGATCTACAAATATATCATTCCATGTGATGATATAACCCAAAAATGAAAATTCCATCAACCATATTTCACACATTTTTACTTTTCGTAGAGATTCTCCTTTTGAAATGTCTCTAGAATAGTGCTTAGATTCTCCTCATGCCCCCCCTTGGTTTTGCAGTATATTAGAGTATCAACTATAAAGACAATCAAAAATTTGTCGAGGTAATATCTAATGACTCTATTCATCAAATCCATTAATATTTATAGATAATTAGTGCGTCCTAATTGCTTTAGTATGAATTCATAGTACCTGTATCTTGTACGAAAATAATTCTTGGGGATATCATCCTTCTTTACCCTTACATGGTAATATCTCGGCCCCAGATCCACCTTGCAGAAGTATTGTGCTCCACGTATATGATCGAATAATTCAATAATTCTTGTAAGAGGAAACTTTTTCTTTATCTTTATTTCATTTAGAACATGTTAATATATGAAAATTCACATTGACCCATACTAATTTTTGATGAAGAGTACTGGTGCACCCCATGGTTAAGCACTTGGCCGTAGAAACCATTTATCAAGATTATCCTATAGTTGTTTCTTTAGCTCCTCAAGCTCAATAATAGTGATTATATACGGAGTCTTGGATATTAAAAATTCCCTAGGGATATGATAAATTGAGAATTCAACATCTCATCTAGGTGGAAGACTAGGCAATTCATCGGGAAACACTTCAGCGAATTCCCACACAATAAGCATGTATTCAAGGAGGTTTTTTTCTATAGACTCAATCATCCGGGCATGATAAGCATGCTCACATGGTAGTAATATCCATGACTGAGATGATGGTGTGAAATAAGATTCATCCATCTCTATGAACTTGTATAGAATCGGGGGACGATTCGCTATATGGATAGTGATTTCCCTCTCACGGCAATTTATGTTGTCTCTATATAGGGAAATCCAATACATGCCAAGAATTACATAAAATTAAACTAGAGGTAGGAATAAGGGTTCTTCAGTAAGTAAAGTCCAAATATTATGATAGGGGATGAGTTATATTCATGGGTTTCAATGATTGACCAATTTTCCATTCACACTGACATCTCTACTTACATGATTTTTGATGGTGTTGGGATTGTTTTACTAAACGTTCGGGATAAAAAAGAATGTGTAGAACCAGAATCAAATTTTACTTTCTATATTCATTAATGAATAACTATCATACATATTACCACTTCTTTTTTATAGATAACTTCTACAGTAGTGATGGAAAAAGATCTCCCTTGATTCCTTGGAGGTTGTTGGTTCCATTTGAAAACCATTTTCTAAGGGAACTGTTTTGAAACGTTTCATGGATCTTTGTAGTTGAAATAATGAACAATGTGTTGACAGTTGAATAGATCATTCATCTCCTATGTTGAATAGGCAAGGTTTTATTTCCATCAGTTAAGGGATATGTTCTATTCTCTTCTAAACCTGAATCATTTCGTCATCCCCTTCAAGAAATTTCTGGGCTACTTCATTCTGCACCTTTCGCTAGTTGGGTGATGAAAATTTCTTAGCACCGTTGGATTTATCCATCATACCTCCAAAATTAAAGACTAGTTTTTTTATTAAAATCCCTATGATACCCCCTATGATTCCCTGATCTCCATTTCAAAATTAAGGTTGCATTAGGCAGTTTCGTTATAGCTTTCAAAGTCACAGATTTCCAGGGATTTCTGTAGGCTTGGTTTTATTCCACCAAAGAAGCAGTCAACCTTACATTCGGGGGTAACGAAAAATTCGAAGGCATATCGTGAAATCCATGTGAAGTTTTCCTCAAAAATTCCAATAGATTCATAATATTTTTTATTTAGGGAATGAAAATTCAATTCCATATTTAATCAGAAGGTGCATGGAAAATATTTTTCGATTTTTTCGCAAAATCTGACCATTCCAATGCCTTGATCTCCTCCTCATGCTTTGTATTTTTTATAAATTTCCACCATTAATCATATTAACCCTCTATATAATAAATCTAGCATAAAAACCTTCCCTTTTTCAGAACATTGAAGGATGGAGAAGATTTATTCAATGGATGTGATGAATTGCTGAGCTATTGAGGGATCAGATGATCCATTAAAAGTAAGAGACCTTTTTCTCATGAATCTATTCATTTTGGATTGATATTTCATGGGGGGGGGGGTGGAAATTCCCCTTGACCCATGTGTCTATTAAAAATTGATTTAACTGAGAGAGTATCGTGACAAATTTTGGGTTTCCTGCTCCCATCAGATTGGGCATCTCATTAGAATAGTTGTCACATTGATCTTCGCATCAGTTGTTAGTCAAGTCTTACTATTACTGGAAATTGAATAGAATAAAAGGAAAGATAGGGATAACACATAAAGGGTAATCCAAATACAATAAGGGATAAATTAAATATTTCATTTATTTCCTTAACTTATGAATTCATAGGCTTCAATCTATGTTATCTATGATATACATCCCAAAATATATTCCTAGGGGAATTTTTTATTCCCCTAATAATGGTTCAAAATAATCTTATGAATTTACCAAAGAATATCCCTCAGAAGTGTTGTATGAAAGAGTGCAGCAAGGCATGTTGTCATGTACCAGTTCCAGTTCAAGTAAAGCTCAAAGCAGTGTTTTTGGGTTTTACCCCTAGATACATTTGTGCATGAGCCGCCTCTACTTGTTCCTATCCAAACATTGATGTATTTTCTTTGTGAACCACTTACTATATAATAACCAAAATATAGGGATTTTGTTTATTATACTTAGCCTTATCCATATGGATTTCACTAGGTTTTTCTAATCCTAATCCCAAAAATAATTAAACCGTTCCTCAAATACCTACTATAACAACCCCCCACTTTATTACAAACATAAAAAATATTTATTACATAATCATGGATGTATGAAATGTATAAGAATATAGAGGACTAGTGTCTTCCAAAATTCAGAACATTACAAAACAACATAAAACAGAAAACATAACATCTTTATTGAAAACTTATTTTACACGACCACAATATTCCTGTGTACATAACATTTCATGGGATAACCTGAGAACATGAATAAAAAGGGTGAGCTATAATGCCATTTAAGGGAGTAAAAGAGGAATAAAATGAATAATATAGTACATGTTAGGAAATAGGAATATCAATGAAGCATAATAGATACATGAACACAATGGCATGATATAGAATGCTTATCATAACATGGAAATGTGGAAACAACATTCAACATGATATTATCATGATCCAAGGCTCATTACACATGAAGAATGAGTAATCCCTAATTCCAATTAAATTAGCATGATTAAAACCTCATTTAAATTGAATTATACTTAGTAAACCATAATTAAACATGACGTATCCTAATACTAATATTTACTCAATTTTTTGGAGCGCTATGAGGGCACAACCTTTAAAAAATTTTCATTTCATGCATAAGTGTGCCACAGGGATCATACAACTTGAAATAACTAAACATCATAATTTTTTCCCTTAATAAGATATGTGGAATGCATAAATCTAATTCCTCAATCAAAAAGTACATTTTCATAAAGTTTAATACACTTAATAGAGAAATGGGTATGGTATTTACTTACATGATGATTTGGCAAGGGAAAATATATTGTAAATTCAATAGCATAACAATGTCAAATAGAAATCATAAAATAGGTTAATGAGAGAGAATTTGGTCTAAAATAATTTATAAATGAAATGGAAAGTAATATTGTTAATGGAACATAATATCCCAATATATGTAATGGAATTTAGATTCATCATATATGCGAATTGCTTGAATGTTAATGAGAAGAGAGAAATTCCATACAGAATTTTGGAATGGTAACGAGTGTACATGGGAGGAATTAATGAGTGAAAAAGTGGTATCTACTCATTATGACCTAAAGAGGGTAGTATCTGGGAGTTGTAAAATCATATCCCAAAATTTTTTATTGAAAAAAGGGTATAACAACATAAAGAAATTTGGATAAAAATGAGGAAGGATGAAATCCCTTAATTGGATGTGTGATCCCAAAGGATTTGGAGAGGATTGAGAGAGTATTATTGGGAGAATGGGGCACATTTGGAGGTTTTTAGAGGGATATTGGAAGGGGTTGGATTATATCCCATGGTTTTGGGTGAATAGGAAGTGGGAGCTTGGGTGGGTTTATATAAGAAAGAGAGGGAATTCCTTATTATTTTGGTTTTGGAAACTACACATTAAACTATTCAAACCCACAAAACATCCCATAGTTTTTGCCCATGGTTTCTTTCCAAAGAGGAGTGTAAACAAATTATATGGCTAATGGATTAACTTATTAAAATATTAGGCTTCTGTAGGTAGAGGTGAGTCATAATCTAAAATAAATCATTTTAAAAAGTTAAAATATTTTATATGTCATGGAAGGTCTACTAAGGAATCATAAAATTAATAAAACAAATCTAAAAAAAATTATGTTAGTGATATAACATATATTTTATTAAATTAACTTTTATTTTATTTTATTACATCACTATTGTCTCATTATGATGTCATAAAACAAATTATATATTTAAACGATATTTAATTTTTACCCAAAAATTAAACTGTGTCCGAAAATTATCAAATATTCACTATTGGATAATTTTTATGTCCGAATTCCAAAAAATAATATTCATTTTATTTGAATAATTTTTTTAAACATGTGAATTTAATATTTTAAAATAAAAAGGAACATTTATCAAAAATTCAAGGGTTTTGACAAAAAAATATTTCAAACATGAATACAAATTTCCATTGTTTTCATAAAAATTATACAATAATTTTTAATTATTAAAAAGTAATTTATTAACAAGTTTTTATAAAAATATTATTGAATAAAAAAATTACTTAATTCATCAAAATAAGTTTCTTAATTGAATTTAAATATTATCTAAAAAATACTATTTGTGCTTTAAAAACTATTTACAATGTAACAATAATAAAATAAATGTATATTCCTTATACAAAAATAATGCAATAATCATATTGATAAGGTATTGTTACATAACCCCCTATAACAGATGCATAAGACCTAAGGGTAAGGTGTGTGATGGTGATAGACACTCGGGACAGCTCAGATAACATCGCTTGGGTGGTAATCTCTATTAACTTACACATCTCCTGTAGGATATTCCGTTCAATATTAATGTATTGAAGCTCATATTGGGCTTGGTCAAGAGAAATTCCTAGTGACACTACCTCCTTTCTGAGATCACAAAAATTAGCTTCATATAGAGAAATTATACTAGATAAGGCCATCACTTCCTTTGTCTGAGTTAATTGTATTTGTTAAAGCCCTATTTTAATTCTAATCATGTGATGACTTTTCAATGGATATATTAGGAACGATGACAATTATTAATGGTATATTAAAATCCAAAAACATAAAACCAAGGAATTTAATATGTTTTATATAGCAATTTTAAATAAAAAGGTATTTTATTTGATCAAGTATTATTTTAATTAATTAATGTTTTCGAAAATTAAAAGTAGTGTCAACTTATTTTAGATATAGGATAAGGAAAAATGAAATGCTAATAAATTGGAATAATATCCTCGGTCAATGATAATGCACCATAATATTCAAAATCAGTCTTTGTGTCTATGTGTGATGAGGGACTTTGATATTTTTTTTCTAATTCCATACCAACTAGATGGAAAAGGTAGTGTATCCTCATCCTAAGGGGTTCCTTTAGTAAATTTTCATGCGTTTATAGAATTGGGAAAATGTTCTAATATACTTTCTATTGGGGTTACATAGGAACATGAGGAATTAAGATGATGTTTACTGATATTCTATCAATTAATGAAATTTCACATTCCTTTATAATTTTAGAGAGCCATTTAGTTTATGATTAAATGAAGAATAATGTAAGGGAGATTGTATTCCTATAAGTATATCCTTTGAAAATCTTGTCTAAAAAAGACACACACACACATCATATTTTTTCATGTATTAATGAAGGATTTAGTTACCTTGGTAAAATGTGGTAGAACATTTCATCCATAAACTAGTGGATAGTTTTCTAGGATGATCGAGATTCAAGAGGATAAGGTATATAAATTTATTATGGACAACGATTGAACTTTGAATGATCAAATATCTTTCGTTGAATTAACAAATACCAACATATTCAAGTATTAAATTTAGAAGAAATCATTTGAGGTTTATTATGGCTGGAAGTGTTTCTCACTGTTGTGTTGGAAAAAAGTTGGTGAACCCATATTTGTGTTCCTAAGTTATGTTTAAGAGACTACCAAGAGAGTTGAGATAAACCTAATGTGGTTTTCAGCACTCAGAGTGGGAAGTGATCATATGGTGATAGGAGGAGTCATCTCTTGTAGTTTTCATTGGGAGAAAATGATTTCCTATGGGAGGTTCTTCTATTAGGGAATCAACAGTTACAAAAGAATGGGAAACAAGAACTATGTTTCATTGAACAATTAATATTTATACATAAAATTGGGGAATTTAACTAAAATATGGATATTCTTCCAGGATATATATGTATAAATGGTGTGTTCCATGTCACTCTTCTATATTGTAATATACACAATCTAAAACATGTGGTCTACTATGAGGATGTTGAGAGAGATCTTAAAATATATTTTATAGAGATCCTGGTGTAGATCATTGACCATAATGAGAATGTTTTTTGAGGGTATATGGTTCCACATGTTTGGGTTTTACAAAATCCATGATGGATTCAAGAGGATAAATGTATGTGTGAATACTATGATCACGTGTAGTGGCCCGATTTTCATGATCATGACCACTAGAGCATTTCTCAGGGATTAGAAGTCCATAGAGGGGGTGAATTGTAATATAATTCAATTTCAAGGTATAGTAATTTTATTTTTTGACCATAAAATGACTTGTTTATTCTCATATTGATACATTTCATATAGGAATAGGTTTTTTGAAGATCATTTTATTTATATTGGAGGCTCAGTGGGCTAAATGATGGCTAAAAAAACCTGGAATTACTATGGAATGAATTATCTATATAGTGGTGTTGGAAGTGAGATATTAAAATATGTAGATCCCACTGTCACATTAGTTATTGAGGAAGAAATATAGACATTTATCTATGAAAACCCACTAGAGGGTGGTGCACCTAGCATTCTAGTGGTTTCTTGAATCATTCCATATAAAACTAATTCTCAAAATTTTGAACTAGTTTTATTATTAATCTATTGTTCAACAAAATTTGACACAGATGCACGTAGAACATCTTGTAGGTATCTCAATTGGTACCCCAGAATTCTCATTTTATATTTTATTTGAATCATAAAGACTATATTTATTTGAGGTGTCAATTAGGTATTTATCCATGTAATTAGATATATATATATATATATATATATATTGGTTATATGAATGGATCTCAACCAAATTTTAAGTGAAGAATCATCCAATATTGAAATATTTATGTTATATTAGAAGATAATTTGGCCTCTTGTTGATAAATAAAAGATCTAATGTTGATCTAATTTCGTATTTGGTATTATTTTATGGATTTAAACATTTTTCATGTCCTCTTCCAATAAATCTTTATATAATGACAAAATATTGATGGATTGGGTATTTTTATACTAAATTTATTTTCATGGTCTTTATTCATGAGCCGTTTAGTGATGGGTCGTGGAATTCATACTCAACACATTAAAGGTAGGATGTACATAAAATTTTTGACTTTTGAATGTTATTTTTGACATTTATGGCTTGTGATTCATTCTATATTAGTAACCCTTACGTGGTAGGAACAACTGAATTTTTTTGGTGTCATGTGATATCTTTATTGATCATGCAATTAATATTCCTTACTGTGTTGTGCCTTTCTTATATATCATTCATAGTCTATGGAATATTTAATATAATAATATTTTACATTCTATGTTATTGATCATATGTTTTCTTAAAATAGTTTGTGGATTCACTATTCAAGGTTAAGGTTTGCACATAGACATACTGTACTTTGTCTACTTCATATAGGGGGAGCATTAATGTCATTTAATGTTCACAGTGGCCCTATAAAGTATGGATATGTCTTATATGTGGTATCAGTTAGTCCATGGAAATTACATACACCATTGGAAGAGTGTCTATACATTTTGGTAGGACCCTCTGGTGGGAGAAATATGTGTATATAAGGGAGAGTCTATAGTTCATGTATGTATGGTGTGCATACCATCGTAAGCGACCATGTGGTCAATGACATGATTAACACTTTCCAACAAGGGTGGGTGTACTATTTTTATATAAAGTATAATAGATATTTATTTCATGATTCAATCCATTTTATTGTCTATATATGGGTTACATCTTACATGGTACTAAAGTAATAATTAAATGGGTTTATGGGTGCATGGTCAGCGTCTAGTCTCTCGATGCATGATTGTTTGTATTCATGTTTGTGAAATTATCATTTTTTCATATCACACACTACTATATTCATGTAACCTTATAATTAGGACACATTAGTGGTTTCTTATTATTATTATACATATACTCATTATAGGAATCTTAATGCACATGCATATTTTATTATTAGGAATCTATAAAATGGAAAAGGACATAAGGTAGGTTATCAGGGATTATGGAGGTGGAGGATAGATGTAGTATTAGGATGACCACTGAATATTTTTTATAACATGATTTATTTTAATTTTTTAATGTTTTATTCTTATATGGTTGACCATTATCCTTGGGGATCTATTTAACAATACTTTTATGACATGTTATGACATATTTTTTTGAGTATGTTTTTTATTATTTCATATTATGTTTTATATAAGTTTATATTTTTTATTATATTTTGACTGTAGTTGTGATTACCAATGGAATATCCTCCCCCTGTTACTTTTTTAAATCACCACTAGTAACTAACCTATTTGTTATTCGGAGGAACACATTTTCTTATATAACGATTCAGCAAACACCTGATGATTCAGGCCAACATGTTTTATAATGGTATTAAATGCCCAAGGATTTATTTTATGATATTGTCCTATTTCTGAAATGAGATTTGAATTTTGGATCTTGAGTAGTATAATTTCCAATTTATTGGATAAATATTTTGTAACCAACCTTCGAGTTTCCAGTTTTGGGAATATGGCTACACTTTAATGGAATTTTGGTGAATTTGTGCATCATAAATAGGAATGTAATATGACATTTCATATATATATATATATTAGTTCATTATTTAAATTACATATTTTTTCCTTAATTTTTTATATATCTATTCTCTCTTTAATTTTTATATATCTATGACTGAATTAGTTAGTATAACTTTTGCAAGTTGATATGTTTTGTATTTATATGGTTGTGAAAAATGATCAGGTGTAATGGAATAGTCATGATATGTGGGTAGGACTAGGAGGGTTGTACCATATTCTTGGATATCTCTATTGATATATCATAGTATAGAAATCATTTACATGTTTCTCATAAGTACTTAATTTTTTATCAATTTATTTTTCTTTAGGAATTCAATTTTTTATACGGAATTTTGGAAAAATTATATTTCATTGATTCAATTAAACTCATACTATGGGTCATTTTCTATTCCACTCTTTAACATATAACAGGATTTATATGGGTGTGCTCCAATAATTGTTGTACGGTATCATAAGTTAGATTAAACCAACCCCATAGTCTTCCAAAGTATGTTTACTCAATGAAGAGTGGTGTTGAGGAAAATAGTAGACTATTACAAGTATTTTTAGCTCTATGTTTTTTCTAGATTTCAAAGGATATAGTGTTCAACAGGAAACTAATTATTTTTTTCAAATTATATAGGGAATCATTTACCTAATGGAGACTCATGGGGATACAATGTTGATGCTAGAAGCCTTTATACTTTGGGGACCCTCTAGGATGTGGTGGGAAGTCATGGGTCAACTAGGTAGCTAAGATGGTCTAACATTGGAGACCTTAAAGTATCTTTTTTGAGGATTTATTTCTAGACACACTGATGATTGACCAATCTAGTGAATTTATAGATATTTTATACGGGAATATGTTAGTTTATAATTACCAAGGAATAATGTAAAATTATTATCATTTTCCCTTATTTTGGATTACAGTGTAGAGTAGAATTCTATGATGACTAATATTGGACTTTATCTAGATCTCATATGTCGTGATTGAGGATTTGACTGAATTATGTATACTTATGTTGTTCTCAAGGCCCATACTTTTTGAGAAGTTGTTAGAAGAGGATGATATTACAAGTATTCTTTCAGATTATTGTTTGAAAATGACCAGGAATATTAATGTGGCATTGAGTGTAGATTTTGGTAGTACATTAATGACCAAATGTCCTAGTCCTAGAGTAAGGACCCTAACATTATTTAAATGTTTTATTTATGTGAGATAGCCTGAGATACCTTGATTTATTATTTTATGATAACTCATTTATATGATGTACCTTTCTTATGTAACATTCCTAGTCTATGGAATTTGTATTATGATATGGTGTTACATAAAACATTGGTCCATATATCATTATTGTGATTAGAAAATGGAATCTCCCTTCAGTATTCAGGTTTATAAGTGTCCCTAACAGACATATATGAGACTATAGAGGGGAAATGTGTATGCAATTTTTTGTTTTTGAAGAAACTATATAGTATAATTAATTACTAATCATTGAATGAGTCGGCCATGTAATTCCATATTACATTGGAAGAGTTTATATATATTATGGTATAACCTACTGATGGGGAATGTTATTTCTTATGAGAGAGTTTAAATTTATTGGACATTCTAAGAATTTGTACCATAATTGGAACACATGTAGTCATGTGACATGAGTATTACATTCACTTAATGGTAGGAAAAAAATATTAACTTAAAGGTGTAAAGAGTTACCTATAATAGGAAATCTCATGTAATTGTATTCATATGAGATATATATAGCAAGGATCCAAAGTAGGTATGAAAATTGTTTGTTACAGCTTAGTAAGGACATAATGTATCAATACATGATTATTTGTATTCATGTTTTCACATTTACCATTTCATCATGTCATAAAATAAAATATAGATGGGAATTTCTGATAGGAAAAAAATGGTGGTGTCCTACTCAGTTTTTACTCACACCATTTATTGGTTCCCTATGTACATGTATATTTCATGACATGGGACCAAGATAATGGAAAGATCCATGCGGTAGGTTATTAAGGAGCGGGGAGATAGGGGATAAACGTGATATCAAGACTAAATTCAAATTGTTAACAAAATTTATTTTAAATTTTTATTTAAATATGTATTATTATACAATTTACACACCATATTCATGTTCTTTTTTATTGTATTTATATGACATAACATGGAATTTATTTTCTTATACACATATTATATATGGTATATTAGATTATAATGTCTTATTACCAAATGGTAATGGCTATGAATATTAATGGAAAAGTATTCTCAAGTTACTTGTGACACTCAAAAATAGTCTGAATTCTCTTTTGTATGGACTGGCATATATGAGTTCATGGGAATATTCAAATTAGTTTCAGTTACTTAGTTCAGTGTGACACATTGTTAACCCTTGAACACTAAATATTTTAGAAAATTCTATTGATTTATTCCTATAAAAGGGATATCATATATCGATTAAAAAGGTACATATGAGTTCTATTATCTCAAAAAATTATTTAAAAATAAATTTTATGAATTTACATAACATTTTATGAATCACATTGGTTGACCATAAAAACGTTCTTCAAAGTATTTATGTTCAATTGAAAATAAGAAATCCAAAAATAAGATTATGTTGTAACTATATTCTATTAAGTTTATTTTTTATATATCCATTTAAAGTAAAAATTAACCATACAAAAAAATGACCTAGTTATCAGTATTATATAAAAAAATAATTGAAAAATAATTATCTACCTCCTTCATCTCATTGAAAATAGAAACATAGCCCATGTTCATATATGAATGAAAATCTCTAGAAATTGATGTATTTTATTTTATTTACCACCACCTTTCATGGTCAGTTATATAGATTTATATAGTTTATATATATAAAATTTAGGACCCAATGATTAATATATAAGGATACTATATTATATATTTTATTACAGTACCATTACTTGGAAAATGAAAACACTTATAATGTGTAAGCACATGTTGTCAGCTCCATGAAATGATGTATTTCAGGGATCACATAAACCAATAATAGATGATTTTAAAATTTTCATTAATTTATAAATATATTTGTAATGAAATGATTAAAATTTTGGATATGATGAAATATTGGTCAAGGTGTAAGTATATAGATAACCAAAATAAAAAATATGTGGAAAATAGTATAGTTAAAAAAACAATATTAGTTTATATATTGAATTGACAATTTATGGATAATTTTAAATTATAATAGAAAGATATATAAAAAAATATGAATTATGTTTTTATATAGATTTATAAAATGTTTAAGTATATTATAATTATTGTAAGATCTTGTTCAACTTTGAAAATGTTGGTTGTAGTGGTCTCTCATTTCATTTTTATTTCGTTGAGATATATGACATATGAATCACTTTTTTTATATTATGTTGTGCATACACTAAAAAGTGGTTATTTTTATCATAAAATCATGAAATTAATTGTATTTATAAATATAACTCTTGTTCTATGTATCACGTGCTTTTAAATTAAGAAATACCAATGTTGTTAGTGTTTTACTATCTCAATGCATTTATTGTGATATGTTCTATATAAACAGCATATTTCCTATTATATAGTATATATAATTCACATTAATGTATTTTATAAAGACTTTAATAGTTATTATAGTGATTTATAAATCCATATATGGTTATCCCTATTAGGATGTTTTATTCAATGATTACCAAATCTATAAGTGTTTATGTTATAATCTTACATTTTCTCTGCTATTTTTTGTGTTTCAATTTCCATTGGTAAAATATTTATTTCCCTCTCACAAAACCCATAAATATTCTTCTAATTTAGTTATTTATATTTTTTTAAACAATTAGTTTAATTTTTTTTATTTTGGTATTCCAAAATACTAGAGTGATATATTTATGAAAAACTGACCTACTTTCTCCTCTTTTCGTTAGGAATCTTTCTCATCTATATCCATATTTTTGAAATTTTTTATTATGTTCTTTACATACAAATAAATATTTGGTAAGTAATTTTTTTTCTAAATTTTTTTAATTTATAAATGATTAAAATGAAGATTTTTTAAAAAAAAAATCATTTGGCTAACTTTTATCAATTTTATAAAATTTTAAAAAGACAATTTTTTTATATATATGACCTTGCAATATTTTTATACCAAAATATACTTTAATAATCATAGTTGTTCATAATAAGTAATTCACTTTACGAATATAAACATATAATTTAATTTATATGTGAATATGTATTTTTAAAAAGTTACAAATAAAATTATAATTCTCCATTATTTTTCAAATAATATTTCAAATGATTATAAATATACTCATCTATGTTAATTGAATTTTTATATTGGAATGTTTCACTAGGTATATTACCATTGGATATCGTAAAAATTATATCTCTAGATGTCCTATAATGTTTCATTATGATTGTTCACATAAAACTGGTTTCTTTCCATTGATTGACTAAGTAATGATGGAAAAAGTATTTTTGAATTCATGTGGAAAAAATATATATGATTTATCATTTCATGATTGGTGTGTATATTATTACAAATTAATGAATTTTTTAATGGTTTTATACCATATACATCTAATTGGGGATTCTAGTAATATCACCTGATCCAATATACTATGGGATGTCGGTAATAATTTATAATGTTATAAACTAAAGTGTACTAGTAATATGGTCGAATCATTTATACTATTTTATTTTGGGGATAATTTATAATCCATTATGATATAAGATAATGGTTATGGTACCAATCACTTATATTATGTTATTCCCATAATGATTCTATTTTCATGATGTTATAATTTCATTTTCTTTTGTTTACACTCCATTTTTATATTATTCCAAATGGTTTTGTTGTGTTTTTCTTGGATTGTGATAATGGTTTTTTTCTAAAACCCATGATTTTTGTTATAAACTTGTTTATTCTATAAGAAATATATTGTAATATATGTTCTTCATGGTATGATTATCTTATTTTATTCACTTGATTATATTCACATAACATTATGCTCATTTTATACTCAATTGTGATCACTAAGTGATACCTTTCATGTTTACAAATTCTGAGCATCTGATCTAAACATTTCTTAGGTTTCCATTTCCATTTGTTATTAAGAAGTGATTTGTTTTGTATAAGTATTAAAGGGTATCATCTATGGATATTATTTTTGGGATATTTTGTAGACTTTTTATGAAATAAAAAAATGATCATAATTGGATAAATTCTAATGTAATTTGAAATGCATGGGTTTGGTTACATAAAAGGTTCTTAGTAACCCACTAAAATATTAAACAAAATATTACTTAGGTATGTATGTGACTCAATATTGGTAAATCATATTTTAATTATTTATTCTTAGAATTGTGTGCTTCAGGTTTTATCAAAACATACTTGTAATGAAATTTTTTATCCGGATATCCATGTGTATCGGTCTTCGTCTATCTGAGTTGGTATCAGATAATAGTTAGATAATTTTATTATTTTTAATGTTATAAAATAAATAAATTATTATTGTTGGGGATACCATTATTGGTTGATATGATTAATTTAATCATAACTATATGTTCATAAATACAATTTTAGGGTTTTATGAGATTTTATGGTGATTAATTAAATTCTAGGAAATATTTTTGGGATTAAATATGAAATTTAGTTATATGAAACCCTTAGATAAATCATTTTATTTAGTGTGAACTTATTTAGTATGATAATTATTGGTGATATACAATGATACGAATACATCACATTTAGGTTCAATATATTCATTTATGTTGACAGAATTTATTTTATTTAGGAAAAAGGGTTATAATATTATAATAGTATATTGAGTGGAAAAATTTGGCCTTTTTCGGATTTTATATCTATGTGTTCCAAATTATTTTAAGAATAAATATTGAGTTAACCAATTGAATATATGTTAAATTGTATCGATAAGCATGATATGTGATTTTATGACAAGATAATATTTTTTAGAGAAAAATATAAAAAAATTAATGATGGAGGCATAGATAAACATTAAGGTTAGTAAAAACGTTAATGACTATGTAATTCATGAAATTTTCGGTAATGATTATTTCATTTAATTGAAGTTTTATCTCATGGGGATTTAGGTTATTTTGGGAAAATATTACTATACATTGTAGAATATATAATTATGGTATATTCATTTTTTGTATGTGTATTTATGGATGATTAATTTTTTACGGGGATAAATAATTATTTGATCTAGGAACATTATGTGATAAAATATTTCAGATAATGGTATTTAAAATAATTATCAGGCATATTTTGAAGAGTTATAATATTAACTATTTGTGGACTGATTAATATTGAAATTCTGGTGTTATTTTTAGATTTTAGAGGTTAATGAATTATTTCTTTATAATATGTTTTATTAATATTAATTATTATATTAACTTGTTCTATGCATTTTTTATTAATTTAAATTTTGAGAGATATTAGAAAAAATTTATCAGAGTTTTGTTCATCTTATGATTTTTAGAGGATTATTTTTCTTCAGATGTGAAAAATCTAACATGGTTTTTTATTATTTAAGAAATGTGAAAATGCAGTGATGAAAAATTTATCAAATCATAACCAAAGAAGTAAATTAGGATTTTTAAAAGAAATAAATCATTAAAGAATATATTCTCATTTTTTATATCTTACTGGGAATATAATTTCATAACTTAATAAAAAGGGAGATAAATCAAACAAGTCATATGTGGAATATATCATCATTAAAATTAAATATATATGAAGTCAAATTCAATTTTTTACAATTTATTTTCTAAATATTTCATCCTATTAAAATTTTACAGAAGATATAAATTTCGAGGAGAAAAATACTATTGGGGGAAGGGGTAGAATGTAACAACTAATGAAAAAAATATAACTCCCTTTAATAAATTCAGTGCATTTGGTATCTTTTGATGCACATAAAAAATTAACTAAAAAGGGTAATGCAGTATTATAACTAAATGTTTAATATTTTTTGAGACCATAAAAATATATATAATTATAAATGTTAATTAAGTAATTATAGGAAGTAAGACATTAATTCTTCAAAGAAGAACATATTTTTTGTTTCAAGAACCTTATTATAAATATATATATTAGGTGTTTGGTGGAAAAATTACATCAATCACACACACATAACTCAAAAACTATCCAGAAAAGAATTTTATAGACCCCCTAAGGATAAACCACCCATTAATCTTTATTTATTTTTTATTTATGGAAGTAAGGACTAGTGTTCTTAAATCCCCTTACATATTTGATATTCCCATTAAATGTACTGATGGCCCAGTGCATCATCATGCCTACATCATCCAACCTGTGTAACTAGTATTTTGTCATGCCTACGTCACTGTTTTCGCACATCATTAATTTTTTCCTCCTTCCCTTGGTCACGTCCTACTCATCACATGCTTACATCAAATCACCTATGTGTCTTTCCAAGATTTGAACCCTAAGCTTCTGGATGAAGTATTATAGCAGTTACAACTATGGAACCATCCTAATTTCCTTATTTTTATTATATCTTATTTATATTTTATTAAAAAGATAAATATAAAAATTTTAAGATTTTAAATTAACTAAATAAATTTAATTTTTTGTTTTAAAAGAAGAAAATCTGATAAGAGTCAAATTTTTTGATGTTCTTGAAAAGGATGATTTTTAATTTAATTATAAACAATACAAATATTTTAAAAACAATAAAAATTTTAAAATTATCATATAAGAATGAATTTAAAGATTATGAAATTAGTTTTCTAGACCAAATATATATTCATATATATAGTAAGTATTATAATTAATTTGAAATATAATGATGAACTTATTACTCAATGTTTCAATTTTTTGAATCTATATAATTTTTTTATTCAAATAACAAACTACTTTTGGTTTATCTCTTTTAATAAATTATTCATAGAAAATATTTAACATTTAGACTAGTTTGAAATTGAAATTATTATAATTTGATTATATTAAGTCATATTAATTCCCATAAAATTAACATTATACTTCATTTTGGTATAAGATCATTTTTATGATTAAAATAACATTTTTTTGAACATATTTTCATTGATTTTTTAATCATATATGAAATGTAATTATTACCACCTATAGAAATTGAATCATCGAAAATGGATTCCAAATAGTGAATTATTGTGTTCAAATTTGTTAATGAGTTCAATTTCATTACTTTTCACAATGAATAGTTTTTACAATAAATTTTATCACAATGGTAGTGGATATATTGTGTTAACAAGGGGGAAAACTAAGACATAAGGCCATAGGTAAATCTATAATCACTATAAAATTTATAATATTATTTTATTTCAACATTAATTTATACTAAATTCAAAAATATTTTAATTTTTTACTAATTTATTCATTTATGACTTTTATTATATATTACTAAATTAAGAGAAACAAAAAAAAAATTCATTATTGCTTACCTAATTATTTTCCATGTTATTAATAAGGATAAAGAATAATTTATGAATGGTTTAATATAATAATATTTCTGATTAATAAATTAGATTTTTATTTAAATTTTATTTTTAATTATAAATATTTTTATATTAATTAAACTTCGGACGCTGCGTTGACACAATGCTTGTGCAAGAAATATAATAATCAATTTTATTATTCTAAGGACATTACAATTGATATGGTTTGGATATATTTTGAAGTTATCTTATTATAATATATATTTTTTAAGTGTTATTTTTATTATGGTTTATATATTTTACCCCCATGTTACTCATGGTTTTTTTAACCTATGATTATGTAAATAGTCTTGAAAATGACTTTAAATATATTGGAAATTAAAATCTATATTATCAGTTGATTTAGAAAACATAAAATCATATTATAGGATGGAAATATTATGAAATGGTTGAGAATTCCATACATGGAATTTTTATGAACCACTTTGTGTCTTCAAAATTACTTTCATGCCCCTTAAACACTTAAAATATTTAAAAACAACATTTACTGTTTCCTATAAAATGAAATTAATCTAATCATTCAATAAGTGAACATGTGTTTTGGTTTATCTAAATATTATTCCAAAATATCTCTTAAAACATCTCATAAATCATTCCAAATACCATTTTATAAACATAAATCTCTCTTATAATGGTTGTACGTTCGATCGAATAGAGGATATCAATTGAATAAATAGAGGTCTCGACCGAACTCCTTCAAGGTTTTTTCTTAGTAAACATATTTAAAATAATCAATATCTACAATGAAAACATTTAAAAATTTGTTTTTAAATTATTAAAATTATTATATTAATGTTACAATCATTATATAGCTTTTTTTTATCTATTGGGTAATGAAAACACCCCTTATGAAAATGTACAAACTATCATCTCCTAGAAGTGGTGTATTTTATTTTTGATCCCATATTATCTTGAATGGATATATAGAATGATGAAATGAATATACATGATATTTATAACATAATACATATTCACAATAGTATGATATTATCATCCTTTTTACCCTCCAAACCTATGGAATATGAAATCATTTTTCATGTGTACGAATTGACTCTCATCACCATGACAAAGTGTATTAATTTTTTATCAATGCCTTTAATTGATAAATATGAAATTATATTTATGTATAAAAATTATAATTACAAAATGTTTCCGATTTTGGATATGATGAATCTACGAAAAAGGTTTGAGGAGCTGGATCTCCCAACTAAAGAAAACTGGAAAACCAAAAATATGACACCCAAATATTGATCTTAAAAATTTATTTTCAATAAATGGATTTTTATAAATTATAAGTGATTGATATATAAATAGATAACAATGAATATGGTTCTATTATAGATTTATAATAACTCAAGATTTATTATATAAGATTTCAATAACTGCTCTACTATGTAGAAGATAAAGGTTATGTCTTCTCATCTCAAATTTCCTTATTTGACACATATGAAGTATTCATCACTCACTACTAGAAAAAGGTATAATTGTTATGGGTAAGTGAAAAATAAAAAATAATATCAGTAAAAGCTTTTTTGTGACAAAAATATTTATTCATTACATGTAATTTTATAAGAAAATGAAAATATAACCCATTGTAAATACCTTTAGATTGCATGCACGACATTTAATGGAAACATTAATTAAAACTACCAATATAGATAGATTGTTATATATATATATATATATTTCATCCATAAAAATGAAAACTATATGATTGAAAATTAAATAATTTACAATGGTACTAAAAATTTACATTTAGTGATGGGGAAAAAAATTACTCAAACAACCCATATAAATTAGAAATGTATTAAAAAAATTGATCTCTTTTCACCCCCTCTCTTTCTTTATTTCATGCACAATTAACATTACAAAACCCTCACATTCCACCCCTATAAATATTTTGATGCACCATATTTCTTACTGATTTGGATTTGAATACCCTTGGTATGCACTCCTCTTATCTCATCATTCATTATTTTTGGGATTTCTAATTAAATATTTGAAAAATTATTTTGGCCAAACACTATGTCAAAATAATTACCAGTTTTCTAGGATTTATAGGATATATAGGGTTACATAAAGTTTATTATTTCTTATGTAAGTGTCCACTAGCTGTTCAAAAGTTTATTTTCATTGCTCGTATGTATTTTCTTTATTATTTATCCATTATATTTAAAATAGTTTTCTTAATGGTATTTCATATTGTACTAATTTTATTATTTAATGTTATTTTTAGAAATATTATTAATAGGAGAATTATTTATAGAGATATCGGATATTATTAGAGTTTATATAAATATATTTAATTGGTCTACTTTATTATATGATTATATTGATATAATTTTCAATGATTTTTAGTAATGCTTAGATTGTGACCATGATTTTAAACTATGTTTGATTGTTAAATTGTGATTTCATTTAATTTAATTAAAACACGTGAATATATACATACATACATATATATATATATATATATATATATATATTTAAGAAAATCTGTATTTATTTGTATTTATCTATATATGTATGTATGTATATTGCTTTTATATGATTATTTTTTAAAAAAAATAATGAAAAAATATATTTGATATATATTTATTTGATTACGAAATTGTGTGATATATATATATGTATGTATGTATGTATGTACTACCATATTAATAGTTATATATATACATTATAAATTAAAAATGTAAGGTTTTCAATATATATATGTTTATATATACAAATATTGATTTAATATACAATTTTTTTTAGAATGACATGCACTGAAATTATGTATATATAATTGGTTTATAAATCATGTAACATATATATATATATATATGTGATCATGGGAATATACATAAATTAATGTTTTTAAAAATTGAATGGTTTTTGAGAGAGAGAGATATATATTAAATAATTGTTAATAAAAGTAAAAAATATATTTTGTGTTCATATATTTGGGTTAATATAATTTCATATAAATATATAATGATTGAAATAAATATGAAACGATTATTTTAGAAAATTTGAGAGAAAATAAATTTAATGAATACACTTTAACAAAAAAAATATAAGGATTTTTTTTAAAAATATTATAGAAATTGTGAAAAAAATAATAACTAAAAAACAGTATTATTTAAAGGAAACTTATTTAGTAATAATTAAAAATAAATTTGTAAAATCATGTAAAAAATAATAAATTATTAATAATAAAAAATCCTGAATAAGATTTAAGTAGTAAAAATGATATGATAATTTAAAAAATTAATATTAATTGTTAAATAATTCATCATAAATAACAACTATTTATTTCATATCATAAATAATTACTAAATTCAAATGTTAATTACAAAATATTATTAATATTTTTGTGAATTGTAGGAATAATAGAATATTTTGAATATATTAGAAAATAAAATATAAGAAATACTAGTGATTAATAAAAAGTAGCCATAATTATTATAAATTATATAAAAATTAATAAATAATTAGTATTACTTAATATGTAATAGTGTCAATTTGTAAAAATTTAAAAAATAACTAATTACAAAAAAATTGGAATACGTAGTAAAAAATAAAATAATTTTTTTTGTTTTCACAATAATTATTATAAATATAGTATTAGTTAATATAACTACTAATAGTCATAGAAATATTAGAAATAATTAATAAATATATTTTCAATATTTTTAATAACTAGTAAATGTTAGTATTAATGATTAAATATTTATAATAATTTGTAAATATTAGTAAATTATGATAATTTTAAATAAATTTCATACGAAATATATATGATATAAAAATTAATCATAATTAAAATAAAAATATAAGCTATATTTAGTCAAAGTGAGTTATAATTATTCTTATTTCTAATTTTTCTATAGATAATTATAGACTTATAATTTATACACTAGTTTCAATTAACAGATCATGGTTGACAAAATAATTGAAAAATACCAACAGATCTGATATAAATCATGTCCATATTGTGGGTGTTGAATCATTTATATGATTTTCATCTTTAATTCATAATTTTCCCCAAAAATAATAATAAAATTTATAAGTAATAAATATGAGATTTATAGATATTAAACTTTTCATAATTTTGGCTGTCACATATTGTATTTTGGTTTTTAGAAATATTACAATTTTTTATATCAGAATAGTGAATATAATTCAATATAAAATAACATTCTGTCTGCTATGGATCAATTATTTCAGAAATTAGCATTTGAGGGTATTGGACCATCTATTTAGAAAATGAAAAATCATTATTAGATTCCAAATTATGAATTAGAACCTTTTACGTTTTACAATTGATTGAAATATAATGATTATTCCTTATATCTCAGATAAAGGATAAGAAAAAATAAAGCTATTATAAAATTGAAGGATATTAAATCAGATTCTAGAATATAAAACACTTACATCAATAAATTATTATTTTTGTGAAATCATTGTTTCTGGACAAAAATAAAATAGGAATAAATTTCAATGAATGTAAGGGTTTGTTGTATATTCTGTGTCGTAGTTATCAGAAAACCCATTCATTTTCAAATACATGTATATTATATTATATTCATTATAAATCATTATTTAATCTCCCAACAAGTTGATACTTCAGGTATAAAGTGGGAAAAAAGGAATGTCGAAATTTTATATGAAAGAGTTGAGGTATTATTCAATTATACCACATTAATAGTGTTTATTTATGTTTCAAAACAGAGTGCATATATGACTTTGAATAAATCAAATCTTACCAATAGTAAAAGAATAAACCATCCATGTGATTTTGATTTATGCAAATTATTTGATCATATTACACTTTCTATTGCTTAAGGACCTCGTAAAATAATGTTATGTCATTATATTTATATGGTTTTTCCATTTGGTGCAGAATTCAATCAATATTCTTGATAGACTATTTTCATAACACCATAAAACATACCTAGTAGATACTAATGAATAAACCACACACACACACACAGATATATATATATATATATTGAATAATTAATTCTAGGATATATAATATATAATATTTTGTTAAGATTGTAATCATTCAGTTAATTTCATTATGAAATAATAGTGAAATTATATTTCATATACATGATAATAAACATTTTACACAGAATAATGCATTAATGTGGACACCTAGTGACTTTTTGTCTCATTGAATGTTATATGGATCGAGTAAACATTGTCTAAAAAAATGTCTGTATTTCATGACTGAGAACAATGATTTTATGCTTGGTAATGGGAGAAAGAATAATATTTTCACTTTCATTAGTTATTTAT
This sequence comes from Viscum album, assembly GCA_963277665.1. Classification (NCBI taxonomy): domain Eukaryota; kingdom Viridiplantae; phylum Streptophyta; class Magnoliopsida; order Santalales; family Viscaceae; genus Viscum; species Viscum album. The sequence goes on along the minus strand of CAUJRU010000332.1, from coordinate 526,857 downwards.
CCCTATGTATTTTCTTATTCAGATGGATGGAAATAATTTTATAGAATGGTGAATTTATGGAGATGTAACTCTAGTATTTCTATCACATATTCATGTAAAATCTATTATCTTCATATTAACTCCTATTAAATTGGTGAAACTCTAAGTGACCAAAAAATAAATTGGTTTCAGAGAGATTATAATCGGATAAAATATATTTTTTTTGTAGGACCATTACTACTGTTATTATTTTATTAGTCATAACATGATATATTTAAGTCACAATGAGATAATATATTTTACAAAATGTATTATACTATTTTCAAAACACTGGGGAATATGAAATATATTTTAAAGACTAGTTTTTATCTTGACTTGATTTTCATACATCCTAAACATGGCTTTTTATTAAGACAAATGATCACACAATTTAATGATTCCAAATGTATATTATTCACATACTAAAAAATTAATTTATTATTCCATCAATGGAATAAATATCTCATGTTACATTATGGCCATGCTTCAAATATTTATAATTCAATATTACAATGTTAAAATCATTTTCTCACATTTCATAATGCAAATATTACTACATTTTAGTCTTAGAGGGCTACTTAATTCTTCAATATGGGATGTTTCTTCCAAAATATCATATTTTTTCCATGATATTTGTGCATAAAAAAAATTATATTTCGTTGATTATTTTTCAAGAAGGTATTTTTTTTATTTAAGTTAAATTATAGAATATATTCCTAATGACCTTATCTAACTCAATAGAATATTTAATATTTCATTTCCCACAAGAAGGTAAATGTGGTTGTCCAGTTCAATTCTAATGGAAGTTCCCAATTTAGATATGTAAGTAAAAATTTATGAAGAAAGTATTATTTCCTCTGGAATTGGGGATAACCTCGTTGGTTTAAGGATCAAACATTCCAAGAAGTTTCTAACAAGTTTGTTCGTAGAACCGGAAACATCCAATGATTCTATATCCATTTGGACCTATTTTCCAAACGTAGGTGCTCATTAGTTGTGAACTGATATGTCTTAATAATTTGCATTGGTCGAGAGGATGGGAGGTCCAACTCATCACACCATTTTGAGGGAAATTATTGTCTACTGCAGGACTCTCTTTATAGATTTATGTTATGTTCTTGAATCCTTATTAAATTACCACGTATAAGAATGAGATTTCCTTTAGATATGACAATCAAGGCTTGATATGTAGGAAATTTAGAGAATCTTTTATATGTATTTGAGGTTCTTCATAGATAGAGAATCATCTATATTTTTTAGAGATTCTTAGTCGATGGTATCCTTTAATACATTATATAAAAGTATCTTGGTCATTATGATGACCATACCGGTTTTAAAGCCACTTAGTGGGGCACTTGAATTATATTTTCATTCAGAAGGACATGGATTATTTTAGAGTTGGGATCGTACCCTCAGATGGGATACATATGTATCATTTATTTAGAAAAGTAATCAGAACCCATGTATTTTGAGTAAAGGAGTATGATGTTTATGTGTAATTGATGGCTCAAAGAAAGATGTCATAATTACTTTTATGCTATAATCTTCAAGGATGACGTTGAATGAATGGAATCTCTAACCTTAGTGACATAAAGATTTGTAAATCACTAGGTTTTAAGAGATGTTCCACAGAATTCCATTCAGATATGGAAGCCAACAATGGAAACATGCCATAAATGGCATTGAAGTGGGGTTTGAAGGCTGAATATTTAATAAGAGAGGTGGATAGGCATAGGAGAGGTGGAATGGGCAGGAAGGGAACCCAAAAAGAGGGGGGCGCGCAAGTCCTGCGTGGTCGCGCAAGTGCTGGTCGCGCAGGTATACCTGCGCGACACATGGGTACTTGCGCGGTGGTCCACCCCTAAGGTAATACTTGGTTGAGGCTTGATTCAAGCCTTTAGTAATATCCCTAGAGGCTTCCAGAAAAGATGCGCGCAAGTTCTGTTGAAGGGTTAAGGCGGCGCACAAGTATGACCATTTCCCTTAAGGGCTGGCCACTTAGGCGCGCAAGTGTTGATGAGTTTCAACACTTAGGCCTTACTCCATCTCTTTAGATATTCCATTCTAGGTAAGAAATTACCTTAGAAGTGTTCGGTATCTTCGAGAAGAGACTAGGGCACTGAGTGCTCAAATATGAGTTTTTCGAATTTTTCCCCCCGAATGGGGGCCCATAGGGGGGTATTTATAGGCTGGAGAAGACCCTGGGTGAAATTTCAATGAGGGCGCACAAGTCACCTACGCGACCACTGGGCGGCGCGCAAGTACACTTGTGCGACCATGGTGGAACTTGCGCGACCAAATTGTGTTTGAATCTTTGTTCATGCCTTTGTCAATTTTTGATGTTTCTTCAATGGATGAATCAATTTTCATTCAAGGTATTTCCCTCTTCAATTCGTTAGACTCTGTGATGGAAAGGAGCGTAAAAAATAGTCCCCCCTAAGAGTTGGATCCGAAAGAAATGAGGATGTGACTCTAAGGAAAAGAAGAAAACCAAGGAACATGCAGTGCGCACGTGTTGAGCCGCACAGGCATCGACACGCACGGGTGTGGCCTGTCCTATATATACGCGGTCATTCCTCACGCAAAGCACCAAATTTTATGCTTTCGAGCTATCAATGCGCAAGTTGCTTCCGGTGCGCAGGTTGCCGATTTTCCACGGTTCTTTGCTTCTATTCATGTCGCACCGCTGTAAAGGTATTTTTACCTATGCGGTGATACCTGCGTGCCATTACCTACGTGACAAAGTTACACTTACGTGCCAAAATTTCACTTGTGCGCCTTAATTCCATAGCCATTTTTTTCACTTTTCATCAAAAATTTTATGAAAAATCAACTCACTTAACAGTTAATTATTCGACATTTGTGATATTCAATGGCTCCTAGAATAATCAAAATGGCTGATGAACTGGCTCGTAAGAGGATTGATGACATGATGAACATTGTTGGCCATTATTACTATGATATATGTGACAGAACTCTCCCAGATTTGGCTATGTAGTTTAAGAAATATCATCTTAATTTCCCACAGAGCATCTACCTGCCTCTGTATGGTCATGGTCATCTGAAAGGAGTCAATATTCCAGATTCAAATAACCATCTGCCTGAGATACAACTGCACTGTTACTCCTTGATTTAAATTATGTTGTGCATTAGGAGAAACAAATATGGTGTGAACATTCATATTTTTCTTTCATGCCATTTCCTTGTAGATATGAAAATGGAAAAGTCGTGGGCTGAAATGTTTTCTGCAGTCGGTTGGTGTAGAGAAGAAAATCATGGCATTGGAACAATATCTGAAAATAGTACTCTCTCCAAATGGATCGTTACTTCCAATGATTCATTCTCAAATCCATGTATCCATCTTCCAAGTCTCTTGGGCAGAAACAAAGTCACTGTTTGATCAGCAGAAAGTTTTCTCAAACCTCACTCAAGAACATTCTTTTACAATTGTTCCAAGAAGAGCTGGTATCACTGCATCTCTTATTGTATCCATTTGAATGAATGAATTCCAGGTGGCTGCTGATAAAGCTTAGGATGTCGCAAATCAAATGAAGGGTTATGATTAATGTATTTTGTAATTTCTGAAAAAGAGAAGAGACTCCAGTCTATAGATGCCCTTCTATTTCTTGTGCATCAAATGAAAAAACACTATCATTTTCAATCATTTGTGCATACTTTCTTTTTCTACCTACATTAAATTTTTATCTAAGCCAATGGGCCTAGTAAACATAGTTTTATTTTTTCTATGATTATTATAAATAACCCTACAAAAATGAATCTTTTAATTTCTCAATATTACCTAAATCATACGAAATGTATGTTGAGTGAGCGGGAACATGACTTTTGTTCAGAGTTTCCTTGTCTTTTGTGGGAAGTTTAAAGTAATGCACATCGGAAAAAAAGGGCTAATGTTTAAGGTCAAAATAGATTTGACCGAATGAATTAAAATTGACTCAATTCCTTGAAAATTTTTCTGAAAACGTATTACCACACTTAAGTATGAGGGAAAATATGTAAACTATGAGTTAAGAAATTTTGAATCAGAGGAATGATATGAAAAAGGTCTAAAAATCATTAGAATAAGTAGTTCCCAATAATGAAGTTATAATTATTTAACAAACCCATTAGGGGGTTTAATTATATAGGGCCACCTAAGGGAATTGGATGCTTAGTCAAATAATAGCATCTTTTGGATGACAGGTCTGTTATTTAGACTACTTATGCAAGGCCTCCTAAGGGAATGTGCTGCATATTCAGGCAAAAGAACTCTAAAAAATTTACTTTTCTACTGATAAAAATCCAATGAAAGTTTATGGGGATTCAAATTTTCCAAAGCATAGAGTTTGCTATATGGAGAGAGGTACTTGAATATGGAGAAGATATTTCCAAACAAGATTGTCTATGAACTGGATGAATGTCACTCCTACAAGGTCTAACCCAAGCGTAGGGAAGTAAAAGATAAACCATAGGCTTGAATACTTTCAGATCGTGAAAAAGAACATGGGAAACATATGTTAAGGATGGATATTTTTCCGAATTCCTACATATTTTCATTAATAACTATAATGAAAAAGATGTTTTCTTTCCAAGAATGAAGTTACCACTATTTAACAAGACCGTTAGAGGGTTGAATTATATAGGGCCACCTAAGGGAATAGGCTGCATAGTCAAATAATAGCATCTTTTGACTGACATGTCCATTATGTGGACTACTTATGCGAGGCTGCCTAAGGGCACATGCTGCATGGTCAAGAAAAAGAACTCTCAGGTTTTAGACATTCTGTGACCAGAAGTTGAGAAAAGGGTTATGAAGATCTAAAAATATTTAAGTTTAGGATTATGACACATAAAAATGAATATTGTCCAATGTATGTAGAGATACACAGATCAATGCTAACCATAATCATGTTGTGGTTGGGTCCTGAATTGAAATATTGGACTTCACTACTTATCCCACAAAGATGGAAATCAAGCCATACAAAGTTCTTGAAATACAGTTTAACATCGTGTGGGACCAAAGAATGGGAGATCTTAGTTTAGGGTCATAGAGATCGGACCATAATAATGAATACATAGTGTGTTTTTTCATATGGACTTTTCATCCAGGGGACTGAAAGTGGAATTTGGGGTTCAGCCCAAAAGAATTGGGGCTGGATTTGAGGGACACTCGAACATTCCTATGTATCCCATAAGGATGGTAATCAAGCCCATGTAGTTCTAGAAATACCCTATGTATAGATTTGGTTTGTACACGTGAAGGGTGAAAAGGGGACATTTGTGCAATGATGGTTTGACCTAATATAAAAGGCTCATGAATTGCCATGTATGGACGTAGTCTTTGGAATATAACATGATTAGAGATCAATGTAAATAATGATTCCCTCTTAGGTGAGGGTATCAAAGAATATCGTATTTTATTGTCATACATGGCAAAAAATGTTGTACAGTTTAACGTCATATAGCAAGGACAAAGGTGAACCAATGTAAAGATATTGATTCTGGGGGCGGTTTCACGAATCAACATCGTTTGAGATGGAAGTGAACTGACATGGAGGTACTGGTTTTGGGATTGAACCTTGGGAGGTTGCCTACGAACCCAGCCTAGAAGGCAAGGATCAAAGTCCGCATAGTTCAATTAAAAAATGAATTAGTGATCAAGTTGTTCTTAGGGACAATGACCTAAAAAATGATGTTAGGACTTACGCGTGGTTAGCGGCCCAGAGAGGGTGTTATGGTTGATGTTTACTCTAAGATCCCGTGATTCATACTCTGTGTGAGAAAAAAGAGGTAGCAACAACCCTAATGATGCACAATTTAATGTCATGTAGGACATATGAAGGGACTATGCAATTTAATGTCTTGCAGTGAGGCCTATTGGTGCTGCATAGTTTAGTGTCATATAACAGGGACAAAATACAGTTTAATGTCATGTAGGAAATATTAAGGTATTTTTGTACAGTTTAGCATCATGTAGTTAGGACGATGAGGAAAATACATTTTATTGTCATGTTAGACAAAAGGGGGACTGTGTAGTTTAATGTCATGCAGTAAGGACAAAAGAGGACACAGTTTAACGTCATGGGATGTATTAGGGAATTTTTTCATAGTTTAACGTCATGTTGGATGATGAAAAATAAATGATACAGTTTAACGTCATGTTGCATGAATGTGTGAATATTTTAAGGTCATATGTGCGGACCGTAATGGTGCAGTTTAACGTCTTGCTAGACATGAAGCATACAAATAGTTTAAGGTCATATGCATGGACCATAGTGTTGCAGATTAACGTCTTGCTGGACATGAAGAATGAAAATAGTTTAAGGTCATATGAATGGACCATAATTATGCAGTTTAACGTCTTGCTGGACATGAAGCATGCAAATAGTTTAAGGTCATATGCGTGGACTATAATGGTGTAGTTTAACTTCTTGCTGGACATGAAGCATGAAAATAGTTTAATGTCATATGCATGGACCATAATGGTGTAGTTTAACGTATTGCTGGACATGAAGCATGAAAATAGTTTAAGGGCATATGCATGGACCATAATGGTGCAGTTTAACGTCTTGATAGACATGAAGCATGCAAGTAGTTTAAGGTCATATGCATGGACCATAATTGTGCAGTTTAACATCTTACTAGACATGAAGCATTCAAATAGTTTAAGTTCATATGCATGGACCATAATGGTGAAGTATAACGTCTTGCTGGACATGAAGCATTCAAATAGTTTAAGATCATATGCATTGACCAAAGATAATGTATTTTATGTTAATTCAAAATACTTCTTTAGAAATCCGGCATTGGTTGGAGTAGTGATGAGTTCTCCATCCATTGAGATTAAAGAATAAGATCCATTGGAATAGACCTTATGTATTGAGTAAGGTCCTTCCCATTTTGGTTCATGTTTGGGAGGTTTCCTTCCTAGTATCATTGGAGTTCTGAGAACAAATACCAATTCTCCCTGAATGAATGAACGATAATGAATGTTTTTGTTGAAAGCTTGTTCTATTCGATTCTGGAAGACTTCTAAGTGGTGTAGGGTGCACAATCATTTTTCATATAACCATTCCAATTCATTCAATTGATTTTGAGATTGTTTATCTCGAGATAACTGATCACAAATGGCTACTCTGAGAGAAGGTAATTGAACTTCAGTGGGAAAGATTGCTTCCGTTCCATATACCTGTGAATATGTATTTGACCGCGTTGCAGTGCTGGTGGTGGTCTGATAAGCCCATAAAGCATGAAAGAGTTTATCGGGCCATGACATCTTATCTTTATCCACCAACTTTTGCAGTATGTTTGAAAGAGTCTTATTGAAGGCTTCTATCTGTCCATTTTCCACTCCATGATACCGAGATGAATGACTGGATTTTATGTTGTATTCTTGATACAACTTCCTCACCTCGGATGAACATAATTTGGTGCCATTTTCTATCAATATGGTATGAGGGACACCAAATCTGGTAATGATGTTAGACTTGATGAAGATAACAATGATTTTAGAAATAACTTCTTTGAGAGGTATTACCCCAGCCCATTTGGAAAAGAAGTCAGTAGTAGTAAGAATATACTTAAACTGCTTGGCTGTAGATGAAGGGTAAGGTCCCACCACATCCATTCCCCATATGGAAAATGGCCACGAGTATTTAGCTGTATGAAGAAACTCTAGGGGATAATGAATGAAGTTGGAATGTAATTGGCATGAATGACACTTCTTTGTGATATCAACACAATCTTGTATCATTGAAGGCTAAAAGTATCCAAGCCTTTGAATTTGATCAGAACGTCTATGTCCAGACTGGTGGGAACCACAGACTCTTGCATGCACTTCTTTCATGAAAACTATTGTCTCTTCACCATCAATGCATATGAAGAGAACTCCATCAAAACCATGCTTGTAGAGAATTTTCTCTAGGTGATATAGGTGGTCACAATGAGTAAAATTGACCACACATCTCCGGACTTGTTCTTTCCCAGCTCTATGAGGTGGAAGTGTTCCATTTTGAAGGTATTCCCTGATAGGTGTCATCCATCCTGTAGTATGACCATATGGTTCAGGAATGGGACTAATTTAATTGATTTCCTCTGTTCTGGTTTGAACATAAGGTGATGTTGTATGATGGTGGGCAATACTGATGGTTGTCTCATCCCGATTTGGATCTACCAGAGGTGTGGCTATATTGGCCATTGCATCATCTTGGGCATTTTGTTATCGTGGGACATAAGAAAATTTTGGTTCCATAGGAAATTCCGCCATTAACTATCTGACGTAATCATACAAGGGGATTAGTTATTCTTTTCTGATTGCATAATCCCCATTGACTTGTTTTATTACCAGGTCTGAATCACCTTTCACCTTTAAGCGATTCACTTGTGCTTGAAGCGCCAACTCCAAGCCTGCAATGAGTGCTTGGTACTCAGCATCATTATTTGTACCGCCTCCCAAAAATGAGAAGGAATAGTGTAACACTTACTTTTCTGGAGAAATGAGCACAATTCCTAATCCAACTTTTTTGAATTTAGGATTTTCCATTTTCCTCCCTGTTGGACTTCTAGAAGCACCATCAATGTACATTTACCATGTTTGAAGACTATCTTGAATAAAGAAGACTTCTTCATCAGGAAGATCAATATCTTAAGATGTATCTTCTACTGAATGGGTGTTCAGCAAAGAAATCAGCTAGAGATTGGCCCTTTATTTCCTTTTGAGACAAATATTGGATATCAAATTGCTGTAAAATAACATCCCACCTTGCCAGACATCCTGTAAGCATTGGACGACTAAGGATGAATTTGAGCGGGTTATTACGAGATACCAATTAGACCTCATGATGTTGTAGGTAGTGTCTCAACTTCTGAACTATGAAGATTAATGCTTGGCAGCACTTCTCAATACTTGAATATCGGGTTTCTGCTTCAAGAATAGTCTTACTAAGATAGTAGAGGATTATTTCATTCCCAGCATAATTCTTCGGAGAAAGAAAGTCACCCAGTGATCGCTCCAAAGATGTCACATACAGGATAATTGGTCTTCCTTCAAAAGGTGGAATAAGTACTGGTGGACTCAAGATGTATTTCTCGAGAATATTAAATGATTTTTGACATTCTTCAGTCCAATTGTAAGTAACTCCCTTCTTCATCAACTTGGTGAAGGGTAAACTTTTTCCGGCCAAATTGGTGATAAAACGCCGAATATCGGCTAAGTGTCCTTGAATCCCTCTCAATTATTTAAAATTTCACGGAGGTGACATACCAAGGATTGAAGTTTTCTTCTCAGGATCGACTTCAATACCACTATGGCGTATAACAATGTCGAGAAATTTTCATGAGGATACCCCAAAAGCACATTTTAAGGGGTTCATCTTCAAATTATGTTATCGAAGTTTGTGGAATATGATTTCCAGATAAGCCAAGTGATTAGAACGTTGTTTGGATTTAACCACCAAATCGTCCACATAACATTCAACGAAATTCTATAAAAAGGGTTTGAAGATATGATGCATGGCACGCTGATATGTTGCACCTGCATTGTTTAGGCCAAAGGGCATTACTCGATAGCAGAACACACCCTGAGGGGCTCTGAAGGCTGTAGATTCTTCATCTTATGGAGCAATTTGGATTTGATTATACTCTAAATATCCATCCATGAAAGAATGTGCTTCTATAGCAAGCTGTTGCATCAATTAAGAGTTCTGTGATTAGAACTGGAAAATCATCCTTAGGACAATTCCGATTAATATCTCTGAAATCAATGAAAACTATAATTTTTCCATTCTTCTTCTTCACAAGGATAATATTATCCAACCATTTGGGATACTGAACTTCTTTGACAATTTTTTATTTGATAAGCTTATCCACTTCAGCTTAAATTTTGGAAGCATATGTTGGGTGTGTTCTTCTGGCACCTTTCTTGAATACTCGATGTTCTTCTGGCAAACCCAAACGATGAGTATCAAAATCAGGATCAAGGACTGGTATATCTGTATAGTTCCAAGAACACATATCTCAATTTTACTTCAAAAATGAAATATACATTTCTTTCTGTTCTAGAGTCATGGCCGCACTAATTAACGTAGGGCGTGGATATTCTTTTGTACCCAGATCTATTTCTCTGAGTTCATCCACGGTTGTAGAGATACCCTCTTCAAATGCTGGAGGAGCATCCCTGAGATCTTCCCCTTCTTCTTAAAAATGTGTTACTTCTTCTGTTTCTACTTGAATTGTTGATGACGAAGTAGAATTTTCATGATCAAAAGAGATGTTAAAATTTGAACATCTTGAAGAAGGGGCTTCCATTTCTGACCCTATTGATGATAAAGGGTCTTCCTTGGGTAATAAAGAGGAGTTGATGGATTGAGAATTTACATCATCGTTCACCTCTGGAATTGCTATAACTTCTTCTGGCCTGGTTGGCAAAGTATAGGCTTGCGGTATTTCATAAGATGAAATGAAGACATCCCCATTTGAGCTTTCATCATTTCTTAGTGAATCACCAATTTCTCCCATGCTTTCTGGATTGATGGTCGTAATTGACATTATGGATGTTTCTATATGTGTATTTGGATTTGGTTCTATCCTGTCAATTTGACTGATAGGCAACACATAATCTGTACTCACATGTGTGACTGGATTTACTAGAATCTTTTCCAATCCATATGGAGCATTAACTTTGGTAATCTCCCTTATTTTGAATTTGTCCTTTCCCTTCATGTGATAGAATTCCACCTCAATTTATTGAGACTCACATGTATTGAATGGGGACTTATCACCATACAATGTCCCAACATGACCATCAAAACAATACTTGAGACATTGATAGTATGATGAAGGGATAGCTGCATGTTGATGTAGCCAGGGTCTTCCAAGCAAGATGTTGAAGGATAAGTCTTGATAAACAACCATGAAATCTGAATTGGATACAAGATCTCCAAACTGAGTTCTATGTCTAATATCACCCAGTGGTTCTTGTTCATTTTTATCATATCCTTGTAACATCCTAGTAGAGGGAGATAAAACATATTCTATGAGGCCCAATCGACGAAGTGTACGAATGGGCATGAGGTTGAATCCTAAACCATTATAAATGAAAGATCTTCAGATGTCTACACCATTGAACTTTCCAGATAAGTACAAAGGTCTAATATGTCCATGCACAACATTATCTTCATCTTCATCTATGAAAGATATCACTGCATGGAATTTTGTAAGATTATTCTCTACATGGTAGGGTTCAACTGCAGTAATTTTAGTTTCAAACTCCTGAGGACATGAAAAAGCCTCAATAACTTCCTCCCAAAGATCCTTTGATAAATTCAAGGCATACAGAATTGATAACTTGGCCGGCACTTGGGCCAGGTGTTTCAATACATCATGCTTTTGATCCAAAGTTCTGCGTTTTCTAATAGGAACATGTGGTTTATCAGGTGCCTTAGATGTTGATTCTTTGGAAGTTGATTCATCTTGTATCAGAGTAGGAGATGATAATAAAAATGGTTTTGGATGATTAGACCAAATAGGTCTATTTTTTTGCTGAGAGGAAGAAGGTGTAACTTCCAACCGATCGTCTATAATAACTGTGCCAGGACTAAATCTGCCTTGTGTGGAAGTACTTTCTTGTTCTTTTTGAGCTCGTTGAAGGGATCTTCCATGAGTTTCTACCAAATACACAGTTCTAGGAGGGGTAGAATTGGAATAGTGGCCTCTGAAATATCCACGTCATCCTCTATATCCCGACCCTCTGGAACTTCCTCTGATTCTTCTATTTGACACAGGGAACCCAGGTTCATCGAGATCGAAACTGTGATTGGCATAAGGATCTGTTAAGTGAATCATGTTAACATAACCAAATATTAACTCTTCATCCGATGAAGACTATGCCTTACTATCCAATTTAGGATGTTCCGTTTCGTGGGACGGTGCTCGTGGCTTCGATGTAGATGGCATAAAATCTACCAGAGTCAAAGACAACTTGGGCTTTGACACGATTTCATCTTCTTATGATTCTTCTTCTTTCTTTGAATTATTCTGTTTCATTGAGGATTTTCCCTATGATGAGGAGGGTTTTTCTGTGGCTTTCATAGTAGAAGACACAATTGGTTTCTTCAATTTCGTTCGCAAAATGGCATGAGTTCGATTGATCATTTTTCTGACCATCCAATCATCATATTTTGGTGCATTTTTTTTGACTTCCTCCCATCGCCTTCTTCCTCTGGAGTTATAGCAGTAACACATGATACCTGAGCTGAAGAACCTTTCAGTTTGAATTGTCCTGAGTCAACCATTTTCTTAGGAGGTCTTTAAAGAGAGAACACTCCTGAATGGGATTTCCCAATATTTGATGAAAGGCTCAATAGTTGGGATAGTCTTCATCTCCTTCCTTCTTCGACCTATTGGGCCTTAGAAATTGGACCAAATTATTTTCCAGAGCCGAAATGAAGTAGCCAGAAACTGGTTCATTTCAGAAAGTGTAAAATTTACTCTTCAAATACTCAAATTATTTCTGTCTTTGATCTCTTTGATCATCTTGATGAAACAGAAACTGCTGTTGGAACTCAAGAGGTGGAGCCCTTCGAGAAGATTAAGGCCTTGAAGTAGAAGCAGGTACGGGTTCTTGTTTAAGAATAACTGTTGCAGTATCTTCTATACCCATTCTCCTTCCTCGAGCTGATTGAATTACATGAGTTTTATCCTTAGTCTTCATAAGAGAATCTTCAATCTTTTGAGTGATCGAAGTAAGGTCTTGAAATGCTCTTGTGTATTTCACATGGATCAATGGATTGCGTAACTCATCACACAGATTTGCCACATAGATTGGAAACAATTCCTCTTGAGGGAGTTCTAAGTTTAAGGAATATGTTAATCCCTTCCAGTGAGCAATGAAATCTGAAACCCTTTCATTCTCCCTTTTCTTACGGGTTTTAAGATCAAAGATTTTTGTCTTTTCCAATGTTTAGATTAATTGAAGAAGAAATTTTTGGCGAAGATCCTTCCATCTGGTAATTGACCGAGATTGCAATCTTGTGTACCAGACAAAGACATGCTCTTGTTATGTCTGTAGAAAACACCTAAGCTTAACTACTTCTTGTTTCTAAAGGGTTCTCATCACAGGATCACAATGAGAAAAAAAATATTTTAAGTGTTTCTCTAGGTCTCCCGAACAATTAACTATTAGGAATGTGGTACTTTCAAAATTTGATGGGGGAGGAATTGCATCAACCCGTTCAGGGTAAGCTCTCTTTTCTGGATTAATTTGAGCACGCTTTCCCTCCAAAGCCTCCAAACAAGATGTTAAGGACCAAATAATAGTTATTAACTTTTTAGAAACATCTAGTTGAGCTTAGACCTGAATATGTGAAATGACTGGAGCTTGGGCAGATGTGGCAGCTGGTACTGTAACCGATGGCAACACTTTCGATTATTATTGCACCTGACCCTTAGGATTAGACCTGTGAGGGTGTACTGAAAAAAGAGGATATTCTTGATTCATCTTAATAGCTTCAACAAATTCCCTTGGCTGACTGACTCCAGCACACTTAAGAGGAAGACTACCCTGATGCAATTCTGTATCCATCCTCATCAATTCCTTCATTTCTTCCTCCTGTTAGGAAAATATTTTCTCTAGTGAGAGAGATTGGACTTCTACAGAAAAGGGTATGTAACCTGATTCTTTCCCTTTCCTTTGTTGGATTGTTTTCAGAGAGGGGGAAGTGGGTTACATGAAGGAACACCTAGATTCTGGGTAAGCCTTTGATTTAGTGCACACACACATTCTTCATTTGTATCTGTGCATACAACTTCTTGAGAAGGAAATTCTTCATCTGATCCCTCGGAGTGAGCCTCATCTGGTGAATCAAAAACAATAGCATTAATGACATTAATTGATTAATAATTCATCGCATCTCTTCTATCATCATTTCTATGATAATGCCTTCTTCCATGTCCCTGATTTAACATTTTCTTTTGTTGATTTTACCCCTCAAGAACATCATGAAGAACCGTAATTTGGAGAGAATCTCCTGATAATCTGGCTCTTTGTTCCTCTTGGGGCCTCTTCCTTAATCGAGAGAAGACTGACTTTATTTGAGGAAGAGATTGAGGATTTGAAAAATTCCCCAGTCCACTGGACTGGGGCTATTCCTGTTGTTCCTACTCAACTCCTCGAATCCTATTTTTTTTTATTCCGGGGGTTGGGTTAAAAGAGTCCTCAGTCTGGAAAGATGGGGTGGTTCTTGACATGCTATATCTGATACTTTCTTGAAAAATCTCCCGATCTTGCGGAATTTAGTCCGGAAATTGTCTGGATGCATCAACCTGCATCCACTTTTATCACCCAGCTCAAAAGACCGTTGGATGATTTTTGACACTTCTGTCACTTGGTGATGTGCTTGCTCCAAACGATAGGCCTGTTCAATATTCCTGTTTTCTTGATGTAAGAGTAATTCAACAACATGTTCTTTTCATGATTGAGTTTGAGAAGAACTAGTTGAGGCCTATTCTTGGGAAAGCCTTTGATTACAAACAAAGACAATTGAATGTGGCCGGCCAAGGGCAATAACATTTCATGAGACCACTTTCGGTGAGTTTTCTGATTGGAGAGTACAGTGAAATGTAGTGCTCCATGAACACCCCATCCCCTGATATGAATACTAGATGGGGCATTGGCAATTAAGTGGCTAAATCTTCTTAGTGCGCCAAGACATGAACGCTAAAGGGCTCTATGCTGCTTTTCAGCCTTCGTATATTGAGAAACTAATTGGACCAGAGCTGGTGCTTCCTTGTTGCTTCATCGGATTCAACAAGATCGGTAGAGAATTCACTGATCAAACTAGAAGATGAACGACCCAGGGGTGGTCTGGAGAATGACCTACCCCCCCAGGTTATCTTCTGATTGAGAAAGTATTTCACCTGCTTATAGTAAAGTATCAGATATGATTGGCTTTAGATTTGAAAGTCCCTCAAGATAAGAGGGATTTATCATCACTACATTACCCATTAGATCATTTTCCAGGAAATGTGCATTATAACCGCAAAGAGGACATCGGTAGTTAAATTCATCATCATGAGGAGGACCTCCATGGTGGGTTACAGCAAAAGATGAAACATTTTTCTCCTTGGTCTTCTGGCCACACAGAGGGTTCCTGTGGCTCTCATCTGAAGACGAAACTTCGAGATCGACCGAACTGTCATGAAGCAATCCCTCATGAGGAAGTGTCTGATGAAGACCTTTAGAATTAATGTCCCCACATTGGGAAATGAGGGAGTAGAATCTTTAATTCTAACAGATAATTGTCTGAGGGCTTCAAGAACACCAGCGTCGAGCAAGGACTTATTATAAATTGGACATTGATTTCATGACTATGCTGGGTGGGTCTCCTTTTTAGATGCCTTCTTACTCAATTTAGGAACCACTTGTTGAAGAAAGTGGTCATTATGGGCAGGTGTATGTGCCTGCTCAGGGGAAATGGTCAAGTTATGCTGATTATCCCTACTCAAATCAGGTGTATTTTCCTGACATGGTTGTCCGTATGATATGGGGGAGTACTCCCCACAACCCTCTTGGACTAGAACAGAGGTGTGTGTCTATTCCAGAGTGAACTATTGATGTGTCACTCCACTGGTAGGGATAGATTTATTTGTCTTTCCATGAGATGCTGCTGAAGCTGTTATAATATCGTGGCAGGCATCCACAATATGAGCAGGGATTTGCTTCCTCTCTTTAACCATTGACAGAATGTGCTTGGTGACTTTAGCTGCCAGAACAGGGATATATGTCCATTCCGTGATTGGATTAGGTGTGTGTTCCTGCTCATGTCCACCTTTTCCTGTCAATGAATCCTGACTGTACTCAAGTATGGGGGCAGAGAGTTGAGTCTGCCTCTTGTTTGTTGCCGGAACTTTCCGAATGAATTCTCCGAATGCTACCAAATGAGACTGTTGGTAGGCTTGATTAATACTATCAGGTGTATGTGCCTGCTGATTAAACACCACTGAACATGGTTGACGAGGTTCCTTCAATACTGATAGGAGGGGCTGCTGGCAGGATTGATAGGTGTAATCAGGTTTATGTGCATGTTTACCATTTGTCAACACATTGGGTTGGCGGAATCCGTCGTATGTAGTCAGACGTGCCTGATGAATAGCTGATGATTTATAAAAATGTTTATGCTATTGTATATAGTACTCCACGGTAATTGCCTGGCAGGATTGGCGTGCTGCTGCCAGACGAGTCTGCTGGACAATAGAATTAAAATGGACGGGTGTGTGTGCCCGCTCATTTCTTGCCACCATGTCAGGTTGGTGGACTTTTCTGGAGATGGAATAAATGATAACCTGCTCACTATTGACCGGATTTTGTCTCTGGAGGTTCATCTTGCAGGCTCAGGTGCGAGGAACCTGAGCCTAATGCCTGGAGATGATACCCTCATCATGTTGAGGGCGCACTGCCGCATGAGTCTAGCGGTGATTGTTGATGGGATCCCTTGATAATGACTCTTGTCTCCTTGAATTAAGGCCCGTAGGGACCTGCTCATTCACCTCCCCGGAATATGGCAATAAATTGTGATTTGGTTCTAGGGATAACGACCCGAAATGGTTGGAGACGGTGGTTGGCACCACCTGCTTCATGATCACTGGTCGTCACTGCCCGGACGACCAGGGTGAATTATTGACTTGGAGGGCTTGTCGAGCAGCCTCTAGAGTCGGAATAGTACCATTTGTACAGTACTCCTTAACCAGCGCATTTGATACCAAGCATTGAAGACTCTGAGTAGGTGATTTCATCCTCCTAGTGGACGACGATCTAGTAGGAGTAACAACAGAGGCCTTCCAAGAAGAAGTATTCACTACTGAAGTATTCATGGGTGTGAACTTAAGAGAACCATTTCTGTAACATAGAAGATCTTGGAAAAGAGTGCATGTTTGATATAATAGACATAATCAAGATATGTCTGGCCACTACATCACTTGGATATGTTATTGATTGTCTTGTTGTCCCTCTCATTGAGTTTAAATAGGGGCCTAACTAATAGGTAAAACATCACTTTAAATTGGTTAATGATTCACGTCGGGTTCACCATTTTTTGTTTCTTCTGGAATTGGGGATGACCTCGTTGGTTCAAGGTTCAAACATTCCCATCATTTTCTAACCGGTTTGTTCGTAGAACTGGAAACATCCAATGATTCTATATCAATTTGGACATACTTTCCAACTGTATTTGCCCATTAGTTGTGAACTGATAAGGCTTAAGAATTTGCATTGGTCGATAGGATGGGAGGTTCGACTCATCACACCTTTTTGAGGGGAATTATTGTCTACTCCGGGACTCTCTTTATAGATTTATGTTATGTTCGTGAATCGTTATTAAATTACCAAGTATAAGAATGATATTTCATTTAGATATGACAATCAATGATTGATATGTATAAATTTTAGAGAATCTTTTATATGTATTTGAGGTTTTTCATCGATAGAGAATCATCTGTAATTTTTATAGATTCTTAGTCAATGGTATCCTTTAATACATTATATAAAAGTCTCTTGGTCATTATGATGACCATACTAGTTTTGAAGCCTCTCAGTGGGGAACTTGAAGATTATTGTCATTCAGAAGGACATGGATTATTTCAGAGTTGGGATCATACCCTTAGATGAGATACCTACGTATCCTTTATTTAGAAACGGAATCAGAACCCATGTAGTTCGAGTAAAGGAGTATAATGTTTATGTATGATTGATGGCTCAAAGAAAGATGTCATAATTACTTTTACGCTCTAAGTTCATGTGAGTCATGCTCGGTGTGAGAAACAAGAGGTATTGATAAAACCAGACAATTGTGCCATGAAAGATGCAATCATAAGAAATGATGTGGGGATTATGTATGTATGAATGCCCAAATAGATAGAGATCATGACTTATTTTAGAGAAGAATTCCAGGAACATGGTCCATAAAGGTATATTTCTTTTTATGGATATTTTGATACTCTAACTTGGGGATTACTCCTGAGAAAGATGCCCAAATTAGGAGGGACTTATGATTGGGTTTTATTCCTGAGAACGAAGACCAGATCAAAAGTAAATTAATATTTGTTAAGAGAAATTAAGACTGGGGATTACACTTGAGAAGGAGGCCCAAGTTAAAAATAATTTTAAAACTAGGGCTTACTCCTAAGGAGGAGGCACAGGTTAAGGAATTTTTAGAATTAAGGGACTTGGGGCTTACTCCTAAGGAGGATGCCCAAATTTGGGGACTTTGAGACTGGGGCTTACTCCTGAGGAGGAAGCCTAGGTTACAGAATTTATGAATGGGGCTTAATCCTAAGTAGGATGCCCAGGTTAGGGGACTTGGGGCTTACTCCTAAGAAAGATGCCCAAATTAGAAGAATTTGGACTGGGGCTTACTCCTGAAAAAGAGGCCCAGGTTAAGGATTCTCTCATCTTAAAGGATGAGGTTGAATGAATGAAATCTCTAACCTTAGCGAAATAAAGATGTGTAAATCACTAGGTTATAATAGATGTTCCATAGAATTCCTTTTAGATAAAGAGTCCAACAAAGGAAGCATGCCACAAATGGCTTTGAAGAGGGGTTTGAAGGTTGAATATTGAATAGTAGTGGTGTATAGGCATAAGAGAGGTTGGATATGCAGGAAGGGCACACAAAAAGTGGGTGAAATCAAGTCCTGTGTGGGCGCACATGTTCTGGTCGTGCAGGCATACCTGCGCGTCACATAGGTACTTGCACGACGGTCCACCCTTAAGGTAATACTTGGGTGAGGCTTGGCTCAAGCATTTAGTAATATCCCTAGAGGCTTCCAGAAAATATGCGCGTTGAAAGGGTAAGGCAGCGCACAAGTGTGACCATTTCCTTTAAGGGATGGCCACTTAGGCATGCAAGTGTTGATGAGTTTCAACATTTAGGCCTTTTTCCCTCTCTTTAGATATTCCATTCTAGGTAAGAAATTACCTTAGAAGTGTTCGGAAGCTTCAAGAAGAGACTAGGGCGACGAGTGCTCAAATATGAGTTTTTGGAAATTTCCCCCTCAAATGGGGGCCCACATGGGGTATTTATAGGCTGGAGAAGAACCTGGGTGAAATTTCAAAGAGGGCGCGCAAGTCACCTGGACGACCACTGGGTGGCGCGCAAGTACACTTGCGCGACCATGGTGGAACTTGCGCGACCCAAGTGTGTTTGAATCTTTGTTCATGCCTTTGTCAATTTTTGATGTTTTTTCAAAGGATGAATCACATTGCATTCAATTTATTTCCCTTTCCAATTCATTATACTCTGTGATGGAAAGGAGAATCAGCAAGTACATAATAAAGAATCATTTGAAGGGTAAATTCTAAAAGTGTACTTACACGTTTAAATTTCAAAATTCAAATCTTGTTATTTTCAATTGGAAGATCCTTCAAAGAATAATCTCATAGGTTTTATCTAGTAAATTAATGATGATGTCACAAATTATAAAATGTCTCATTTTATTTTTTTCTAACATTTTTTTGTGGTTATCCAGAATGATGAAATTAAAATATAGAATTATAGAGAGATTATATGTACATTCTGTATAATTTTAAATAATGAAATAAATTTTTTAGAAAGTACAAGTAATTTTTTAATATTTTTAATCATTTATAAAAGATACATTGTTTGAAATTATTTTTGGTAGAAAATATGATGAAAATATCAAAAAAAATAAAAATTACCCTTGATGTTTATTAATAATGTCATAAATAAAAATTATCATATAGGCTTTAATGATTTGTATGTTATGTTATTTTTGATGGGACATTTAATTAGATTTGTAATGATATCTCTTATTCATAAAAAATTCATTAAAAAACACATTAATGTAATATTGATATTCAATTATTTGTGCTAAAAACTGTCAATCAAAATTGATAAAATCATGTAATTAGTTTTTGGTAAATGGATTTAGATTCTATACAAAAATATATGTTGAATTAATAAAATCAATGACAACTTGTACTTTTTTGAAAGGATAACATCATAAATAAAGTGATTTGAATTGTATTGTATACATTTGAAATAATAGAGTTATGTTATATGAGACTAAATTATGTAATAATGATTAAATGCTATTGGAATGATACCGATCGAGGGTTTTGAGTTCATACATGACATAAAGTTATTGACATTAAATATAATAGCCTTCTTGCATAGAAATGATTTTTTATATTGAATTATCAAGAACATCAATATTATTATGAAAATTATTATGATGTTTTGACAGATTTGAATCGTTGGTGGAGTGTAATGAAAATTAATTCTAATGAAAATTGGTTTCTTGAAAATTAAATAGTTCCTTGGAAGTGAAATATAATGAATCTTTTCAAGAAGAATTCCAATATATATCTCATACCCAACGATATATAAATATTGATGATGAGAACCCCTAGTTAAGTGATTATAATATATGAAATATTGATAATGAAATAAAGGGTGATGAAACTCAATGTTGTATGGATATTGATGATGCATAAGATCAGTATGATGAAATTATCCTAAATGAAGATGAGGACGAATAAAATCAATGTTGAATTATATTTAGTTATTTATTAGTTTTTAATATTTAGTATTAGTATTAAAAATTATTTATTGGTGATCTTGTTAGTTTTAGATAGCTTGACACAATGATCTATTATATTTATTTTCTAATTTCAGTAATTATATGTTTTTTATAATTTATATTTGTATTGAAACTTATTGCTAGGTAAGAATATTATATTATACACGGTATTTATTAGTATTTATATTTGATATATATTATCAAATATTTAATTCTTGTATTATTATATTGTAGTCTTTATGTCATGATATTATTATATTATGGTATTTATCTATTTTTATATATTTTATATCTATATTAACAATTATTTAATGGAAATATTATCATATTATGTTATTTATTAGTTTTTTATATTTTTTATCAACATTAAAAAAAATTACAGGTGACATTATTATTTTTTGGTGGGAGGATATGCTCCCAATTTGGTTTTCATTTTATCACTAATGTTGGAACTCCTGGGGACGACCATGATTCATTTGTTCTATAAGATGTTGCATTTATTAATAGGGGTAATAACCTTGTTAATTTGATGATTCCTAACCATGTTCTAGAGAGGCATCTATCTCTTCACATTGATCCTCATTTATAGAGATACATTCAAATTTTTATGATATTTATTTTCTATTACATTTTTATAATAACATTGGTTATAATATTATGATTATCTTTTTTTATTTTCAAATATTTTCACATTAAAATGTTGGGAAGGCTAGTGTGATTCTAGGATTAATTTTTCACCATCGGTGTTATGGGATGAGATTCCCATTGTAATTTGTCTAAAGAAACTAGACTAATTGATTATATGTTATTAAATAATATAATATATTTTATATTTATTTAATTATTAATATGTTATTATTAATTTACATATAGAACATATTTCTTGGAATGATGATAGTGTGAGATGTCTTTTCTATGAGGCATGGTGGATTTTTATACATGAACAATTTCTTCTTTTTTTACACAACCTAAGAGTGTGAGCCTGGAATAAATCATCTATTACAGTTTTCAACGATACCTTATTATCCCTTATGTCAAGTTTCTCCTTGCCAATATCATTTTCATTTAGTTTTGATAATTACTTAATCATATACATATATTTTTTCTAATAAATTTTCTATGTGTTTCAGATTTATTACGTCAAAGTATTTATTTTTTATCTGAAGAAATAATGATCATATTCTTATTTATTTTATTCCATTGGAAAGATAAGAATATTATATTCATTTCATCTATTAATTTTGATATCCAATTCAATTGTTTCGATGGTGAAAAAACTCTTCGAAGATGTTACAAGCTATTCAAGTGATATTACAATTTTCAGCATAAAGTCAGTTAGGAAATGTGATGATACCTCAAGCTATATTGAATGTATTTGGTGGATAATTATAAAATTGGATAGATAAAGAGTTTATATAAACTTCATTTTTTAATGTAGAAGTATGAAATGGATTTCTTGATACTCTAAAAAATCACTGATGCTTCTAAAGTAGGTTTTCAACTGTATAGTGAACACATTTGAAAACCTATAGTATTTATTTTTCAAAAACATCCACAGATGTCAGAATCACTCAGAACATGGGGAGATAGAAATCAAATAAGTTTATATTTATTTCATCAGTTTACATAATATGATAAAAAATTTGTTTGGATGGTCAATAAATTCACTAATGATTGGGAATTTCATTTTCCAGCTATAGGTTTGTAGAATGTTTTTGCTTCAGTTTTTCAAAAATATAGAGTGATTTTGAAGTCATATTGATTCTCTGGTTGAACCATTGGAAATATATTGATATATACTAAAAATAAGTCCTACAGGATGAAGGATGAATGTCATGGTAAAGGGCTCCAAAAATATAGTGTAATATGAAGTTAAGTTGTTTACATTTTCATAAAACACTGTTCATACCATACGTAGAAAATCATAACATAAGGAATCAACCCAATGCTACAACAAAGAATTCATATATGGATTAAAAAACCTACATTGGAGTCTCAATTTACTATTTTCAACCCATCCTTCAGAAATATGAATTTATGGTTAATCAATGATACATTCGGGAATTTATGTTGACCAGGATGAACGTATAGATCATCATCCCTGAGTTTACTTTTGATCCTTATGTTACAAGAAGATGAATGTATGTATAAGGAATTTTTTTTTACAAAACTGAACTCTACGTTTGGAATTTTTTCATTACATGAATGAACCGTAGGTTTTACAAGTCAGTGATGAAGTTTTATTTAAATATATTATCAGTGATTTCTGTAACTGTCATAAGGTATGTATATGTCATTATAAAGCAGTTTTATGACTGATTCAAAGGCTTTAATAGAATGGATTAAATAATTTCTTTATTTAAGGTACATTATGAATCTCTTTTAATGACTTTATTTCAATTATTCATGATTTATTATGAGTTTATTTTTTAGGAATAGTTTCAAATTTATTTAATATGGATTGAATGGATTTAAATGAATGTTTTAAATTGTTCAAAAATGATATTATTATGGAAATATTGTAATAGGATTTATTTAAATTATTTTGAATTAATTTATCAGATATTTATTATACATGAATAAAGAGGAAACAGTTCTACAATATTTAGAGGGATACTTATAAATCATATTAAATCTATTTATTTTTGTTTTACTATGGAAGAGAAATGTTGTAACAACTTCTGGGTATTTATTATCTCTCTCTCTCCTAATATATATATCATTGACTGGAAAAGAATATACATAATAAATAAAATAAGAGATATTAATACACTGTTAAAAATAATTCACTAAAAATATTTATACAAAAGATCAACACTTTCAAAGAGAGAATTTATTCTTTATACATTCATATTCTACCACTAGGTAAAGGAAAATGAATCCAGCACAAACATTTTCTAATATTTTTTCTGTTTTTTAAAGAAAAATTTACCATTCCTAGAATTGATGATTATTTTTCTGCTGCTACTCTGTTATATTAAAGATCATTTACAACAGTTAGTTCCTACTACAAATGTGAGCTAAAATTATTTCCCAACAAACATTATGTCGTCTATTTTCTTTTTGAGTCTTGGATGCTTGGACTCAATAATGGTAGAGTTTTAGATTCTCATACTAAGTTGTAGATATTTTTGGACCCTATAAAAGAACCATAAGGCCCTATAAAAGCCTTGTAAGGTGTCTACTTTCTATACTCAGTTATGAATGGTCATATGATTAGAGGACCTTCTAGTGAAAATCACCAAGCATGTGAAGTAGAGCATTGATAGAGTGGACGAGGGGATTTCAATGCCCCAAACCATAAAAAATCTCTTTGTTCTTTTGCTTAATTTATTTCCACTGCTTTCCCAACATTAAGATAGAAATAAGAACTCACTTCATTTCAAGTGGGACATTTTAATATTGTTATGATTTTTAAAAGGACACAATTCACCCCTCTCTTATGTCTTGGTCATAGAAATCTCAACCTAACAATTAGTATCAAAGTAATGGCTCTCGTGAATTTATTTGGCTCTAAAAAGATTGTGTTAAATATTTAGAAAAAGAAAAATCTCAATGGAAAATTTCAGAGAAGGTATGTCGAGATCTGTGCTCCTTATTTTAAGGGAAATAATTTTGGATACTGGAAAGCTCGCATGACTATCTATTTGATGAAACATGGTTTCAATGTTTATATGAAGATTTTCAAACCCTATGACATCCCCGGAGAACCAGATTAGTAGTATGATTCTAAGGAAGCTGAGTATGATATTAATTTTATATCCATGTATGCAATTATATGAAAACATGGTCATGATGAATTTAACCATGTTTCACAATGTTATACTCCCTATGATATATAGTGGACTATTGCAGTTGTATATGAAGGAATAGAGAATGTCAGAAAACTAGGGAACAATACTACAAAACTTAATTTCGACACATTCCGATTGTAGGAATATGATACCATCACTCAGATGAATGAAAGATTAATAGAATCTGTTAATGATGTTGTTTCCTTGGGAACACCAATTCAGTAACCACATCATACGTTAATGGTAATTAGAGGATTAACTTCTAAGTTGAATGGAATTTATGCTGCCATTCGACAATCCAAGCCTTTTAATGTATTGAATATGAAAGGATTTATTGGAACCATGATGATGTATAAAGTAGAGATGGAAGAAGAAGATGAAAATCATATTTCTATCAAAAAGAAAACAATTGCATTTAATGTTCGATGAAAGAATTTTATGATTTAGATTCTTGTCATTCAGATTCAAATGATGAGCTACAACATCTTTAAAAAAAATCCAGAAGCTGTATAAAAGGAAAAAGGAGAAATTGATGTTTAATAAAGAGATAGATGTCAGATGCTACGAGTGTAAAAAGAAAGGCCATTTAAGACATCGCTTCCCTTTTTATATAGACGAAATGAAATTTGAGTATAAACAAAAAGGAAAGAATGTCATTAAGGTTAATATCAATCCATATGAAGACTCAAACGAGGAATGTATTACAAACTCATAAGATGAGCAGGAAAATAAAAAGGATAATTTATGTCTTATGGCTCATGCTGATGAGGTACAATATTCTTACTATGATGTTTCCAATTTTGAATGTTTTTCTTATGATGAACTAAATAATATTTGATTTATTATTAAAGATAAATTTTATTTTTTAAATAAAGAGCATAAAAATATTAGAAAATATTATGATGATATTTCAATTGATAAGGATAGTTTTTTAAAATAGATTGTAGATTGAAGATTATATTCTTCCAAAATATCATATGATTTTCATGAAACTAAAATTAAATAATTGATGGATGAAGTTGATATTTTAAAGAAAGAATAAAGTATTCGTATTAATAGAGAAAATTATTTTAATCAAGTTCTTGGTAAAAATAAAATTCAAAAAGGAAAACTCAGTATTTGTAGTAATGAAGTAAAACCAAAATTATATAAAAATTACTTTGTTCCTGGTTTAAAACTAAAAATAATGTCAACTGTTAATTGTTATTATTTTGGTATTAATGGAAATTATTCTAATGACTGCTATTTTAGAAAACCTCAATTTTTTGGTCTCATGTATGTTCATTATTGAAAGCCATTATCTAGGTTTAATTATAACATTATTAATCTAGATAATCATATTTGGTTACCTAAATCATTAATTGCTAACAATACCGAACCCAAACGTATATGGGTAACAAAAAGAACTTGTAATTGACATATTGCATGAATCCAACACGAAACATCATTGTTATATTATCAAGTGGATTATTTCAATTTATAGAAATTTATTATATTATTATTTCTCATTATATTAAATATATTCTTTATTAGAGTTAAATCCTTAAATCCAAGAAGTATTTTAGTTTAATATTAAAATTTAAATGAACTTACTATTTTATACAGGGGAGGAATTTTTTTATGCTTTATCTTTTATTTCTCTATATTTAATTATTCTTATGCTTAAACTATTAAGTATTTTCACACTATTTTTTTATCAAATGAATTAATTTTTTGATTTATTCTTTTTAATTAATTACCATAAAATGTTCAATTCATATTTTATATACATGGTTATCTTGTGTGTAAGCATGTCTTTAAGGTTTGACTATTTAAATTTATTTAATGTGTTAAATTAATCTCTTTTTTTTGTGACACATTTTTCTAGTATTAGTTTAAAATGTTTTTCTGATTTATAAAATATATAAAAAAATTAATTCATTGAAAATATTTTAATTAAATTCTTTAAAAATACATTATTATTTTTATTATTTATTTATTTATTTTATTTAAATTCTTTGAAAATCATTTATTTAGATGTGTTTAATATCATAAATATTTATTCCTGGTCTTAGGGGGAGTAATTTTAAATATTTTTTATGTGTTTAAATGTTTTATTATTATGGAATTAACAAAATGGTTTAACGCGTTCATTTCATTCCATTATTATTCATTAAATTATAATATATATGCTTCCAATGCTCCTTTATTGTATCTTTTTATATTTTTAAAAGAAGAATGAATTTAGGGGGAGTTTATATTGCGATATGTATTTAAAAAATATTTTTATATTTCTCATTTTTTTTAATTTTTAAACAATAATTAAGGACAAAATTTTAAATTTTAAAATATTTTAAAATATTCAAATTTCAAATATTTTGTTTTTTATTTTTCATAAAAACAATTTTTTTTTAATTTTGAAAAATTATATAAATATAATGTTTCAAATTTTAAATACTTAAAAGGTAAATCTTTTTTATGTTTTTTCTAAATACTTAAGAATTATTATTTTACAAATTTTAAGATACTTAATTTTTTTAACTTTTTAAAAACATAAAAAAATTCTTTTCAATTTTAAGATATATACATTTAAAAAAATTATTTGTCAAATTTTAAACATGATAAAAAAAATTTAATTTTAAATAATTTTTAAAAAAATGTTAACATTTAAATATGTTAGTTTTTTTTCAAGTTTTAAATATGTTTATAATGTTTTGCAATAATAAATATTTGTAAAACAATTTTCAAATTATAAATATGTAATTTTTTTTGTAATTTTGATATATTTTTAAAAGGCGAAAAAATTTAATTTCTCAAAATTTTGTTTTATTTTATTTTTTTCTTAAATCTCAATTTCCAATTATTTGTAAATGGTTAAATATCTTCTATTATTTTATATACTGAAAATCATATATTTATTATCCATAAAAAAGGGGGAGAACTGTTTTTCATGAATTAGGGTTTTATAATTATCAAAAAGGGGAGACTGTTCAGTGGCTCCTTACCAATATCATTTTGATTTAGTTTTGATAATTACTTCAACCCATGAATATTTATTTTCTAATAATTTTGTTAATTGATTCAGATTTATAAAATCAAAGTATTTATTTTATATCTAATGAAATTATGATTAGATTCTTATAGAGTTTATTCCATTTTAATTATAAGAACATTTTTTTCATTTGATCTTTTTATGTCGAAAGCCAATTCAATTGATTCTATGGTGCAAAACCTCATAGAAGTTGATCCAATTTGTTCAAGTGATATGTTATTCATTTGACTAAAGTAAATTTGGAATTATGATGATATCTCAAGATACATTAAACAGATTCATGGGAGCATTATAACATTTGGAATATAAAGAGTTTATATATACTTCATTATTTTATGTGGAAATATCAAAATAATTTTTTGATACACTAAAAAATCACTCAGGTTTCAAAAGTAGTTTTTCAACCTTAAAGTGAACATATTCGAAAATATATAGTATTTATTTTACTACAATGTCTAATGATTTCAGAATCTCTCAGAATATGGGTTGATGAAAATCTAATAAGTTTATATTTATTTTATCAGTTTACATAAAGGATAAAATATTTGTTTGGATAGTCAATAAATTCACCAAAATTTGGGAATACAGTTTTCCAATAGAAATTTTTAAGTATTTTATTGCATCAGGTTTTTGAAAATATGGGTATATTAAAATTTCAGATTTATTCTCTTCTTGAACTTTTATAAATATCAATATATTTACTAAAAATAAGTCTTGTGGGACTAGGGATGAATCTAATGGTAAAGGGATCCAAAAATTTAGTGAAGTGGGAAGTTAAGTTGTTTAAATTTTCAGGAAACATTCTTCATACCATACACTGATAAACATAATGTAAGGAATAATCCCTATGATATGTTAAAGAATTTATGTATGGATTAGATACCGTACAATGGAATCTGGATTTACTGTTTTCAGCCTACTCTCTCAAAGATGAACATATGGTTAATCAATGTTACATTCGGGATTTTATGCTGGCAAGGATGAACATATGGATCAGCATCCCTACATTACTTTTTGATCCCTACGTTATGTGAAGATGAATGTATGGATAAAGAAGCATATTATAGGCAATTGAACCTTATGTTTGGTATTTTTTTCATTACATGAAAGAACACTACATTTGACTGGTCAATGATGTATTTTTATTTAAATATACTATCCATGATTTTTGCAACTGTCTTAAAGTAAGTATTCATAGTTATAAAGTTGTTTACTACCGATTAAAAGTCTCACTTTGAATGGATTAAATAATTTATATTTTTAAAGGACGTTATGAATCTATTTAAATAATTTTTTTCAAATATTCCTGATTTATTGTGAGGATATTTTTCTAGAATATTTTAGACTTTATTTACAGTTATTTGAATGGATTTAAAGGGAGTTTTAAATTGATCAATGATGATATTACTATGAAGATATTATTGGTGGATTTATTCAAATTATATAGAATGTATTTATCTGATATTTATTCTACATGATAAAGAGGTAACAATGCTACTATATCCTTGTGGATATTTATGAATTCTATTAACACTATTTAATTTGAGTGTCCTACGGAAGAGTAATGTAGTCACAACTGCTAGATATTTATTCATTATATATATCTATCTTTGGTAAGAAAAGAATATAGACACTAAATAAAAGATGAGACATGAATACTATGTTAAAAATAATACCTTAAAAATATTCGTACAAAATAAAGAGGATTTCGTAGAGAGAAATTATTCTATGTAAATTAATATTCAATCACTGTGTAAAGATGATGGAAGCATGTAAAAACATTGTCTAATCATTTGATGTTGTTTGTAGATGAATAAGTCTTCTTGAGATTGAATATTAATTTGATGTTTCTATTGTTCTATATTGAAGATCATCTATATTTTTCAGTTGTAGCTACAACTATGAGATAAAAATATTTCACAACAAACTTCATCTCATATTTTTACTTTTTGAGTATTGGATGCTCGGACTTATTCATGGTGGATTTTTAGCTTCTCAGACTAAGATATGGATATTTCGGTTACCTATAAAAGAACCAGAAGGCCCTGTAAAATACTTGTATGGTTTCATCTACTTGTAATTAGTTGTGGATGGTCATATGATAAGAGTACTTAGTAGTGAAAATCACCATTCTTGTGGAGTAGAGCATTGGTGGAGTAGACATGGGTATTTATGTGCCCTGAACCACTATACATTATTTTGTTCTTTTCCTTTATTTATTTCCACTTCTCGCTCAACATTAAGAGAGAATAAAATTGTAGCTTCATTTAAAGAGGGACATTTTAATATTGTCATGATATTTAAAAGGATAGAATTTGCCCCCATCTTGTGTCTTCGTCATATACATCCCAACATAACACCTTCCACATAGATAATTCTCATCTGATGTATGGATATATTGTTCTCCTTCTTGATAAAAGTGACTTTTAGGATGAGTTCATCATCAAGTCCTAATAACTAAGGGTGGCAGGAGGTCATAAATAAGTCTGAGGGCAATAAATATATTATACCAGGATGATATATAATATTTAATATTATTAATTAAAGAATATACACTTCATATATAAAATTTATATCATATTATATGTAAATCTACTGAGTTATCTATAACTGTGTTTTATGTTTACAAATATATTTTCGTAAAACACCATATTAGATAGCTTATCGCTGATAGATATCAACATATTTTGGTTATTTTATTTAATATTACTGATATAGACTTTATTATTATTCATCTCTTTATTATATTTGATGGATAAATATGAGACTATGGTTTCTCATTATTGGGAGAGTGATGCCAAGAGAAAATAAGATTTCAATTTAAAGTTATTTTTTGATATGGGGATATAGTTATGTGTAACTATGAAAGGTTTCGATAATGGTTGAGTGACCGATGCTTGTTCATTACTGACACCTAATATTTTTTATGGAATAAATATGATTTCATTAGCCTGTTTGATGATATTTCTTTCTGGGTATTCATCATTGTCCACTATAAAATATGATGAGAGATTGAGATCTCCAAATGAGATGATATGGTAGATATAGAGAGAGGGGGGAGCATGAGTAGCATTCTCAGGGAGATGAATATATGTTGGTGTATATGTGAAACCTTAAGATTTATGTTGGTATGGAAATTCCAATCCTTGGCCCTTAAATTGATCCTCCTCCTCCTAATACTAATCGATGTTACGTGTTTTATGAATGTTATGTATTTTGGGCTAACATACATATTTTTGGGAAATGGAATAATAATAATATGCATGTTTTTATTATATTTAAAAAACATTTTTTCAGTTCTTTATTTTTTTAAATTAGAAATTGGGTTGGAATTCTTGTTATGAAATATATTTAACTTAAAAAATGGGACTTTTTATGATGGATTCAATGCACATATCAACTAATTAATATTTGTTATTGTTTATCACAATTGATTGTTTAATGAATTTTCACACAATTAATAATGCTGAATGATGAATATAGAAAAAAAATTATTTTTTGTTATTATGAATTGAAATTATCTATAGTTTTGATTTCATTTACTAATATGGGACATTAGAGATATAATCTCATTGCAAATATTCATTAGTTTTGAGGACCCATCACTATTGTCTCATCACAAAATTTTAAAAGTTAAATTGGGGTTTTTATAATATTTTATGGAGTATATAATTTTACATTTCTGTTTTAATAATACATTAATATAATTAAATGGAATTATTGTTCCTTAATATGTTTTAACTACCATTGACATTCAATTGAAGAGATGCCAATGTAGTAATAATTTTCCCATCTCAATTTCCCTTGATTGAGGTATATTTTCTATTAAAAATCTTATTTATTTCTGGTTTTTTATATATTGATCATGAATTTATTTTATCATTCTTTTGATCGAAATTATAGGGATTTATAAATATATCAAAATTTCCACCTTTCATGATTTTTGATTCAATGATCACTAAATATGTGAGTGTTTTTGTTACATTCAAACTTTTTATAGTATTGTTTTCATTTCAATTTATATTGTTGAATTAATTATATTATTTCTCTTATATACCCCATCTATTTTATTATATATTGATTTTATTTACCTTTTCAATTATTAGTACTGCTGTTACTCTATTTGAAACTCAAAATACTGAAGGGCTATTTTATAAGAAAAACATACATAGATTATCTTCCTCTGGTCAAGATTCTTTCTCCAATATTTCAATTGTCTTAAAATTTATTTATATAAATCTTCACCAATACATCAATTTTTGATATTATATTTATATTACACTTTAATATCTATAATTTGTTTTAAAAATTAATATTTTCAAATTTTCCCCTTAAAAATATTTTTTTTAATTTATAAAAAAGTCTCATGAGCATATTTTTCCAACATCATGTCCATTATTTTTCATGTAGCCTCTTTTACATGTTTCCTTGGTTTTTCAAAAAATAAATAATTCCTATTGATGTAGAATTTTTTTTAATATTTAAATAAATACAAAGGTTATTTTTATGTTGTTTGTTTTTCTCAAATGTTTTTATAAATATATTTTTCAACCATGTCAACATAATTAAATAAATACCATGTTTTAATTGGGATATTACCTAATAATAATATTCACATTATTTACTTGTATGGATTATGATGATTTTTATGGATGATTTCATGAAACATATTACTTTCTCAGGGTAAGTTAAGTGATGATGGAATAATGAAATTTATCTTATTGTGGAGAAATAATGTATGATTTATCATTTATTGACATGTGGGTCCCTTATGACCCTAAAATTAGTTGGTTAAATGTTTTATATCTCTTGAGATTACTAATGGATGATGGTAATAATACACGTTCCATTATACAAAGGGATTTTGATACCAATTCATGATCCAATATACTAAGGGATGCAGCTAAAAATTCCTAATCCACTTTACTACGAGATTTTGGTGATTATTCAAAATTCATTATGATATGAGTTGATGGTGATGATTCAAGATAAAATATGATCTGGGATTTATGTAGTTTTTATTGATACAAAAATGTATAATTCATGATGACTATGTTTATGGAACATTCTAATGTCTTGTAAAATGTTTTTGTTATGTTTTTTTTATCAACCATCATAATGGATTTTATTGGATAACATTGATTCATGTTATAAATAGTTTTACACCATAATATGTATGTTGTGATCTATTTTATAGTATGTATGATTTTATTATGTTATATAATTCATTACATTTATATACTCTTATAATAATTTCTGATCTTTTACGATCTTTGTGTGATATCTTTAATTTTTACCCAAATTGGCCAAATTAAATCCCCCTTTTTTATGTTACAATTTTAATATATTATGATTTAAGGTTTAAGATATGATATGTATAGAAAGGTATAATGTTTAGTGATTTTTTGGGAGATGTTGAATACTTATTGTTGATAATGTTGGTGTGTGTGGAAAAATAATATTACAATAGAAATATAGGGTCATTGTTATTTAACTTCTTTTTACTAATTCTGTAAGAAACTGAACATAAATGGACTTGGTAATGATTGTGACTCAATGTCTGTTATTTATATTATACCAATTTTTGGTTAAAAATGGTTCTACTTAGTTGGAATCAAATAAATTATGTAAGGCTCTTATTTTAAACCATAGATCTTGGTGTACAATAGTTGTGACGTCTCACTATTGGTTCACCAACAATCATGATACTATTAAGTGCGAGAAATATCTAACAACCCCCTACGTCAGATTTTGTATGTATTAAAACCAATGTAAACCATTATATTTTTCAAGATAATTTTTTTGAAGGGAATATAATTCGATAGGTTATATTTTATAATGACATGGGTTTTTACATTTTCACAATGCCTTTTATTTATTTGATATTAAGATTATATCATAAATAGACCATAGAGGATCCTTTACCGATATATTTATTATAATTAAACAAAGGTATTTATTTGATGATTTATATTCAAAAAAACTACTTATGTAATTTTTAAAATTTTATTGAATTCATATAAATTTTACTTGATACCAAAAAAATTAATGGACAATTCAACACCTCTTAACAATTTGAAAGATCCTTGTGTGACTTTAAAAGAGGAAATATTCTTATAACTATTTT
This sequence comes from Viscum album, assembly GCA_963277665.1. Lineage (NCBI taxonomy): Eukaryota > Viridiplantae > Streptophyta > Magnoliopsida > Santalales > Viscaceae > Viscum > Viscum album. The sequence continues at coordinate 493,298 of CAUJRU010000332.1, read as the reverse complement.
ACTAAGGTAATATAAAACTATAATATCTTTAATGTAATATTAATTTTACCCTCTGCTAAAATTTTATGAAACTCATGATGAGTTGTCTCAATATAATCATCCAATAGAGAAAAATGTGGGTATCGTTTTTAAAACAATTAGAATAGTAATGAAGAAAAGTTTTTGGATAATTAAAATATATAAGAATTCATAATACTTTTGGGTGATGAATAACCTATTATGTGTTCAGATGTTGTGGTAATGAATATTAGTCTAATAACAGAAGTATTAAAACCACATCTTCACAATATAACTAATTGTCCATTTTAGGGGACACAAATAGAATATGATGATTAATTTTTTTTGAATATTGAAAAAACTACACCAGATCCATTAAATGATGATTTTATTACATTGGGATAGAATATTACACTCTTAAGAGATCCTAGGATATATTTGTAGTGTATGATTTTGAACTCTCATCCCGGGGACATATATATCGCATCTCCCAATGTTACTGATGTATCCTTTCCTTTGGCATGATCTCCCCAAGAATGGATTTTTTGTATTTTTCTTCTTTTATCATTTCTATTTAATTTTTTACTCAAATAAAAAATCCATAGATCCATGTCTATTTTACCCTCTCATCATTGTAATTTAATGGGATTCTTCTATATTCCTTACTATCAAGTACATTCATTTGCTTTTCGGTAGGTATGTAGTGTTCCATTGATTCAAATTTTATATTTTATCATTTTTCCTAGCCTCACATGATACTCTGGGTCCTCATCACGTGTTATTCTTGGTTATAACCACTTTATGGACCATTTCCCAATGTTTAATTTTCATATCAAGGTTAATTAATGTACCACATGTAATGTTTTTTCTGTACTCTTTGTGTCAGGGATTCAATCCTAGAGTGGGGTCAATGGTATTTTCTTATCCTCGAGTCATCATGTACAATTTATAAATCCCCCATATAGTTTTTTAGGGAATGTGTGTCATTTTTAGGATGTTCTTTCAATATGGTGGATCTAGAGGTGAGGGTATATTTCAGTGTTTCATGTTGGTCACATCTCCTTCCTCAGAGATTTATTTTGAATATTATTTTCTCTCCATCGTAAAAGTATCTCCTAATTTTTTTTATTTATCAAACCCAATTTTTTTCTTGGTTTCTTATAAAATGTTATCTAGTTAAATAATAGAAATAATTTTACAACATTGTTTCATGTTATGATCCTTGTTTTCATATTATCTGTGATTTGAAACAATGGTTTCAGGTGAAGAATTTCAGTGGTTATGAGGTTTGATGACCGGTAAGGGATCTATTATAAATTATTACTATGAAATGGTGATTTTTTGTTTCCTGATGATGGTTTTAATTTTGAAATTGTCTTAAGAAGATGTCATATCATTAGTATATTCATGATGTCTATGGTTTTATTTTCGATGGTACATAGTTATATTTTGAGGATGAAATTATGATGATTGGAGACATTATTGGATTTTCTGTCTGGTTCATAGTTTAATGAACTATATGTGACCATCCCTCTAACAAACCCTTAAACCACTCTAGAATTGTTTCATGGAGAATTCCATGTAACTAGTGGCTGGAAATACCTTTTTTAAATCATATTAACACACCCACATGTTGTTGTGCCATATAATAAGTGCAAATGTGAAAACATGAATATAATAAAAATTTGGAAAAAATCATCATTATATTTGAAATTCATATGGAAACAAAAAAATATGGGAATAATTGAAAAATTATTGAATATTAAATCAGAAAAGAGAATGACTAAATACAACCTCCATGGTAACCCAGTATCCCCCTCATTCACGCCACGGATTCCCACTAGTTGTTTTCTTATTCAACCATCGATGACCATTACATTATTATTTAGTTTTGTCTTACTTTTTTCCCTAAATATTATTCTATATATACAATATAAATTAATTTCAATAGAAAATATAGTTTTTTTCTTCTTTCTAGTTGGACACATGGTAAACACACTATTTGGTAAACCATACTGGTAAACCATGTATTTTCCCTTGTTTTTTTCTATTTTTTTATTTCATTCTAAAAATGAGCATTAATTTTTAGGGAATTACTTCTATATTCTTATCCTCTCCTTACGTTTTATTACTCAATCCTCTCTACACAATCCATTCCCAAACACCACCCCTTCCCAAATCATCCCATATCATCATCATTTAAAATTTATTCCAATAGAGTTTATGTCTTATTCTCTTATCTAAGATATGATCTACCCTGTTTTTTTAATTTCAAGTGATACCACACTCTTGGCTTCCCCTCTCATTCTGCCAAACCATTTTGAAAATTGTGTTGAATCATGATCTGGATTTTGTTTCTTATTAAAGAGTTTTTTGGGACTTTCAGGTCATGTTTATGTGTGTTTTATCATCAGCTACTGATGAAGAATAATTTTAGACTATTTTAAATCTCCCATTATCATTTTGAGGTAGGGGTACCTATGGAACCCCCTTGTATTACATGTTATATGATTCATGGTTTATTTTAAATTGATTTTTATTTATTTAAAATATTTATTAATATAATTTAATGTTTAAAATAATTTTTGATTTATTTTTAGAGTATATAATAGGGTTTGGAGGCATATTAAGTGCTGGGGAAATTTCCAGATTGGCTCTTTAAAAGTATTTTGATCATTTTGGAATGTTCATCCATGGACATGAATGGGTCGGTAAAGCCTTTTTGTTTTTTTGGACATCAATATGGTTTAAAGGCTTATCCTAGACCTTGTTCAAAAGTAATGTGTTGGATTATGTTCCTTTTTGAAATTTCTAAATACATTTTAGTATTTTTAATCATATATTTAAATCTGGATTTATTTTTGAAAAGGTTGTGATAATTTTTAATAGACTATCATGTAAAATGTATGGTAGTTAGTGAAATTTTTATGAAATGAAATAATGAGTCCATAGATTTCTTTAGTGTTTTTAACGTTGATTCTGATTTTACATAGATCTGTGTTTTGATTCTAAATATTTTTATAGTGTTATTTTGAAAGTTATATATTATAATTGATAAGTGAGAGTCTCGATTAGTGCACTGTGAAGTGATGCATGATTTATTAGTTTATTTTTCTCTTATTGAGCCTGTATATATTTATTGATTTTTTTTATATATAACCATGTGATGGGAGTTTTATTGGGGAATCATTATGTTCTTATGGGTTATAGATTTTGGTATGGTATGTGTGTGACGTGGGAAGGATGTGATTGTGAAATTAGCACTTGGGATTTACAGTTATCAGTGGATGAAGTTTTTTCTAAACATGGACAACCTCCTTCAGTAATTCCATGAGGAACCGTTGTATATTAAGTGGGATGTCATAGAATTAATGTAGGGTAGTTTAGATTATGAACTACCTATTCTACCCTAGTTGTAAATAATAGTTGGTATGTGGAGGTGTCACTGATTTTACGAATTATAGATTTATTATATTGATGGTATTTTTTTCAATTAAACTATTGGTAGTTGGCCTAATGTTTTTGTTCATTGTATTTATCCCAGTTTTCAATGTGGTGTTTCTTCATGATATGTATTTTATGTTATTCCTTTAATTATTTTTTGGATGATGTGTTGAATATTTGTTGATGAACATGATTTGATGTATTCATCCCCTCGATATTATCCTAGATATTGACTAGTATTATTCCATATTTTTATAGTCAATACATATAAAAATCTATTTTTCGGTTTCTGGAATATTTTATCCTCATTTCCTTGTGTTTCCTTGATTATTTCTGTCTTCTAATAGTTTATACATCCCCTTGGGTGTATTCTATATTATTGTAAAATGAGTTGTTTTATAATGGATTTCAATTATGGTTTGGAAAAGTAAAATGGATCTTTTATTGATTTAAAATCATAATGGAATGGTTTTTCATAAGAAATATATTGTTTATAAAAATGTTATTCTAAGAATCATCAGGTATTAATCATATTCTAATGATCACAAATCATATATATTCTGTAAATCCTAGTAATACTATGTAATATATCTTAAATCATGTATAGATTATTAGTATCCTTATGTTTAAGTAAAGCCATACAAGATATTAATTGCTATACGTTAAGTTTTATTACAGTACACTATATTTGATTTACATAATAATGATTTATTTGATGAATGATTAAGTCTAATACATTCTATGAATATCACTTCTTAAGACTGAATACATATATATGGATAAGTTTGAGACATAGTGAGTCTACCACCAGATATGTTTTCTAGAAAAGGACCCATACACTGTGACTAGACACCCTGACCAGACACCGTGACCAGACACCGTGACCCGACACCTTGACCAAACACCATGAACAGACACCGTGACTAGACACCGTGACCAGACACCGTGACAATCCAGACACCCTGACCATCCAGACACCGTGACTATCCAGACACCATGATCATCCATACACCATGACCATCCAGACAAGGTTTTCATGGAGACACTATTTCAGGGAGACACCGTTTATAGACAAACTATGACACCCTTTCTTAATCTGTTTTGTCGTTTCTAAATTTTATTTCTAATGGCCATATTTGAAGATTTTAAATGCACTGACATTTTTAATGTTTCGTGGTAGACATGTCTCCGGATAGTATGATGTACGAGGTGCAGAATACATGCAACCTATCGGCACCAATACATGCACTCAAATAATAAAAGAAAACGTGCGTCCAAGAAACAACATAGTGTGACACAGAGAGAATAAAACGAAGAACACATAAGATTTCCTGAGAAAAGAACTGAAACTTGCAACTCAACATTCCGGAAGAACACATGAAGCATTCATGAATTAACAAGATGGACACCATTGATCAGAATTGTTGAGCACATCTTCCCATAGTCAATACCAAGAAAAACACGATCCAGATTTAGCTGACTTATGATACTCTGATTTCAAAAAGAGGAATCAATTTCTGAATCTGTTTCATCTTAGAAGTCCAGAGCTACATATATTAACACTCAAAGAACTTCTAACCTTATCTCTATACTTCTTTTCTATTGTGTACTATTTTTAGCTTTCGAGTAGTGTGTGTGTGTCTGTATAAAACACATGCTGTCTCCTACATTAAACTGAAGGAAACATGGTATCCTTTCTCAAACTTTTTTTTTAAACTATGCATTCCCATAGATAAGTGTGGAAGAAGTCCTTGTGAGACATGTTTGTGTTTACCCATGAAGAATTGTGGAAGATTTCGTGTGACCTGAATAATCTTGTGTACAATTGTAAAACCCGATAAAGGTTGTGTATCAAGATTATTTATATAGACTTCTTGGTGGCATGTGATCACCATGTGGAGTGGATTAGGTTTCATCTTGATACGGAACCACTTGTTTTATATCGGTTGTGCTGTCTATTTTAGTTGTCTTTGTTTTATGGTTTAATTCAGAATTCACTAAATTTTCATTGATTGTTAATCTTGGAAAGATGTTATAATTGTATTTCCTTATTATAATAGCTTCAAAATTAATATTAATAACCAATATTAAGATTACTTAGAATTAATAAATCTAATATGATGTTATTTAAATAGTCAAACATTCATAACAGTATATCCTTGATTAACTGGGCCATATTTAACTATTGAGGAACCTTTCTAAGAATACCTTTTTATAAAGAAATTTTTAATAGATACTCAATTCATCCCCATCTTGATTACTCTACTTCGACACACATTTGGTATCAGAGAAGTGTTTGTTAATCTTATTAAGACTCTGTCATTAAGCTTATTCAATTGTGATTTTATTTTTATTTTAAAGAACAATAAATTTTTGTCAATTCTAAATTTCTAGCTCTATTAGGTTATTTATTTATGATGGATAATATATTGGAAGGTTCTGAAACAAACAGACAACCATTATTTAATGGAACCCATTATTCTTAATTCAAAATTAAAATAAAAATTCATTTAGAAAGTATGAGCTTTGAAATAAGGTCTTCAATTATAAGAAAATATATGATTCTTTCTTATAATAGAATCACTTTAAATGAACCTACCAAAAATTCCTACAATAACAATTGAAAATCTATGAATACCTTACACTACTATTTAGGTGATGAGCAGTTTAAAAGAACTTCTTCTTGTGAAACTCCCCATGAAATTTGGGATACCTTATCTTTTTCACATGAAGGAACATCGAGTGTGAAATAAATGATAATTTATAATTGTACTATTAAATATGATTTCATTAAAATGAAACCTGACGAGTCTATCTATGACATGTATCTCAGGTTCCACGAAATTGTCAACACAATTATTTCTCTTGGAAGGGAAGTCATTTCTAAGGAACATATCATGAGAATTCTCAGATTCCTACATGATAGATGGAGAGGAACCTCTATCTCTATTAGGGAATCAAGTGATATCAGCAAGCAACCAATAAAATAACTCATTGGAAAACTGATGATGTATGAAGTGATGATTAAAGTCAATAAAGAAGAGTAGGATGATTCCAAAAGAAAATCCGTTGCATTCCAGACCACCTCCTCTAAACACAAAGACAAAGGGAAATTGAATGTTTCTGTAGAAAGTTACAACATTGAAGAAATCATCACCTGACAGTGATGAGGAGATATCTCAACTAGACATAAGATTCAAGAGATTTTATAAGAAGAAGAAATTTTTCCGAAAACAAAACTTCAAGGGAAAATATGATCACAAAGGAAGTTGTAAGAATGATTTTAAATGAAGTGACTTGTCCGATGACATTGTCTGTTATGAATGTAAGAAAAAAAACATATCAAGTATGACTATCCAAAGCTCAGGTACAAAAAAGAAATATGATGGAAAAGAAAGAAACTATAAAAAGTCAATGAAAGAAACATGGAGTGCTTCTGAAGATAGTTCAAGTTACTTAGAATTATCACATGATGAACAGGCTAACAATGCCAATTTGTGTTTTATGAAAAACACATCTGAGGTAACACCGGAGTCTCCTATACACAATTCATATTATTATGGAGATGAGAGTGACTATGAAAATATGTGTAATGAAGAAATGTTTGAATATTGTAATATTCTTGAAGATAAATTCAATGAATTAAATGATAAATACCAATCTTTGAAGAAAAAACTTTCTCTTACCAAAACTTTTAAAACTTATCTCACTATAGAAAGGGAGAAAAATACTCAGTTACTCCCAGAGAACAATGAATTAAAACAATCTAATGAGAAATTGAAAAAGGATCTTGAACAATTTACTAATTTTAAGGATACCTTGGTATTAATTCTAGGCTAACAGAGTGCTGTCAAATATACAACTGGCATTTGCTATTAACCTAGTAAAATAATTTTCAAAAGAACAAATTTTGTTTCTAAATCTAAAACATAAATCTTTACTCTCAGTTCTAGAAAAACATTCAACTAGTTCATGTTATGAAACACTCTCCATTGTTTCATGTTTTTCTAGACCAAATAGGGTTTATTTTTCAAATACTTTACATAATGCTTATAGGAAACTAATGATGCAGATATGGGATCCCAAAGCACTTATCACTAAACTTACTAGACCCAATCATTTGTGGGTACCAAAATCAATGTTTATTTGACTATTTTGTAGGAATTCTACATAAAGAGATCTTATAAGAGTATATGGTACTTGGATAGTGGGTGTTCAAGACACATGATAGGAGACAATTCATTCTTCTATAATATAATAAAATTTGATGGAGGAGATGTCACCTTTGGGGAGAATGCCAAAGGAATGATTATTGGCCTTCGCCAAATTAGAAACTCTAACTCAGTTTTTATTTCTAATGTACTGTTTGTTGGTGGATTAAAATATAATCTACATAGTATCTCATAGTTATGTGATGATGGAATTCATGTTAAACTCTAAAATGATGCTTGCAATTTTTTAATTCTAAAGATGAATTAGTGTTTTCTACATTAACATTTTGAAAATGTTTATTTTGTTAACATAGATTTTGTACCATCTCAAAATACTTCATGTTTAAGTGTGTTTCACAGAGTCTGGGATTTGGCATATGATACTATGACACTGTAACACAGACTACCTAACAAAGATTACAAGAAAATGCTTAGTCAGAGACCAACCAAACAATAGTTTCCAAATGGAAATGTGTGTAATTTTTTGAAAAAGAAATGTAACTCAAAATTTCCTTCAAACCTAATAAAGAAGTATCACCATCTCAACCTCTTGAATTGGTTCATGTGGATTTGTTTGGACCATATAGAGTTTCTAGAATAAATGGGAAGCAATATGTTTATATTTTTGTAGAGAATTTTCTAGATATACTTGGACATTCCTTTTGGCTCACAAAAGTGAAGCCTTCTCTCATTTTACCAAATATTACAAAAACTCTAGAAAAATATAGTGGACATAAAATTAAATCCTTAAGAAGTGATCATGGCCCTGAGCTTGAAAATCAATAGTTTGAATCCTTTTTCTCACAAAGTGGCTATAGTAAAAATTTATTTTCCCTTAGAACACCTATACAGAATGGAGATATAGAAATAATAAATATAACCCTATAAGAGATATCCAGATCCATGCTTAGTCAATATGACCTACCTGTTTATTTTTGGACTGAAGTTATAAATACATCATGCTAAATAATCAATAGAGTGTTGATTATAACTTTTCGTAAAAGGAATCCTCATGGGTTATTTAAAAATAGATTATACAATGTTATCTACATCAATATTTCTGGTTCCAGTATCTATATACTCATTACTAAGGAAAATATTGACAAATTTTCATCCAAGAATGATGAATGAATCTTCTTAGGATATTCAGCTTCTAGTAAAGCCTATAAAGTGTTTTATAAAAGAAATAATTGTGCTAAATAATTAGTTCATGTCAAATTTGATGAAACAGATCCACATGAGCTTAATACCACTCTAGAGATCGTGGAGGATGATTTACCAAATCTAGACATTAATTCAAAACCCTCAAACCATCTTGTGAAAGAATTTGTGAAAAATTATAGATTTAGAAATTCATTAGACTGAAGTCACAATGAGCCTGAAAATATTTATGAACCTTAAATCACTAGTCCTTCATTTTCTAGATCTGTTAGAACTCTTAAAAAACACCCTTTAGATGCTGTTATAGGACACTTAGATAAAGGAACTCAAACTAGAGTTTCTCTTAGGAATCCGGTTGTACATTAAGTCTTCTTGTCAAAACATGAACCTAAAAACATTAATGATGCTATCAATGAAGAATTTTGGGTGATGGATATGAAAGATGAACGTATTCAGTTTTAAAGGAAAAATGTTAGAAAACTTATTGAAAGACCCAAATACACTTCTACTATATGCAGTAAATTGATGTTTAGAAATAAGGTAGATGAAGCTGGTAACATAGTTTGAAACAAGGCTGAATTTTTTGCACAAGGATACAATCAATAAGAAAGAATTGACTATAAAGAAACCTTTTCACCTGTAGATCAATTTGAAACCATCAGAATTCTACTTGTGTATGCTGAACATCTGAAGTTATTAGTATATCAAATGGATATTAAGAGTGCATTTCTAAATGGGTATGATAGATTAATATTTTTCTTATTTATTAAGGTTTTACAAAAGGAATAGCTGATCCTACACTTTTTATAAAATGAATTAACAGTGTTTTTTAGTTGTTCAAATCTATTTAGATGACATTATCTATGGATATTCAAAAAAGTCATTATGTATTGATTTTTCTAAAATGATTCAAAACGAATTCAAAATGAGTTTAATGGGTGAACTAAAATTATTTGTTCGATTTCAAATCATTAAAAATAATGATAATATTATTTTCAATCAATGTAATCATACTAGAGACCTACGAATATGTTTTGGATTGGATTGAACTAAAATTATTGACAATCCAATGAGTACCACATGTAAGTTGGATCTTGATAAAGATGGGAAATATATTGATCAAACCACTTACAGAGGAATAATTGGAAGTTTACACTACTAAACTACTAGCTGAACTAAAATTATGTTTAGTTTGTGTATGTGTGATACTTTTCAAGAAAATACTAAGGAATTTCATTTAATTTATGTTAAGATAATTTTCAAATACCTCAAGAATACTTCCAATCTATGACTATTTGATCCCAGAGGACAATTATTTTAATTAGTTTGTTATTCTGATGTTGAATTCAGTTGATATAAGTTAGATAGAAAATGAACCTCTAGAACATGTCACTTTTTAGCCAAGCCACTACTATCATGGTGTAGTAAGAAACAAAATTATGTTTCATTGTCTACTGTAGAAGTATAATACATAACTGCTATTAATTTTTTTGCACAATTGTTTTGGATGAAACACACATTACTAGATTATGGGTATCAATTCAAGAATGTACCTATACATTGTGAAAACAAAAGTGCTATTAACATCTCAAAAAATATTTTTTCACACTATAGGAAAATGCATATTGATGTAAGATATCACTTTTTGAGAGATCATTATAAAAAAATTTCCATCACTTTGGAATTTATTGGTACTGAATATCATCTCACTGATATATTCACCAAAACACTAAATTCTGAAATAATAGATTACATCATACATGATTTAGGTATTATAAATCAAAAGTATTTATCTTATTGTTTCATATATTACTATTTGATATCTTACTGTTTCATGTTAACGGTCTCATAGTTACTATTTCATGCTTACTGTCTGCCTCTTACTCTATCAAATAGTATAGTCGCAATGTTTAGAAATCACATTGTTAAATTCTCACCGTGAACACCTGTTACTATCTCACCATGAGAGTATGTTACAATATCACTGTAATGATTCCTTATTGTTTTATTTAAAAATTATATCTCATATAACAGTAATTAGTTATTTTACCCATTTACAATACCACAACTTTTTTTACGACTATTGATATTCTTAAATGATATAATAAAAGAAGTTTCATTCATTCTTTACTAGAGCTCTCTTCTATTCTCTCAAACCGTAACCTTTCTTCAACCCTTCTCTCTCAAGAAAATTTAGTGAATACGTAGGATGAAATGCCCTTATTCGTCAACACCTGAGAAACACAGTTCAAAGATGAATAGGAAAAGCATGCCGAAGATAGCACTCGAGGGACCTCTAAATCTGATCCTAGTGAACAGAGTAGTGGTACCTGAAAATGAGATTTTCCCTAAGTAGCTTCTGTCACTTAAGTATCTAGTTTGGAAATTATTAATCGAGAAATGGTGGTAAGATTGGATTACAAAGGAAGATCGTTCTATTTACCCGATGCTAGTTTCACAATTTTATCAGTATGTTAAATTTTCATTTGATTCTGAAGATATCTATGTTTTAAGAAGCTAGATAAATAGCAATAGATGCACGTTTTCCTCAAGGATATGGGTCAGGTGACTTGGGAAACCTCATGAGGGTATTTGTGAGGACAATCAGAGAGGTACTCCACCCCCAAGTGATATTTTGGTTTTGGAATATGATTTGGGAAACTTGAATGGAAATACTGTAAAGAAATGTGCTATAGCTGTAGAGTTGTATGGAGAAACCAGACTCTTTTTTAAGTTTTTTCTAAATTTTATTAGCTTCAGAAAAGATTATTTCTTTATAATAAAGTATTTGGATGTATTCTTAATGCGTCTCATGAAAAATTGACATAAGATCATCCTTTTCAAGAATATTATACACCATATGTGTGAGTTGATCAAAACAACTTCTACGTTAACCTCCATGTTTTATTCGAGATTTATCACACCCATGCTTCATGAAAAGGGATTGGTTGGAACCAATGAAGAGTTAATCAAGGATTGTGAGTTCTGTTTTTCAAAAGTTATTGTAAATAGAATGAAAATAAATTGGAATCCTCGAAGAAAATAATGGGTGTATGATAATGATAGAATTTATGAAAATATAAATCCTTTGGAAGACCCTTAAATACCTAAAGATGTTTCTGATCATAGTTTATAACTTGAAGAATTTGTTGAGTATACTTATAATGAAGAAGAAAAAAAGAGGTTGTTTCACCTGCAATAGAAACATTCTTGAATAATGAGGACAATGAACCTATTCCTCAAGACATAGCTGAGAATTAAGTTCCTGTTATGGAAAAAATTATTGATTTGGAAGAACAACCTTCTTCAAAACATGATTCTTTTGTTGTAGAAAGAGAAACATAAGTTGTAGAAGAACATATGGAATCATATCTGTGTCTTGTGTAAGAAACTACTGGTGGGGAACATGTAGAGGAACAAACTGCTCCTGAATTTATTCTTTATGCTAAAGGGATTATGGAGATGACCATTCAGTTGGATAGACAGAAAATGGAAGAAGAAATCAAGGATGAAATAGTGGAAATAGATTAAGGATCAATATATCTCAGTCCTGAGAAAGATGCACCTATTGAGGGGGAGCCTCCCTGTAGTCCGGAATCTTTAGAAGTGCCTAATTTGGTTGATCCTAAATCATTGTAAACATGGTATAAATTATCTTGTTATATTGAAATGAATGATTCAAAGGAAGTCACAATCATTGTTCTTGATATGTCTACTATGTTTCAGTTGAAAATGGAATCTTCTCTTAAAGCAATCTCAGCCAAATAACGTGAGCCTGTCTTAGCTTTAATCTCTAAGCCTTCACAAGAACCTTCATACATGGTGAATATGGATGATCTGAAAGAATTTTGATCTACCCTATTGGCTGGAGTTGAGAAATTTATTAATACCCAACCGACTTCTATAAAAAATCTAAGTGAAATAAATTCTTCACTGTAGTTGGAAATATTCATATCGAAAATTCATCCCAAAATTGTCACGACCGGTCCTCGGGACCCGTGCCGTGACTACCCCAAGCTCGCCTTCCATAGGCCAGGGGATGGCGACTAGCACCAAGGCGTAAATCCCAACAAAAGGGAAGGAATTTCCTTTGAAAAGTAAACATGCACCACCGAGTAAGAAAGCGGAAAATTAAACACTAAGTAAAACTATAACATGCTGTGCTGAATGTAAAAGGGGCCGGAAATACAAGCCCAACTGTAAAGTACAACTGAAAGGGAAAAACAGCAACTGAAAAGCAAAGCCGCAGCGTCGAGCCATATTCTGGAAGTTCCACCTGAAGGGTGGTTACAGATATCCTCCACTGCTCCTTAGGTCCCCCTGACCGCTCCGAGTACGTCCCGCCCAGTGGTCCACCTCCAGGTACTCTCCTGCTCCGCACGCCTCCACCACGATCAGTGTTGTCCGTCGTCTGCAACCAACACAACGAAGTGCGGGCATAGCCCGTGCAGGGGTGAGTATAAGCTACTCAGTAGGGACCCCGAGACCCCCGAAGGTCTCCCGAAATCCACAAAGGATAGATACAATCACAAAGTAACAACCGACACTGCTTAGGTATATGCCCATACATATACTGAAGTCATCAATTCCCGTTCGGCTCCAACGTCCGATCCCAAGCACAACCCAGTCCACACAGGAAAGAAAACGTATACCCACAAAGGATAGAACAACACAATCCACAAAGGAGAGTAAACAGTAATCCACATAGGATATCTCAACACAATCCACAAAGGAGAGTAAACAGTAAATCCACACAGGATAGCTCAACACAATCCACAATGGAGAGTAACACAGGATTCAGCTCACACAGGTATACTTCTTCGAATGATGATAAAGATGATCACTGATCCATCTAAGTCGTCGGACCCACAAAGGATCGATAGGTAACTAACCACCGCAATTACCCACACAGGATCGGGCCCACATAGGACCTGTAGGCGCTGGCTCACACAGAACTGCTGAGCGCTGACCCACACAGGATCAGAACCACACAGGATCGGGCCCACACTGGACCTGTAGCACTGATCCACGTAGGATCGCTGAGTGCTATAGTCATCGCAGTCCATTGAGGATCTCTGCACAGTCGTCGTCGCAGTCCACTGAGGATCTCTGCACGGTCGTCGCCGCAGTCCACTGAGGATCTCTGCACGGTCGTCGCTGTCGAAATAGCAGTCGCAGCCAGCACTAGGGTTCCCGCACACAGCAAGCTCGTTTGGGAGGGTCCGCTCCACGAGCCGAGAGGCTGATACATCAATAGACACAAAGTCCGAAGTTGATGTATCCAAAAGTTCCATATCATCAACATGAACTCAACGTCGCAGACGGCGCGTCAATCGGACGCCCGGTCTGAGAGTTATTGGCTTTTTCATCCCCGAGGCCCGGTTGGTTTTTAAGGAAAAACCAACCCGATCGTACTGCACCTGCGTCCAAACCTCAGGTGGAGAGATCCAAAAGATCCGTCTCACTTAGAGGAATTCAACGAAGCTGACGGCACGTCAATCAGACGTCCGTAGCTCAAGATATGAGCGTTTCTACTCCGAGGGCCCGGTTGGTTTCGTGTACGAACCAACCCGGCTGAACTGAAAGTATTTCAAAACCTTGAGTGCGTTATAGAGAAAAGACCGTCTCGATCCAAGGATCGCGTTGCCGCTGACGGCGCGTCCTTCGGAGGACCGTAGCTCAAGTTATGGGCATTTTACCGAAAACGGTCCGAAGACGGGGGGTCCGAGCCCGGGCCGACCCGGCCCGACCCCCCCTGGGTCGGCCGAACCGGGTCGACCCGAGCGGACCCGGTCCGGCCCGTCTAGGGCGCGGCCCGGCCGTTCGGACCGGCCCGGCTCGGCCGAGCGACGCAGGGGGGGGGGGGAGCCGCCGCCCCCGCATGACACCCCCGCGGCACCCGCGGGGTGTCGCCCTGGACAACCCGAGCAACGCGGGGGGGAGCCGCCGCCCCCGCGTGACAACCCCGCGACATTCGTTGGGTGTCACCCTTGAAAACCCGAGCGACGCGGGGGGGAGCCGCCGCCCCCGCGTGACACCCCCGCGGCACCTGCGGGGTGTCGCCCTGGACGACCGGATGCGGATTCAGCCGCGTCCCGCGCGCGCCGGACCCGCGCGGCCGCGAGTCAGCGGGCGCCGCCGCCGCGGCTTCATCCGCGGTGGCCCTGTCCGGCGGCGCGCCGGGGCGCCGCCGCCCTCGGCTGCCGGCGCCGCCGCGCCGGCGGCTTCCGCGGGCCACCGGAGTCGCTCCGGTGGTCCGATTTTGTTCCCGTCTGCGCCGCTGCTCCTCCCGGGACTCGTTCTTCACTGCGGAACCATCAAACTTCCGTTGCGTCATGTTCCGTCGTCGCCCGTCAAATCCACACAACAACGAAGAACAGCGGAGGGTTGTCGGGCCGTGTTCGTTTGGCCCGCACCCTCTGCGTTAGAGATAAACAACGAGAGACATATATTCAACACATGAATCAACAATTTTAAAGGATTAAAATTTTTCTTATTGTTTGGTTCTTCACTTTTAAAAGAAACCATCACGGGAAAAAATAATTATTCACAACAACCCCTACCTCGTAGTCATCGTCGCACGCATGTTTTTCATGGATTTGTTCGTCGCGGAAGGAGGGGATCGTCGCGTTGTCGCGAAAGGGCGTCGCGTCGTCGCGGAATCCGGCGTTGAGTCGGCGATCTCAAAGGACCAAGAAACAACAGATTTAATTTAATTATATAAAATTAAATCCGTTTTTTGTTAAAGAAAAACACAAGGGAGATTTAAGAGAATCCCGAAGTCTCTTACCTCAAACAGATGATCGAAGATTCGTTGCGGAGGAAGAGACGTCGTAGAAGAACATTGCAGGAAGGGAACATCGGCGTCACGGAACACGACGTCGCGTAGTCGACTTCCGCGGGTTCGGCGTTCTTCGTCGAAGGCCGGCGTTCTTCACGTTCTTCGTGTTCTTCGTGTTCTTCGCGAAGGAGGATGTAGTCTCAAGAACTCTAACAAAACCTCTCAACGAGTAATCCTCCCAAAAAGAATTGTTGGCCTTATTTTATTATTACGCCAACAAACGAAAAAGGGTAAGTAACGACCCATCAATTCATTGAATTAATTCAACGAAAGAAACTGCCCATTTAATTCACGAAATAAACCTCCCAATTAAATGGTGCATTAAGGATTTAAGAAAACGCGTCAGTTCACTTTCATGATGACGGGTTTTCGCGGGTGCGTTACTTAGCGGAATGAAACGGCGGGGCTCGTGTGGGCCCCACCTCACAAATATCCTACCAAGGGGGTACTATATTTCTGGATAGCACCCTATCCATTTTAACTCAGTTTAAGTGGCTTTCAAGTGGCTTCAAGTGGCTTAAGTGAAATAAAATAAAGTTTGTCGAACAATTATTTTATTTCTTAACTTTAAGCCCGAAAATTAAAAACCACACCCGAGCAAACGAAACTCCGGAAGAGGCGTTTCTAAGCAAATACCGGCGTTCGGATTTCATCGGTGCCCTCAGAATTCGATTCCGGGAACTGGTTCAAAAGTTAGAAAAACCCACTCATCCGTTCACTGAACATACCCGAGCCAAACTTCGGAAAATGATTCCGGGGACACCGGGCCTCAGAATCAGGTGCCGTCAGAAACTGCGCTCTTATAAAATTCCAAAGAAAATTAAGAAAAACATTTCCTTGAAATTTACGGGTCTTTACATTACTCCCACCTCAGGGCTTTACGTCCCCGTAAAGATACATCATAAACTAGGGAAACAAATGTGGGTACTGAGCACGCATCTAAGCCTCCCGCTCCCATGTGCCCTCCTGGAGGTTCCTGTGCTGCCATCTGATGCGCACAATAGGAATCGATCGCCCATGTAGGACTCGTTCCTGTCGATCCTCTATCTCCACTGGGACCTCCGGCAAAGTCGCCCCATCATCCACATCTAGCTCCCCATAGTCAATGATGTGCGTCGGGTTGTGCACGTATCTCCTCAGCTGAGATACGTGGAAGACGTCATGCACCCGGTGCAACTGAGGT
Organism: Viscum album; assembly: GCA_963277665.1. NCBI lineage: Eukaryota > Viridiplantae > Streptophyta > Magnoliopsida > Santalales > Viscaceae > Viscum > Viscum album. Next base: position 476,461 of record CAUJRU010000332.1, on the reverse strand, counting down.
GGTAGAGCCAAGCGATAAGCCACCTCACCAACCCTGCTGAGGACCTGGAACAGTCCAATGAAGCGTGGAGACAACTTGCCGCCTCGGCCAAATCTCCGCAAACCACGTCGAGGTGAGACACGCAAGAAGACGTGGTCGCCATCCTCGAACTCTAGTGGCCTCCGCCTCCTGTCAGCATTAGACTTCTGCCGGCTCTGAGCTGTCCCCATCCGCTCCTGGATGACCTGGACATTCTCTGATATGGCCCGGACCATCTCTGGTCCCACAAGTGTTGACTCCCCAGGGTCTGTCCAGCACAAAGGAGATCTGTAAGGCCTGACTTACAACGCCTCGTATGGTGCCATCCCGATGGTGGAGTGGTAGCTGTTGTTGTATGTGAACTCCACCAAGGGTAGGTGGTCCTCCCAGCTACGACCAAAGTCGAGGACACATGCGCGGAGCATGTCCTCAAGAGTCTGAATGGTCCTCTCCGTCTGACCATCCGTTTGAGGGTGAAAGGCGGTGCTCAGACGTAACCGCATCCCGAACGCCTCCAGCAACCCCTTCCAAAGCCGGGAAGTAAAGCGAGCATCCCGATCGGAGATGATAGTCGATGGAACACCATGAAGCCGTACAATCTTCTGAACATAGAGACGCCCCCAGCTCTCCACTGAGCCCTGCTCTCTAATGGGTAAGAAGTGTGACGACGTGGTGAGTCGGTCAACAATCACCCAAATGGAGTCGTGACCTCTGGAAGTGCGTGGAAGCCCAGTCACAAAGTCCATAGATATCACGTCCCACTTCCACTCTGGGACCTCCAAGGGTTGTACCAAGCCTGCCGGTACCTGATGCTCTGCCTTCACCTGCTGGCAGGTGACTCATCGAGAAACGAAATCTGCCACAACCTTCTTCATGCCCGGCCACCAGTGCTGTCGTCTGAGATCCTGGTACATCTTCGCCACTCCAGGATGTACCGCCAAAGGAGAAGTGTGAAACTCTCTCAGCACCTCCTCTTGAAAAGCGACTGGTACCAAGGTACGTCCTCTGAAAAGCATGTCGTGATCTTCTCCAAAGGAGAATCCATCAGGTGCCTGTCCTGAGGATAACTACGCACACTGCGTCTCACAGTCAGCGTCCTCACACTGTGCCTCTCTGACCCAATGAAGTGGTGGAGGGGTGACTGTGAGAGACTGAAGGAAGGCTGCTCCATCTCTATCCACGAAGGATAATTTCAAAGCTGCTAGCTGCTATATCGCCTCCTCAAGTAGCTGGAAGCTCGTCCTCCTGCTGAGGGAATCGGCTACCACATTCCCCTTCCCAGGAGTATAGACTATCTCAAAGTCATAGTCCTGGAGGAACTCGAGCCATCGCCGCTGTCTCAGGTTCAGATCCTTCTGAGAGAAGATGTACCTGAGACTCTGGTGGTCATAAAAGACTGTAAAGCGCTCGCCCATCAGATAGTGCCTCCATGTCTTCAGAGCGAAGACCACTACTGCTAACTCCAGTTCATGGGTAGCGTAGTTCTTCTCATGCGGACTCAACTGACGTGATCCAAAGGCAATCACGGCCCGCTCTTGCATCAGGACACACTCGAGTCCGGTCCCTGATGCATCACAGTAGACTACGTATCCAACTCCCTCCTCAGGCAACCTCAAGATAGGTGCGCTGGTCAATCTCTATCTAATCTCCTGAAAGCTCTGCTAACATCTGTCTGACAACACAAAGGGTTTCCCCTTCTTCGTCAAAGATGAGAGTGGCGCCGTAACTCTGGAGAAGTCCAGCACAAATCTCCGATAGTATCCAGCTAGTCCCAAGAAACTCCTCACCTCTGTCACACTCCTGGGTGGTTCCCAAGCTAGCACTGCCTCGATCTTCACGGGATCCACTGCAACCCCCGCCTCAGAAATTACGTGCCCCAAGAAGTGGACCTCACGTAACCAGAACTGGCACTTCGAGAGATTTACATAAATCTGGTTCTCTCAGAGTGTTTCTAGTACAACCCGCAAGTGGTAGGCGTGCTCCTCCTCCGTGGTCGAGTACACCAAAATGTCGTCGATGAAGTCCACGACAAATCGATCGAGGTATGGCTGGAAGATCCTATTCATGAGGATCATGAACACTGCTGGAGCGTTGGTTACGCCTAAAGGCATAACCAAGAACTCATAGTGGCCATACCGACACCTGAAGGCCGTCTTCTAAAGGTCTTCATCTCGAACTCTGAGCTGATGATAGCCTGACCTGAGGTCTATCTTCGAGAACCATCGTGCTCCCTTGAGTTGATCAAAGAGGTCATCAATCCTCGGTAGTGGATACTTATTCCTCACTTTCACTTGGTTCAGGCGACGATAATCGACACACAGTCGCAAGCTCCCGTCCACCTTCTTGGCGAACAATATCGGGGAAGCCCAGGGTGAAACACTAGGTCGGATGAACCCCTTGCCATGCAAGTCCTCCAACTGTACCCGTAGCTCTCAAAGCTCGTCGGGGGCTATCCGATATGCTGGAGTGGATATCGGGGCTGTCCCGGGGTACAGGTCAATGTAAAATTCTACCTCTCTCCGAGGAGGTAGTCCTGGAACGTCGTCGGGGAAGACGTCCGCATACTGATCCACCACTGCAGGAAAACCAGGACTCCACACGTCAACTGCTCCAAGGAGGAGGCTAGCCAACTGATGAGTGATGGGCTGCCCTCTCCTCTGCGGGAGTCCATCTTGTGCTTCTAAGGCTCCCTTCTCGCCGGTGAAGGTGAACCTGCTCCCGTCGGTGCGCACACATCGCACCTTGCGCCTAAAACAGTCAGTCTGAGCATGGACTGTAGATAACCAATCCATGCCCAAGATGACATCGTAAGGCCTCGATGCCGCTAAAAGAAGATCCCAGCCGAAGCTCTCGCCTCCTAGAGTAAGCTCACACTGCTGGCACTAGTGCGTAATCGTCGAGTCTGCTCCCATAGGAATATCTAGCTGTAAGGATCGAGCCAACGGCTCTGTCGGAATCTCCGAGCTCCGAACAAGGGCAGCAGCTATGAAAGAGTGACTCGCTCCTGTGTCTATAATAACTGCAGAAAGGGTGTAATAGACACAGATCGTACCTCGAATCATCTCTGGCACGCCGTGGTCATAGGCCTCTGCTGCCTGGAGCTGTGCCTATCTCTGCCCACCAGCCCCCTATGGTCGGGGCGGACCTCCTGGTGGTGGTGGTGGCAGAGCCTCAAAGCGTCGCCCATCACCTTCTTCTCAGCCAACTCCTCTGCCTCGTCCGCCTCCTCCCTATGGACCGCCACGTTCGACCCTCTGCCTCTGCCTGGGTGGCCCCTCCATCGTCTGCTGCTCCTCGGTACGGCGGGTCAGGCAGTCACGAGCCATGTGGCCCTGCCCGCCGCACGAGTAGCACTGCCTGCCTCTCGGAAGACTGGCTCCGCGCTGTGTGCCCCGCACTACTGAGCCAGTGTCCTGAGGTCATCTACGAGAGGGTCTGGTTTTCCTGGAACCCTGAGTCATCCGTCGGCTACCTGCTGCCGAAGACTCCGCTACCTGCCGCCCTGCGGTAGGACTCGCTGTGGACTCAGCCAGAATGCTCTCGATCAGGAGGGCTCACTCCAATACTCTTGCCTAGGTCGGGATGCCAAGGAAGATCAGAAATGCCCTGATCTCATGTCTCAAACCCTGCTCGAAGGTCCGGGCCCGGAAGAAGGGGTCTCGTACCATGTCGGTCGAGTAGCGAGAAAGATCGGTGAACCTCGCCACGTACTGGGCGACCGTCAAGCTGCCCTGCCGCAGCTGAAGAAGCTCCTGAATGCGCACCGCACGGAGGGTGGCTGGGATGAACTCTGAGCGGAAGTGGCTCTCGAAGTCCGTCCAGATGAGAGAGGCCTCATCGTGCACCTGGAGCATCAGGCTCCACCATCGTCCCACTGCTGCGTGCAGTAGGCTCGCCGCGAGGATCACCATGAGGTCTGCTGGTGTCCTCACTAGCCTGAAAACTCGAACGACCTCCTCGATCCAGTCCTCAACTGCCTGGGGGTCCGTCTCCCCACGAAACCTGGGTGGTCACTGGCGCTGGAACTCGTGCAGAGCTCTGAGGCGTCGTGCATCGTCAGCGGTCGGTGCTGGAAGCATCGGGGGCTCAGCGGGTAAAGGTACCAACGGTGCCTCTGCTGTCGACGGGCCCTGTACCGAGGTCTCGTCGCTCGGCGGGCTGTCGTCGCGCTCTAATCTTGGAACCCTAGCTGGCTGTTGTCGTCGGGCCATCCTGAAAAGGAAAAAAGTGCACCACGGTCAGAACAGTATACCTGGTGAGCTGACACAAGTAATCACAAAGAAAACTTGAAACACAATGCAATCAATGTTTTCGTGCATTAAGTCGGAAATCAGAAGTCAGGGTCCTGGTGGACGGATACGTCGGCCGCCGCACCAACACTGGACTCCCTGGGCTGATAACCACACTCAATACGCTTAACACAATTGCTTCACATAGAAGAAAGATCAGAGTCCGCGATAGAACCGACCGCCTCTGATACCAATTTGTCACGACCCGTCCTCGGGGCCCGTGCCGTGACTACCCCAAGCCCGCCTTCCATAGGCCAGGGGATGACGACTAGCACCAAGGCGTAAATCCCAAAAAAAGTGAATGAATTGCCTTTGAAAAGTAAACAAGCACCACAGAGTAAGAAAGCAGAAAAGTAAACAATAAGTAAAACTGTAAAAAGCTATGCTGAAAGTAAAAGGGGCCGGGAATACAAGCCCAACTGTAAAGTACAACTGAAAGGGAAAACATCAACTGAAAAGAAATGCCGCAACGTCGAGCCGTCTTCTGGAAGGTCCACCTGAAGGGTGGGTACAGATAGCCTCCACTGCTCCTCGGGTCCACCTGACCGCTCCGAGTACGTCCCGCCCAGTGGTCCACCTCCAGGTACTCTCCTGCTCCGAACGCCTCCACCACGATTAGTGTTGTCCGTCGTCTGCAACCAACACAACGAAGTGCGGGCATAGCCCGTGCAGGGGTGAGTATAAGCTACTCAGTAGGGAACACTAGACCCTCGAAGGTCTCCCAAAATCCACAAAGGATAGAAAAAATCACGAAGTAACAACCAAAACTGCTTAGGTATATGCCCATACATATACCTAAGTCATCAATTCTCGTTCGGCTCCAACGTCCGAGCCCAAGAACAACCCAGTCCACACAGGAAAGCAAGCGTATACCCACATAGGATATCACAACACAATCCACAAAGGAGAGTAAACAGTAATCCACATAGGATAGCTCAACACAATCCATAAAGGAGAGTAACAGTAAATCCACAAAGGATAGCTCAACACAATCTACAAAGGAGAGTAACACAGGATTCAGCTCACACATGTATACTTCTTCGAATGACGATAAATATGACCACTGATCCATCTAAGTCGTCAGACCCACAAAGGATCGATAGGTAACTAACCCCTGCAATGACCCACACAGGATCGGGCCCACACAGGACCTGTAGGCGCTGGCTCACACAGAACCACTGAGCGCTGACCCACACAGGATCGGACACACACAAGATCGGGCCCACACAGGACGTGTAGCACTGATCCACGTAGGATCGCTGAGTGTTGTAGTCGTTGCAGTCCACTGAGGATCTCTACACAGTCGTCGTAGCAGTCCACTGCGGACCTCTGCACGGTCGTCGCCGCAGTCCACTAAGGATCTCTGCACAGTCGTCGCTGTCGAAGTAGCAGTCGCAGCCAGCACTAGGGTTCCCGCACACAGCAAGCTCGTTCGGGAGGGTCCGCTCCACGAGCCGAGAGGCTGATACATCAACTAACACAAAGTCCGATGTTGATGTATCCAAAAGTTCCGTATCATCAACAGGAACTCAACGTCGCAGACGGCGCGTCAATCGGACGACCGGTCTGAGAGTTATTGGCTTTTTCGTCCCAAGGGCCCGGTTGGTTTTTAAGGCAAAACCAATGCGGCCGTACTCCACCTACATCCAAACCTCGGGCGGAGTGAGCCAAAAGATCCGTCTCACTTAGAAGAATTCAACGAAGCTGACAGCACGTCAATCGGACGTTCGTAGCTCATGATATGAGCGTTTCCACTCCGAGGGCCCGGTTGGTTTCGTGTACGAACCAACCCGGCCGATATCAATGTATTCTGAAACCTTGAGTGCGTTATACTGAAACGACCGTCTCGATCCAAGGATCGCGTTTCCGCTGAAGGCGCGTCGTTCGGAGGCCCGTAGCTCATGTTATGGGCATTTGACCGAAAACGGTCCGAAGACGGGGGGTCCGGGCCCAGGCCGACCCGGCCCGACCCCCCTCCCCCCCCGGGGCGGCCGAACCGGGTCAACCCGGCCGGACCCGATCCGGCTCGGCCAGGGCACGGCCCGGCTCGGCCGGGCGACGCGGGGGGGAGCCGCCGCCCCCGTGTGACACCCCCGCGGCACCCGCGGGGTGTCGCCCTGGACAACACGAGCGACGCGGGGGGGAGCCGCCGCCCCCGCGTGACAACCCCGCGGCACCCGCGGGGTGTCGCCCTGGACAACCCGAGCGATGTGGGGGGGGGGGGGGGTGGGAGCTGCCGCCCCCGCGTGACACCCTCGCGGCACCCGTGGGGTGTCGCCCTGGATGACCGGACGCGGCTTAAGCCACGTCCCGCGCGCGCTGGACCTGCGTGGCCGTGGGTCAGCGGGCGCCGCCGCCGCGGCTTCAGTCGCGGCGGCCCTGTCCGGCGGTGCGCCGGGGCGCCACCGCCCCCGGCTGTCGGCGCCACCGCGCCGGCGACCCTCGCCGCCGGCGGATTTCGCGGGCCACCGGAGTCGCTCCAGTGGTCCGATTTTGTTCCCGTCTGCGCCGCTGCTCCTCCCGAGACTCGTTCTTCACTGCGGAACCATCAAAATTCCATTGTGGCACATTCCATCGTCGCCCGTCAAATCCGCACAACAACGCAGAACGGCGGAGGGTTGTCGGGCCGTGTTCGTTTGGCCCGCACCCTCCGTGTTAGAGATAAACAATGGGAGACATATATTCAACACATGAATCAAAAATTTTAAAGGATTAAAATTGTTCTTATTGTCTGGTTCTTCACTTTTAAAAGAAACCATCACGGGAAAAAGGAATTATTCACAACAACCCCTACCTCGTAGTCATCATTGCACGCACGTTCTTCGCAGATTTGTTTGTCGCGGAATGAGGGGATCGTCGCATCGTCGCGGAAGGGCGTCGCGTCGTCGCGGAATCCGGCGTTGAGTCGGCGAACTCAACGGACCAAGAAACAATAGATTTTATTTAATTATATAAAATTAAATCCGTGTTTTGTTAATGAAAAACACAAGGGAGATTTAAGAGAATCCCGAAGTCTCTTACCTCAATCAGCTGATCGAAGATTCGTTGCGGAGGAAGAGACGTCGCAGAAGAACCTTACAGGAAGTGAACGTCGGCGTCGTGTCGTCGACTTCCGCGGGTTCGGCGTTCTTCAGCGAAGTTCGGAGTTCTTCGCGTTCTTCGCGTTCTTCACGTTCATCGCGAAGGAGGACGAAGGCTCAAGAACTCTGACAAAACCTCTCAACGAGTAATCCTCCCAAAAAGACTTGTTGGTCTTATTTTATTATTACGCCAACAAACGAAAAAGGGTAAGTAACGACCCATCAATTCGTTGAATTAATTCAACGAAAGAAACCGCCCATTTAATTCACGAAATAAACCGCCCAATTAAATGGTGCGTTAAGGATTTAAGAAAACGTGTTAGTTGACTTTCATAATGATGGGTTTTCGTGGGTGCGTTACTTAGCGAAAAGAAACGGCGGGGCTCATGCGGGCCCGACCTCACAAATATCCTACCATGGGGGTAGGATATTTCTGGATAGCACCCTATCCGTTTTAACTCTGTTTTAGTGGCTTTCAAGTGTCTTCAAGTGGCTTAAGTGAAATAAAATAATGTTTGTCGAACAATTATTTTATTTCTTAACTTTAAGACCGAAAATTAAAAACAATACCCGAGAAAACGTAACTCCGGAAGAGACGTTTCTAAGAAAATACCGGCGTTGCTATTTCATCGGTGCCCTCATAATTCGATTCCGAGCACCGGTTCAAAAGTTAGAAAAACCCGCTTGTCCGTTCACTGAACATAACCAAGCCAAACTTCGGAAAATGATTCTGGGAACACCGGGCCTCGGAATCAGGTGTTTTCAGAAACCACGCTCTTGTAAAATTCCAAAGAAAATTAAGAAAAAAATTTCCTTGAAATTTACGGGTCTTTACAAAATGATTCATTGGATTCAAGAAGACATAGATGAGAATAAACTGCCTATTGATGAAGTAAAGACTCTATGAGTTATGGTTCATGATATGCAGAGAGTTCTAAAATCGAGACTGGAACCTCTATCTCATCTTGTTGAGAATATTGTAACTCAGACCCCACAGGAAGTAGCCTCACTGAGTCAACCTCATTTAACCTCTTTAACTGAAAATGTAGCTGAAATAAACAATCCGATTGTTTAGTAGACGTGTGAACTTGTTATTTGTCATTAGAGGTAAACTGATGAGTATAAGGGGTGGCTTCAGAAAGTCCTTAATAAACTAAAATACCATACCTCAGATTTCACAACTTCTAATGCCTCTTGAAAATCATCTCAACCTACTTTAAATAGTGATATGCTCAGAATAGTTGTCATAGAAGAACATCAGGTTGTGCTTGGTGGCTTTAACAAATAATCTCTATATGAAGTTATCAAGAATAGTGAAAAAGTTCTTGATTTTGTGAGAATCAATTCCACGATTTCTAAAGATTTTAAGCAAGAAATTTCCAATAATTTCAACTTCTACTTCAATCAGATCTCTTCTAATAATGACAAGATCAACCATTTTATTTACCATGTGACGAATATGAGGATTCCCCCTTTTACTCAAGCATTCAAAACTGAAGTCCAAAATCAGACATATTTCACACATTTGTTTCAAAATCTTTTGGAGGACAAGAATGACTTTAAAAAAGCTATGAAGTTTGGTGGAGAGATCATTATTGGTTTTATCATGCTTTTAAAGCATTATCTTCATGTTCAGAGTACTTACATTATTGCTCTTGCATCTGCACCTCTATGATCTGGTTTTCCTACCTTCACCTATACTGTATCCTTCAAATATATGTCTTCCGGTCTCACCCTAAGTCAGAATATAACTATAATCCTTGATCAAAATTTTCCTCGGTAATCTAATACCATTAAATTGGCCCCTTCTATCATTTAAGGTCTTCCTTTAATTTCTATGGAAAACATTTCACTCCCTTCTTCTACTTCAACCGCTACTCCTTTGGATTTTTCTTCTGATGATGCATCCAAGGGAAAAGAGAAGACCATATACTAATGAAGAACAATTACTGCTATCTTTTGATTGGGATGGTGTTGCATTTGTTTTGATTTCTACTGTTTGTAATGACAGTCATTTTATCAAATGCATTGGGATATTTTCTTGTCATTTATTATTGACTCATTTTTACAATCCCAAAAGGTGGATAAAATATTCCCATTAAAGAATGTATAGAGAAATATGTATTTTATATGTATAGTAGAGGCATATATATTCTCTCACCCAAATGATATGTGATCAACAAAAAGGGGATATTTTAGAACTCCACATGTATTAATCATGTTTTAATGATCACAAATCATATATATTCTGTAAAACCTAGTAATAATTTGTAATCTATCTTAAATCACGTACAAATGATTAGTATCCTAATGATTTATGTAAAGATATCAATGATATTAATTGGTATATATTATGTTTGATTATTGTACAATATATTTTATTTACTTTATAATGATTTATTTTATGAATTATTAAGTTTAATCTACTCTATGAATATCACAATTTATGTCTGAATACAGATATTTGGCTATGTTTAAGACACTGTGAGTTTGCAACCAGTTATGTTTTCTGGAAATGGTCCCGAACACCGTGACCAGACTCTGTGCCCAGACATCATGACCTAACATCGTGACCAGACACTGTGACCAGAGACCATGACCAGAAACCTTGTCCAGACACCATGACCAGACACCATGACCAGACACTGTGACCAGACACCTTGGCCAGACATCGTGACCAGGCACAGTGACCAGAGACCGTGACCAGAGACCGTGACTATCCAGAGACCTTGACCATCCAAACACCGTGACTATCCGAACAGTGTGACCATCCAGACACTATGACAATCCAGACACCATTTTCATCGAGACACCATTTACAGAAAAATTGTTACACCATTTCATAATTGTTTTTTTTCATTTCTCAATTTAATTTCAAATGGTCATATTTAAAGCTTTTAAATGCACTGATATAATTAATGTTTCATTGTAGATATGTCACCTAATAGTACGAGGCACGAGGTGAAGAATACATGCAACATGTCTTTTCAAACACATGCACTCCATGAATAAAAGAAACAGTGTGGCCCAGAAACAACATAGCGTAGAACAGAGAGCGTAAAAATGAAGAACACATGAGAATTACTGAGAAAAGAACCGACACATGCAACTAAACATTCTATAAGAACACACGAAGCATTCTTGAATCGTAAAGCTGGACACCGTAGATCATAATCATTGAGGACATCTTCGCATAGTCAATACCACAAAAAACACATTCCATATCTAGAAAACTTACGATACTCTACATTCCATGAGAGGAATCTATTTCTGTATCTGTTTCATTTCTAGAGTCCACAACTGCAGAGAATAACAGTCAGAGAACTTCTATAATTATCTTTATACTTCTGCTCTGTTGTGTACTATTTTAGCTTTCGATCAGAGTGTGTGTGTTTGTATAAAAAACACACACTCTCTCCTAAATTAAACTGAAGGATACTAGATATCCTTTCTCAAATATCCTCTTACAACTGTGTATTCCCACAGATAAGTGTGGAAGAAGTCTTCGTGTGACTTGTTGGAGTTTACCCACAAAGAACTATGGAATAGGATATGCGACCTGGACAATCTTATGTAATATTGTAAAGCCTAATACAAACATTGCATCGTGTTTATATACATAGAGTTTTTGGTGGAATTTGATCATCAAGTAGAGTGGATTAGGTATCATCTTGATACTAAATGACTTTTTTTATATCTGTTGTGCTGTATATTTTAGTTTTATATGTTTTACTGTTTAATTCAGAATTCACTAACTTTACATTGATAGTTAATCTTGGAATGATGTTATAATTGTATTTCATTATTATAATATCTTCAAAAGTAATGTTAATAACCAATTTTCAGATTAATACGGATTAATCAATCTTCTAAGAAGTTAATTAAACAGTCAAACTTTCATAATAGTATAACCTTGATTAACATGGTTGTATTTAACTATTGGGAAACCATTTTTAGAATACCTTTTTAATAGATACTACATTCACCGACCTCTTGAGTACTCTTCTTTGACCAATAGATATTTTTGTGATAGTATAAATACATGAGAAACATGTTTCAGATTATGTTCCATGGTTTAAGGTTTTCATTTAAAATGCTTTCCATTCTTTTTTTTATTTTATAGATTGTATATGTTATAATGTTTTCGTATGGTTTGGTTTTTTTGAATCCTATGAAAATATAATTTCAACCTAATATTCTAACTATTAATTTAGAAACCATTTTCCAATGGATTCACATAGATTTTCCAGGTATTTTTTGAATACTAATGAAATATTTTCAAATCTTTATTTTATCATAGTTTTAGGTTCCTTGATCAGTTTCACAGATTATCTTGAAAGAATTTTTTATCATAATATAGTATAAATTTATCTATATTTTCTATGTATTCATAATAATTTATTTATTTGGGACATTATTTTCTTTTCCTAGAATGTCTAGAAAAAAAAACCCTTTCAATTAGTTACATTTCTAATTTTTTACTTATTTTTATATTTATGGAGGGAATATATAATTATGGGTCCTCAAATTGAAGGAATATTTTTGGAATCATTAATTAACTACATAGTAAGACTAATGTGTATGGGAAGAAATTTTATAGCGATTTTTAATAATTTAATATTTTATTATTGGTTAAAAGATTCATATACATTTTTTATTTAAAGACATCAGATATATATATCAGTTATGCCAATTTTTTGTTATATTTATACTTCTATATTTACATTTATTATTAGATAAAACTCCTTCCAAGTGTATCAATGTTATTCCAAGACACTACATTCTTACACATGGGGATCAGGAACACCCTTTTGGCTAGTTGAGGAATAGTTTGGGAATCACTCTGATGGATAGCATCTGATTGTTCATTATAAATTATACAGTTGGTTAGGTTCTTATTTTCTACTAGATTACAAGACTTTGTAAAACCATTATTATTTATGGTTTTTGGGTATTATTGAGTAATATATTTTCAATGGATCTTTGGTGGTAGCTTTATGGAGAGTTTAACAATCCCTTTCCTTCCATAATCTTCAAGATTCCGTAAGAAGTGGGTTTGAATTTTTATTTCTTATTTTCTTTTGTTTACCATTTCATGCATTTTAGGGATTATGGTTTTATGATCACCCATATCTTTAACACCCCTTATTCCATGATTTACTACATAATGTTATACGTAAAACAATTGTAAAATATAATGAAGTAATGTTTAGTTTGGAGATCAGGTACATAATAATCAACTTGATACATTGACATAAAATATTTATTGAAAATATATTTAACATGATCTAAAATTCCAATTATCTTAAAAATTCATGGGATAACATAAGGCCATACATAAGAAAGGTGTAAGAGATAAAAACTATTACGTGAATAAATAAGAAAAACATGGTGAATGTATTACATGATAGTCAATAGAAATTTCAATGAGACCTAAAATGAGTGAGTTTCATAAGTTTGAACAATGCATCACAGACCAACAAGATAGCATAAAGCGAATATTCATGTTTATTTATAACATTAAACTTGAAATCATAAACATATGTTATGTTTAAACATCAAGAAATCATAACATAGTAGAAAAGGTCAAATAAAATATTTGGTTTCTTCCCTAATAATGTAAATAAAATCTTATGAGACTAAAACATTACGTAAATATTTTCAACATAGTATAATTTTCGGCACACATTTATCTTTCATATAATGTAGATACATAAGTTTGCACCATATATCATTCAACATTGGATCATATTTCGTCATATTCAATCCCATGATTATGGAGTATGGTATACATACATAGATTCCCCCAATCAAATAATTATTGATATTTCTAGGTTAATACCATTGAGTGGAAATGGTGATTTTATACATAATACAATATTTTGAAAAGGAATAATTCTAAAACAATTTCACTTGAATAATGATGGAACACATACCCTTGGTCATAGGAAACTGAGTTAGGTCTACAAAGAATTAATTTTAAATACATAAAATATAATATAAGGTTTTGGAGGATTTATAATGGTTTTATAAAATTTTATAAATAACCTCAAAAAAATAATTGTAAAGGGTTTGTATATATTTTTTGATGGATACATTTTCTGGAGAATATAACATCTTTTTTGGGTCATTATGAGGACAAAAATTACATAGTATATTTATACCATATTTATGTTTTATCAAAAAATTCGACTACCTCGAAAAATTATGAAAAGTAAACCATTGGGTAATTTAGATTCCACGATTCAAAATAAAACATTTATTTTCAAATAAATTCTATTACTGTGATAATTAAAAAGATTATATTAAAATCATTATTTATTAAATCATTGTGCTTTTTTGACAACAATTGTTTTATGAACCTTACATAAATTAAATTTTAACATAAAATCATTATATTATATTTTAGATTTTAAATATAAAATTTAATAATAATATTTTATTGAAACATAATTTATTTACTAAATTAATAAAAGGTAATATCTTAATTGAAATTGAAGACTACCAAATACTCAATTCGAGATTTTTCATATTAAAATATAATTTTTAGTCAACTCATTAATTCATCATTTTCAAAAAAATATTGTTTAATAAATAAAATCACTATTTAATGGAAAATAAAATATTAATATTAAACCTTTTAGGGTTGATATATATATACCATTATTATAGTAGATAATTCCCTAGTGGTTAGCTTCACGATGATGATATTTTCTTATGGTGATTTGGAGAACATGGCTTCAGTCATGATTTAAATTTTCCAAAAATTCACTAATAAATGGATTCATTTTTTCATTAGTTTTTCAACCTCATCATGGCATTGATCAAGTTAAAATCCCAGAGATGTTTTCTACCTTCGAAACACTGGTAAATTTCCTCTAGAGGGCATGATCCTATTGGTTGAGGTCATTGCCTCTTTTTTCTGCGTTAATACGACTTTATAATAACCCTTAATATATACTAAGTATTATATAACTATTAAATTCCTATATTATAATTGTTTATGATGCTTAATAATAGTTTTAATATGATAAGATATAAAATATAATGGTCATATATATCAAAATTTGTTCATGTGTTTCTATATATACATCACATAAATATGGAAATTATTTATTTTAAAATGGAATTTCATTTATATTTTTTGGGTCATTTTATATTTGATTTCAATGATGGTGATGTTTTGATCCTCATCGGTATAGTTTTTATTAACCTATGGATCATATGTGATGATTTGGAATTGTGACATAGATTTATATCAGGGAATACAGTTGGATTATAGGCCCTGAAGAACCATACACTGACCAAAACATGATTATTGTCCAAATTTTGGATCCAAAACAATATTGGCATATAGACTTCAACCTTATGGCCATGTCGAGAATGATTCTCTATAATGGTTTATTTTTCTATTTAGAAAGCTTGACCTTCGGATTTCCTAGTGTGTGGTGGTAGGAAATGATAAGAAGCATGGTAATTATTATACTATTTGGGCATCATTAGATTAATTTTATATTCAATGATTGATTGATACATGGTTTATGCAGATTTTTCACATGATGTTAAAATTTTCTTTTCATATGTGAACATGGATTTCGTAAAGAAATTTTTTCGGTATAAAACAATGCCTTACTGATTGTTTAAATAATATTATTGGTATCATATTTTTTAGAAATAATTAATTCTATTTGGAATTTGGAAACAAAATTACCATTGAATTATTTTTCTAGTCAAGTGCATTGGGTTTAAGGGTTGGTTTTCCAATTTTTGGAAAAAATATAGTTCCTAAAAGGGGATTTTATCTATGTTGAGTATATTTCATGAGTGTGGATGTTTTAAAAACTATTTAAATCATTATATGATAGTATTATTTTGAGACGCATAATTAATCATGGAAATATATTTTGTAATTATTTTGATATCTCATTTTATATGTTTGAAAATTAAACAAGGGACATAATGGATTATGGATTTAATTATAAAATTTATTACATTTTGTTTTGAATTAAATAATCCACAATTTAAATTAATTTTTTGGTTTTAAATATTTTATTTTTTATAGGAATTTAATTTTTTAGTAAATAATGTTTTTTCCATGTCTATTGTGTGTTTTGGGGCATGTTGTTGTGATTTTAAAGAAATGACCATGTGAGGGAATACATTTCATATCATTTTATATAAGCCTCCCAAAACGGATTGTGAAAATTTAGAATTTATTCATAGGTGTTCTACTTATTTATTGATCAATGATTAGTCTCCCAATGGATTTCATTGTGTTCTTTACTTTTACCAGGATTCTTGTTTTGGGTTAATCTATGGCGGTGTATCCTTGGGGTGTTTGGTTGTGTCTATTTTTAGTGATAAACAAATTAAGGTTTTATGCTTAGTGAGTTTATAAAAGTTTTTACATAGTGGAATATAAGTCATACATTTTTATGTCCCCATCTTTTGATTCCTATTGGAGGTAGTGTTCCATTTGGGAATTGTTCATCGGTATTGCCTGATGTTTATTGTTTCCCAGCTGTTTTTTTGGACAAAGGGTTTTGGGTTGGTTTATTAGATTGAATTGGGATAATCCTAGGGTAAATGGTTTGATACACGGGGTTTAGTTTCTCCTCAGTTGGTCTATGGATGAAACCAGGAAGAATTTTCTCTTAGGATTACCATTGGATAGTATTCTAAGGAGTTGGATCTAAACAATTTCATATAATGATTGTGACACTTAAATTAGAGTCCTATCATTTTTTAATCAGGAATGTATCATTTTTTATGTGATATTTATATGAATTATTTTTTGTTATATATTTCTTTTTTCCATTCTTATGAGTCTTGGAGCACTGACGTCCTTGTAGTTCGGTACTAGTTAAATTTTACATGGGGTTTTATTTAATTTCCTTTAGAGATGTTTGAAATCCCACTCTTCGACGACATCCCCTGGGTTTTTTAAACGAAATAATCCATTGTTTCACAAGTTTAAATTAATTTTGAATAGTGGTTAGACTGATGTTAAATCCCAATTTGTTTATATATATTATCTAATATATTTTTTGATTATTTTTCAATGATAATTTTCTCTGTTTTTTTAGGAAATTATATTTACTTTTGAGTTTTGATATAATTAATTCTTATTCAATCTCTACATTAACCTTATATTTTATGGGGTAATAAAGTTCTATATTGGGGATCTTATGACTCCCTCCATATCACTGTATAACTAAACAATTATTTAATTATTATTTTACAAAATTATTGCTTCATAAGAGTTTGAAGCTGAAATTTAATTTTTTTAATGGATTTTTTGTTGTGAACAGTAATGTGTAACTTTGATTTCATTAGGTGTGAGGGGTATTCACTTTATAATATTGTTTAAAAATATTTTAGGAATATTATCTAGACCATTAATCTTTCCTGAAATTTAATATGTGGGAGAATTTTTGTGATGAAATGGTGGGACACATGGTAACTACACCATTTGGAAAACTGTGAAGGTTTCAAAATTTTTTCTAATATTTTTATTTCATTCCAAGAAATCCCTTGTGTGTTATAGAAGTTTTATTCCCAATTTTTTACCTCTTCATATTTGTTTAATGTGATATAACAAACGCCCCTCCTACCATGGTTGAGTTCCACCACCTCTCTAAACACCCCTCTCATCACTAATTCATTGAGATTCCATCATGGTTTATGGATGATTCTCAAAAGAGAAATATCCTCTTCTATACTCTATCCATATATCTTGAATTATAGCCCCCCATATTACCACATTCATTATAATAAATCCTAGGAAATGATTTTTTACTGAATTTTTGGATTTTAAACATTTCACAGTTATAAAATTTTTCTCTTGGATTTACTCCTTCATCATTTCAGTATTTGGAGCTGCTGGAGAAGCAATTTGAACCATTTTAGCTCACCATCCATTTTCTTGAGGTAGGTGTATCTATGTAACCACAATTTATCTCATGTGGTGAGTTAATTTGTGGATTTTAAATTTGTTTTTTGAAATTAAAAATCTTATATATCACAGTACCTGCTTGAAATAATTTTGGATTGTTTTTTAGTCTACATGAGCATGGGATTAATTCCAAGTGCATTTGAAATTTCCTATGTGGATCTTCAAAAATAATTTGATAATTTTGAAACCTTATCATATTTATTATAATATGGGTGGTAATCAGGATTGTTTTATGGGATTCCAAAATAGTTTAATGGTTTCGAATATACATTGGATGCATATAGATCACATGATTCAATTACTATTTGGATATTATAAAGGGATTTTAATATTTCAAAAAATAAAATAGATGATAGTTTTGTTTTGGAAAATGGTTCATTTAGTTTTATAGGATTGTTTTATAAAAATTATTATGTCGTGTTTGGGATTTTATGAAAAGGATTACAGATTTCATTGAGTTATTTTTGTATGTGTTTGGTATTGATTTCATTTTCTCATGTATTGATGAGGGGATTCAAAATAGTTTTATAATGGTATTTTTAATAGAATATACTATAGGAGATAAGTAAAAGGCCATGTTGGAACATCGTCAAATTTTGTTTGATTTATTTTCTTATTTTTACCTTATTGATCATCCTTCTATATATTGATGATTGTTATATATATATATACTTATGCTATATATTTGAATTTGGATTTAGTGTGTGCTTATAGGTTGGGGATATTTTTATGTGATGTGTGTGTATTGGGAAGGATGTAATGGTGATGTTATCCCTTGGTATTTATTTTATAGGATGAAATATGTTTTTAATGTGATCCACCTCTTTTAGTAATTCCATGAGGGACCCTAGGCTACTATGTAGAAATTCATGGGATATAGGTATGCTAGATGAGATTACACACTGATAAGTTTCCCTAGTGGTACATAATACCTAGATAGTGGTTGGTGTCATCGATGAGACAAGTTATAGAGTGACTTGGATAACGATTTGGGTTACTATTAATCTACAGGTAGTTGATCCACGTTTTCACATTGTATAGTTTACCCATCATTCAATGTGGTGTTTTCTCAAGATAATAATACTAGGATTTCCATTTAATATTAATAAAAAAATTAATCATATATTTATTGGATTAATTAATTAATTAATTAATTTCTTGATCCTATTATAAAAAATATATATATTTTTCATTTTTCTAGGATTAAAGACAAATTTTGACTATTTTGGATAAAAAAATGATTTTTTTATCATAGTTTTAAAATTGAAAAATGGTCGGGGTATTTTTTTTATGAATGCAATGGAATGGGTTTCCCCATGAAAATACTTATGAATATGGTATTTTTATGGGATATTAAAAAAAGGGGGGAATTTGTTAATATTATCTCCCTAGTTCAATGATTTCATTTAAAATCATTATCTATCATTGTTTTTATTTTATAAAATGAGTTTTTGTTTGAAAGGGTTTTTGTGTTTTGATTTTAAGCAGCATTTTATAACCTACATGATACCTTAATGTCAAAGTAGGAATTTATAAACGATTATACTAAGGTATTTCTGTAGATTCGTTGTGGAGTGGTGATATACTGAGCAATTATGTGCTCATACCAATTTTAACTCAATTTATGGTTTGTAGATTTGTTTCCATGCCTCTCTTGATGGCACTATTTTATATAAGGTTTTTTTATTTAATCATATTCAGGTAGATTTTCCCATTACCTGATTTCTATAAAGGTAAACTTTATTTTCCAGGAATGTACGGCTAATGATTCCCTATTAATGATTTACCTTTTAAAATTATGAATTTTTTCTTCTTATGAATTTTCGGTAGTTATACCTTATTAGATCCAATATAAAGTCACATGGTTGGTGTATTTTCCATATAAAAGTGGGGGAATGGTATGTGATAGAGGTTTTTTAGTGTTTTTATTTACTTATTGTTTCTATTATATTTATAGTTTCTCATATTTTTATTTCAATATGAACATATGATATAAAAATGAGTCATGGTACACATATTTGCAATCTAGTTGTCTCATATACTCTAGTTATTTGGAGAAACTATCACAATGTGTGTTCTTATAGTTCCTAGTGACTTATTTTTTACCCATAAGGATAAAAAAATTCATTTTACAAAGTTGAATACTAGTTGGGTCATCCTTCAAGTGGATGAATAGGTATTATTCGTTACACATAGATCTAGGTGGATCTAAAGGCCCCCCTATTATCTAAGGTCAATGTAATTTTTTCACAAGTTTTGGATTATTAATTATTATGTTACCAAGTAACATGTTTTTCCAAATTTAATATTATTTATAATGAATCAGGGTGATTACTACTGGTTAACAATAAATCTAAAAAATTATTTTATACTCTAAAAGTATGATTTATATGGATATTATTTTACAAAAAATATAATTTTTAAAATTTCAGATATTTTCACCATTTATTTATTAACATAAAGATAAAAGTATAATATTTTTTGTGGATTCAATATCATATTATGAGTGATATTACTCATTATAAATAATTTTCAACCATAATTTCGTTTGATACTTGATTTATTACTTTAAAATAATTATTTACATACGGATCATAAAATAATAAATTATGTTGGCCCTCGGCGAAATGTTACAACACATGGTGATGTGGACATTACTTCTAGTTTTGTATTGGATGAATTTCAAGGATTCAATAATTAATTGAATATGGATGATTACCATTTAATTATTATTATAATACCTTCTATTTTTATTTTTTATTTATAATTTTCTTTATAATGGATTTTTTGTATTTTTAATATCCATTACTTAGTCACAGCCCATATATATCAAATTCTATACTTAATTTTTGTTTGAAAATGAATTACTTTTTATAGGTTCAAATAATTTATCCATTTTTTCATCCAAGGATATATATATTTACCTTGAATTTAATGTGAATAAAATATTTGATATTAAATTGGAATTATGTTTCATAATTTTCATTGAAGAAATTTATTTGATATTAAAGTATATAATCAAGGTTATCTAAATACATTTTCTACTTAAGATAAATAAAATTATTGATAAATAATACATTAATTATTTGATTAATATTATTAGTATAAAATATGTTTGGAAATGTTAAAACCATATTAGTAATAGATAAATATTTTATTTAAAAAAAATAAAGTGGTGATAAAAATATCTATTTATTGATTAGTTAATGTAAATTGTGAAATAATTTTATCATAAGAATGTTTCCAAAGAATAAATAAAAAATATAGTAGGATTAATATCTTTTTAATATATAAAAGAAAAATCGAAATATATTTATTATTTTATTTGATCAATGTAAACCAATTTATATAAATATGAAAAGAGAAAGGAATAAAGTATTAATAAAATTATATATATAACAAATTTCATCAACATTATATTTATAAATTCTCTCAAAATTCTCCAACCACAAAAAATATGTAAAATTGAATCTATTTAAGAAATTCATTTTCTTACATTCCTAGAGATGTTTTAGGTTAAGGTTTTTAGTGTATTACACCATTACCACAACATAAATATACTTTACATCTCATGTTGGATTCTCTTAACAAGTATCCATCATACCCACAGTATAAAACATTTATGATATAAATGTTTTGATTTCGTGGAACATCATTATAATTTTCTTCATAAAATCACCAATATACCTAACTTATTAAGACGAGGTATGAAAAAACTTACAATAAGGGACATAAAAATAAAGAAAGAAACTAATTAGACCATGAACATAGATAAATGGTTCCTTTTTCAAATGAATTATTTCACACAAAATAAATAATTTCCTACTCAATATATTAGTATCTATTTCCAAATATTATCAAAAAAGTAAATTAAAAACCATTATGAAAAAATAAGACACATAATGGCCTATTTAAAATCATGAAAAACACATGAAATTTTTTTCACAAAGATAAATTTTTAACCCTTAATATGTCAATTATAATTTACTTTAAACATAATTTCATTTTCTTACCTTGTGAAATCATAATATTTATATAAAAACTCACAAAACTGAGAGATAATTCTTGTTGGTAACTTGGAAAATATTGTACATATCACTATAACAAAATTTATTAACATTCCCAAAAAATCCCATTATCTCATATTAGAAACCTAACTATATAACTTAATCCCTTTATCAAGTTCATTTTGGGGCTATATAGGGAGAATGAGTCCTTATTTTATAAGGGTATAAAAATATATATTTTTAATAAATAAACTACCAAAAATGGTTACAAATGAAACCAACCGTAAAGATAAATTGTAACCATGAATCATAATATATTCATACCACAGGAAAAATTTCATTTTCATCACTATACTAATAAATATTTTTCTTTTACCTTTTAAAAATCATTTAATGATTTTGAAATATAGATTCCATTTATAACCCTTTTATTAAACACCTAGAATAAAATGAATATGAGTTTTTCAATTAAAAAAAAATGAATATTTATAAAGGATCACAATCATAAAATAATTATTATGGTGGTGGGAAAACATTTGATAGAGTGCACATTAATGTAGAGAATTCCTTTTACCATTTTAAAAAATAGTTTCTTAAAAAATATATTAACAAATTCGTTTTGAAAACCATTCAATGAATGTAAAATGTAATACATAATTTCCATTATATATATATATGTGTGTGTATTTATAAAATATTGTTTTAACATGTTCATTGATAAAAAACCTTTATAAAATAAATATTTAAAACATTTTAAATGTGGAAATTAATGTAACATGTCAATTACATTGAGTTTGACTCATCATGAACACTAATTATCTTTCTAAAAAATAGACTTTATAAAACTATTTAGTTTCTTATGAACATTTTTCATGTTTTTTACATATTATTTTCTTACCATTTTATAGTGAATTACAGAATAAATAAGATTCATGTCATATATTTTTATGATATTTATCTTCTATGTCCAAAATTACATTAGTAAATTGTCTATGGTTGATGTGATCATTATACTACCGTCAATAGAAAAAAAAAATTCCATAATTATAATTTTAAATTTCAATTATAATTTTATATCCAAAAATGAAATATGGTTATGAAAAATGAACTATGTCCCAATCACAGAGAATGTAGGTCTTACATACGCATGCGTAATTGTTCTCTTCTTCAAATATCATGTTGGAAAAGTGAAAATAAATTTTAATAATATATAATTATACTTATATAAATATTACTATATTATTTCATTATGTACACTAATATATAGTATCAATTTGATGTAGTAACAAAAAAAAAGAAACACGTCCCTTTATGATGGTCTTTATTCACACATACGCTTGAATAAAACATTTTCAATCATAAATTGATTAATTGGTAAGAAATTAGATGATATAATTTATTACAAATATGATTAGAATTTCATAAATTTAAAATATTTAAATTAAATTCATCATCATAACCATCTATGATATGCAGTTATGGAGAATGAAATTCATTTTTTGGGGAGGTCATAGTCAGTATTACGCATAAAGAACAGTTTTGTTTCTCATTTGATAGAAGATATTAAGGATATATAAGATTAAATTTACATAATAACATATGCTTCTATGTTAGTTAATATTTATACTATTTCATCACTTTGGAAAAAAGTAAATTTATTTAGAATAATAAATAAAAAAACATTCCATTTTGAATTATACCTCTTCTTCGAAAAACCTCTTTACATGTATTTCTAAAGACTTACTAGGATGGATTAATTGTCAAAAAGAGCCCCTATGAAATATTTATCGACTTTAAAAATGTATTTATAATTTTATTTTTGAATATAATGAGATAAAATGGATTGAGTAACAGAGGATATGAGGTTCTCTTTTATCAATTAGGGGATCCGTGTTTTTATAATTACATAATTTAAAAAATTAATATGAATTGATTTTCATGAAAAAATTATAAAAATTGTAAAATTCATAGATATTATGATTATTGGAAGAAATATTATCATAAAATAGAATTTGTAATATTTTATGTGATGTTTTATAGAATATATAATTATTTAACCCCTCTTAACCCTTATAAAAATTAAGATGATAACAATGATTTAACTCATTAGTTTTTAGGAAAGTTATATTAAGCAGAATAATGACCAATAAATGGAACTTCATTTTTATTTAAAACCATATCATATTAAATTGGATGAGGATAGGGTATTTAGGATATTTAAGTCATTTTATGAAACTCGTTTAATTAAAAGATGTCATAAATGTCATTTTTTAATCTCTTGTTTTTTTAAAATGAAAAAATCATGATAATAATAGAAATATAACATAATCCTTTAAAAAATACCAAATCTGTTCTGAACATATATATAATTTTTTGGGAGACCATTACTCATGAATAGATTATTACTTTTGAGTTATTAATATCATTTAGTTTAATTTTCTACTACAATGGAAACTGATTCGGTGTTGCGTGAGCTTTGTAGATACTTATTTTATAATGAGGATAGACTGTTTTCATAGATATAGGAATTAAATTATCAAATTGGTACTAAATACAATCAATTTCATCACATGGGAATTAATAGTTTAGAAGTATTGGTAAAAAAAATACTCATTTTAATCCCACGTTACATTTGAAATCATAAAATACAACATAGTATTTTATTTTGAATCATCTTCATACCCTATAGAATATCCAAAAATATCAATAATAAAACATTTAATAGAGTCTTTGGGAAATTAAACCTAATAATAGACTAAGATCAGATTCTCATTGTTGACACTCCTTTTTCATCATAGAGTCTAATGAAATGTAAAGGGAAATGACATAGCACAAATTGATTCATCCTTTGAAGAAAATATCAAAAATCGATAAAGGCATGAACAAGGGATCAAAAGCACCCGTGTCGTGCAAGTTCTATCACTGTCGTGCAAGTCCACTTGCGCGACGCCTTATGGTCGCACAAGTGACTTGCGCGACCTAAGTGATAACTGCCCGGGGTCTTCTCCTGACTATAAATAGACCCAGTGGGCCCCCCATTCGGGGAGGATTTTTTTTCTTCAGAAACCCATATTTGAGCTCTCGGTGCCCTAGTCTCTTCTCAAAGCTTCTGGAACACTTCTAAGGTAATTTCTTACCTGGAACGGAAGATCTAAAGAGGGGGAGTAAGGATTAAGTGTTGAAACTCATCAACATTTGCGCACCTGAGTGGCCAGCCCTTAAGGGAAAAGGGCCACCCTTGCGTGCCGCCTTACTCCTTTATTAGATATTGCACGCCCTTCTTCTAGAAAAACCTCAAGAGGATTCTAAAGGATTTAATGAAGAGTCGCTCAAGTATTACCCTACTGGTTAACTGTCTCGCAAGTACACCATGTGTCACACATGCATACCTACGCAACCAGGACCTGCGTGACCAGGACTTGCGCGCCCACGTAGTACCTGCGCGCCTACCCGGACTTGCACGCCCCTGACTTTTTTGGTGCTTTTCTTGACCATTTCACCCCTCTTCAGCCATTAAACCATTCTTATTCAATATTCAGTCTTCAAGACACTCTTCAAAGCCATTTTATGGAATGATATCTTGATTTGACTTCCTTATCTGAAAGTAATTTTGTGGAATATCTCTCAAAACCTAGTGATTTACACATCTTTATATCACTAAAGATTGAGATTTCATTCATTAAAACTCATCCTTTAAGATGAGAGAATCCTTAACATGTGTCTCCTTTTCATGAATAATCCCCATTCATAAGTCCTCTAATATGGGAATCCTCTTTAGGAGTAAGCCCCAAGACCCTTAATTTTTGGGCATCCTCTTAGGAGTAATCCCCAGATCCCCTAACCTGGGCTTCCCTTTTCAGGAGTAAGCCCCAGTCTCAAGCTTGGGCATCTTCCTTAGGAGTAAGCCCCAATTCATAATATTCACAAATTTGGGCATCCTCCTTAGAAGTAATCCCCAAACCTTAATCCTTAACCTGGGCCTCCTTTTCAGGAGTAAGCCCCAGCCTCAAACCTAGGCCTCCTTTTCAGGAATAATCCCCAGTCATAATCCTCTTAACCAGTCCTAATTTACCTTTGATCTGGTATTCCTTTTCAGAAGTAAAACCCAATCATAAGTCTTCTCCTAATTTGGGCCTCCTTTTCAGGAGTAAGCCCCAAGTTAGAGTATTCAAAATATCCATGAAACACATATACCTTTATGGACCCTGTTACTGGATTTATTTTCTAAAGTATATCCTAAACCTTCATTTATCTGGGCAATCATACATACATAAGCCCCACATTATTTCTTATGATTGCATCTTTCATGGCACAATTGTCTAATTTTTACCAATACCTCTTGTTTCTTAAACCGGGCATGAATCACGTAAGCTTAGAGTGTAAAAGTAATTGTGAAATTCTTCTTTGAGCCATCAATCATAAACATCATACTCCCTTACTCGAACTACGTGGGTTCTGATTCCTTTTCTAATCAAAGGATACGTAGGTAGCCCGTCTACAGGTTCAATCCCAACTCTAAAATAATACATGTCATTCTGAATGACAATAAACTTCAAGTGCCCCACTGAGTGGCCTTAAAACCAGCATGGTCATCATAATGACCAAGAGACTTCTATATAAATGTTTCAAAGGGTACCATTGACCAAGAATCTCTAATAAATACAGATGATTCTCTATCGATAAAGAACCTTGAACACATACAAAAGATTCTCTAAATTTCCTACATATTTAATCATTGATTGTCAGATCTGAAGGAAAGCTCATTTTATACATGTTAATGTAATAAGGATTCACGAACATAACTTAAATCTACAAAGAGTGTCCCATTGTAGACAATAATTCCCCTCAAAAAGGTGTGATGAGTCCGACCTCCCATCCTCTCGTCCAATGCAAATCCCTATGTCTCATCAGTCCACAAACTAATGAGCACCTACCTTTGGAAAGTAGGTCCGAATGGATGTGGAATCATTGGATGTTTCCGGTTCTACAAAGAAACCCGTTAGAAACCGATCGGAACGTTTGAACCTCCCATCAAGGCGGTCGTCCCCAGATTCTGAGGGAAAAAAAATGGTGAACCCGACGTGAATCCTTAACTAAATTAAAAATGATGTTTTACATATTTGTTAGTCCCCTATTTAAACTCAATGGGAGGGCCAACAAGACAGTTAATAACATATGTGCTCATCCAAAAGATGTAGTAGCTGAATTTATCTTGATTACATATGTCATATAAAACAGGCACTCTTTTCCAAGATCATCTTCATTTCCATAATGGCCACCCTCAAATTCACACATGTGAATACTGCTGCTGCAAATGCCACTACTTCTACTCCTGCTGGATCATCATCCGCTCTTAGGACGATATTACCTACTCAGCATCTTCAACGATGGGTATCAAACACACTGGTTAAGGAGTACCGTCAACACGGTACCATCCCAACTCTAGAGGCTTCCCGACAAGACCTCCAAGTAAATAAATCACATCGGTCGTCAGGAAAACGACGATCAGTGATCAAGAAACAGGTGGTGCTGACTACAATCTCCAACCGTTTCGGGTCGTTATCCCGGGAACGCAATCACCATTCGCTCCATTATTATGGGGAGGTGAATCAGAAGGTCCCTCAAGACCTTAATTCAAACAGACATGAGTCCTTCCTGAGGGTTCCCACCAACAATCGCTGCCAAACTCGTGTAGCAGTGCGCCCTCAACATGAAGAGGGTACCAACTCCAGGCGTTCAGATCAGGTTCCTCGAAACCGAGCAAGCAAGACGAACCCCCAGAGGTGGAATCCGGTCAAAAATGAGCATGTTCTCATCTCTTCCATCTCCGGAGAAGTCCACCAACCTAACATGGTGGCAAGCAATGAGCAGGCACATACCCCTGCCCGTTTTAATTCAGCTATCCAGCAGACTCGTCTGGCAACATCACGCCAATCCCGCCAGGCAATTCCGGTGGAGTACTATAGGCAGGAACATACACCTGTTTATACATCATCAGCTAGTCAGAAGGCTCGTCTGACAACATATGATGGATCTTGTCAACCACGTTTGGAGAAGTGCAATAAGCAGGCACATACACCTGCTAGTTTTAATCAAGACTACCAACAGTCTCGCTTGGTAGCATTCAGAGAAGTTAGTCGGAAATCCCCGACAACAAATAGGAGGCAGACTCAACTCTCTTCCCCCACACTTGAGTACTGTCAGGATTCACTAACAGGAAAAGGAGGACACGAGCAGGCACATTCACCTACTCCAAGCCTGGAATGGACATATATTCCCGTTCCGGCTGCTGAAGTCACCAAGCATATTTTATCAATGGTGAAAGAGCAGAAGCTAATACCTGCTCATATTCTGGATGCCTTCTAGGATATTATAACAACATCAGCAAAGACACATAAATCTATCCCTACCAGTGGAGTGATACATCATCAATTCACTCCGGAACAGACACACAAATCTGTTCTAGTCCAAGAGGGTTATGGGGCATACTCCCCCATATCATATGGACGAAAAAGTCAGGCACATACACCTGATTTGAGAGGAGATCGTCAGCCTAACCTGACCATATTTCCTGATCAGGCACATACACCTGCTTAGAGCATCCACTTTCATCCACAAGTGGTTTCCAAGGTGAGTAAGAAGGAGTCTAAGAAAAAGACCCGCCCAGCACAGTTAGGAGATCAAGAGCCAATCTGTAACAAGTCCTTACTCGATGCTGGAGTTCTTGATGCCCTCAGACAATTATCTGTTGGAATTCATGATTCTACTCCCTCAGTTCCCAATAATGGGGATATTAATTCCGAAGGTCTTTAACAAACACTTCATTATGAAGGCTTGCTTCATGACAATTTGGTCGATCTCGATGTTTCATCTTCAGATGAGAGCCACAGAAACCCTCTGTGTGGTCAGAAGACCAAGGAGCAAGAGATCTCATATTTTACTGTAACCCATTATGGTGGTCCTCCCCATGATAATGAATTTCGGTCCGAATGTCCTCTCTATAGTAGTGATGCACATTGCCCAGAAAATACTCTAGTGGACAATGTAGTGCCGAGAAATCCCTCTTATCTTGAGGCACTTGCAAATGCGAAACCAGTCATTTCTGAAGCTTCATCGCTAGCGAGTGAAATACTTTCTCAATAAAAAGATAGTCTAGGGTGTAGGTCACTCTCCGAAACACCCCTAAGTCATGCATCTTCTAGTTTGATCAATGATTTCTCTACCAATCCTGTTGAATCCAATGAAGCAACAAGGAAACACCAACTCTGGTCAAATCAGGTAGAAGAATCTTCATCAAATGATAAAGAGGAAATGCTGAATATGAGAAAACAACTGGCGAAAGGTGAAGTTCCAGTTATCTTTTAGCCTCTGGCTGACTCTCAGTATAATATCCCAGAAATGTTGATGGAAGATGAAATTCATGATATTCATCTCAACATATGGAAAAAGATTTGTCAGTTTAAAAAGAAAGTATTATCTTATGATGAATATGAAAATCATCTTAAGATAATAGAAGGGTTACAATGTCAAATTGATTTGGCATCTCTATCAGTCTCTCGATATCTGAAGGCTGAAAAGTAGTAGAGGGACATTCAACGTTCATGCCTTGGCACACTAAGAAGATTGCGTGAGTTAATTTCCAATGCCCCATCTGGTATTCGTGTCAGAGGATGAGGGTGTTCATGGAGCACTGCATTTCACGGTGATCTCCAGTCAGCAAAGCCCGCCGAAAATGGTCTCATGCAATGTTATTGCCCATGGCTGCCCACAGTCAATGGGATTTGTTTGTAATCAAAATATTTCCCAAGAACGGGCTTCAACTAGTTCCTCTCAAAATCAAGAATACAGAGAAAAAGTTGTCGAATTACTCTTGCATCAAGAAAACGAGAATATTGAACATGCCTCTCGTTTGGAACAAGCATGTCACCAAATGACAGAAGTGCTGGAAATCATCCAACGGTCTGTTGAACCGGGTGATAAAAGCAGATACAGATTAATGCATCCAGCTAATTTCCATACTATGGTTCACAGGATCAGGAGGACTTTCAAGAAAGTCTCAGACGTAGTATGTCAAGAACCACCCCAGCTCGCCATACTGGGGACTCTTTTAAACCAACCCTCTAAATCAACAAAAAGGATTCGGGGAGTTGAGCGAGGACAGCAAGAACAACCCCAGTCCACTGGACTGGGGAATTTTTCAAATCATCAATCCCCTCCTCAGAAAAAATCGGTCTTTTCTCGATTGGGGAAGAAACCTCAAGAAGAACGAAGAACAAAATTATCAGGAGATTCCCTCCAAATTACGATTCATCAAGAAGTTCCCAAGAGATTGAATCAACAAAAGGAAATGTCTCATCAATGACATGGAAGAAAACAATATCATAGAAATACTAATAGAAGGTATACGATGAGTTATGCATCAATAAATGTCATTAATGTTGTTGTTGCTGATCCACCAGATGAGGCTCAGTCAGGGGACTCAGATGAAGAGGTTCCTGCTCAAGAAGATGTACGCACTGACACAAATAATGAAGGTGTGCATACACAAAGTCAAAGGATTACTCAGAACATAGGTAATCCCTCAAGTAACCTACTTCTGCCTCTCCGAAAAGGATCCAACAAAGGGAAGGGAAAGAACCGGGTTACATATCCTTCCTCTGGAGAAGGTCAATAGCTCTCACTAGAGCATAGGTTTGCACAATAAGAGGAAGAAATGAAAGAATTAAGAAGGTTGAATGCAGAACTACTTCAGAGAAGTCTTCTTCTTAAGCATGCTGGAGTCAGTCAGCCAAAGAAATTTGTTGCAAATACTGAGATGGATCAGGAATATCCTCCTCTATCAGCACACCCTCACAGGTCTAATCCTATGGGTCAAGTGCATAAATAGTTGGTAGTGCTACGATCAGTTGCAGCACCAATCTCCACATCTATCCAAGCTCTAGTCATTGCACCTACCCAAGTCCAAGTTCAACCGGATGTTTCTCAAAAGTTAATAACTACTATTGAGTCATTAACAACTCGGTTAGTAACTATGGAAGGGAAACGTGCATAAGTTCAACCAGAAAATAAATTTTACCCTGAATGGGTAGATTCAATTTCTCCTCCATCCAGTTTTGGGAACCCTGTATTCCCTATTTTCAGTGGATCAGGCGATCCAGAACAACATTTGACTCATTACGTGTCTTGTTGCGATCCTATGATGGGAACTCCGGAGCAGAAAGAAGCAGTGAAACTAAGATACTTCGTGCGAACCTTGGAAGGACCAGTTTTTCTGGTATACAAGCTTGCAATCCCAGTCAATTACCAGATGGGAGAATCTTCGCCAAAAATTCCTCCTTCAGTTCAGCTCAACTTTTCCAAAGACAACAGTTTTCGATCATACTAACTGTAAGAAAAGGGAGAATGAAAGGGTCTCTGATTTCATTGCTCGATGGAAGGGATTAACATATTCCTTGAGTTTAGCACTCCCTCAAGAAGAATTGTCGCCAATATGTGTGGCAAATCTGCGTGACGAATTACGCACGCCGTTAAACCCTGTGAAATACACAGGAGGGTTTAGAGACCTTACTTCACTCGCTCAGCAGATTGAAGATTCCCTTATACAGGCTAAGGATAAATCTCGTGTAATTCCATCAGCTCCAGGAAGGAGAATGGGTAAAGCATAAACTGCTACAATTATTCTTAAACAAGCACCTGTACCTATTTTTACCTCAAAACCTTCATCTTCTCGAAGGGATACAACTTCTGAGCACCAACAACAAAGGCCTTTTCATCCAGATGATCAAAAAGATCAAAGACGAAAACAATTTGAGGATTTGAAGAGCAAAACATACTCTTTCCGAAATGAACAAGTTCCTGGTTATTTCATTTCGGCTCTGGAAAACAATTTGGTTCAATCGCCAATACCCAAGAGGCCAAACAAGAAAGGAGTTTAAGATCGTCCTAATTATTTCCCTTTTCATCAAATGTTCGGTCATCCCATCCAGGATTGTTTTGTCTTCAAAGACCTCCTCCAAAAGATGGTCGACTCGGGACAGGTCACATTGAAAGGCTCCTCAGCCCAGGTAGCATGTGTCACTACTACAGTTCCAGAGGAGGAAGATGAATGGAAGGAAGTCAAAAGAAAAAATGCACAAAAGTATGATGATTTAATGGTCAGAAAGACAATCAATCGAACTCATGCTATTTTGAGAACACAATTAAGGAAACAAATTGTGTCTTCTTCCATGAATGTTGCGGAAAAATCCTCTTCGTCAGAGGGAAGTCCTCAAATAAAAGACACGATTCAAAGAAAGAAAATGAATCAGAAGAAGATGAGTATGTGTCAAAGCCTAAATTGTCTCTATCTTTGGCAGACTTCATGCCATCTACTTCAAAGCCACGGGCACCGCCCCACCAAACGGCACAGCCTAAACAGGCTAATCAGGCAGAGTCTTCATCAGACGAAGAGTTAATCTTTGGTTCTGTTAATATGATTCAATTAACAGATCCTTATTCCAGTTGTAGTTTCGATTTCAATGAGCCTAAATTCCCTGTATCAAACAGAGGAATCAGAGGAAGTTCCAGGGGCTCAGGATACAGGGGAAGACGTGGATCTTTCAAAAGCCACTATTCCAATTCTAACCCTACTAGAACTGTGTACGCAGAAGAAACTCGTGGTAGAGCCCTTCAGCGAGCTTAGCAAGAACAAGCAAGTTATTCTACCAATAGAAAATTCAGTCCTGGCACAGTTATTTTGGAAGACCCGTTGAAGGTTCCATCTTCTTCCTCTGAGCAGGTAAATGGATATAATCGGTCTAATATTCCAAAACCAGGAATATTTCCAACTCCTATACAAGATGCATAAACTTCCAAAGCATCTGCTTCCAAGGTACCTGCTAAACCACATATTACTATTGGGAAACTCAGACCTCTGGATCAAAAGTATGATATATTGAAACACTTGGCCCAAGTACCAGCCAAGTTATCAATTCTGGATGCTTTGAATCTGTCAAAAGATCTTCCGGAAGCACTCATCGAGGCTTTGTCAAGTCCTCAGGAGTTTGAAACTGAAATTGCTGCAGCTGAAGTCTATTACATAGAGAATAATCCTGCAGAATGCCATGCAATAATATCCTTTACTGATGAAGATGAAGATGATGTTGTGCATGGACATATTATACCATTGTACTTGTCTGGAAAAGTCAATGGCGTGGATGTTAGAAGAGTTTTCATTGACAATGGTTCAGGAGTCAACCTTATGCCCATTCGTACACTTCGTCGATTGGGCCTCATGGAATCTGATTTATCTCCCTCCACCATGATTCTACAGGGATATGATAAAAATGAAAAAGAACCACTGGGTGAAGTTGCACTCAAAACTCAATTTGGAGATCTTGTATCCAATTCAGATTTCATGGTTGTTGATCAAGACTTAGCCTTCAACATTTTTCTTAGAAGACCCCGGTTACATCAACATGTAGCCATCCCTTCTTCATACCATCAATGTCTCAAATATTGTTTCGATGGTCATGTTGGGATGTTTTATGGTGATAAGTCCCCATTCAATACATGTGAGTATCAATACATTGAGGCATAATTCTATCACATGAAGCAAAGGGAGAAATCCATAACAAAGGAGATTACCAAAGTTAATGCTCCATATGGTTTGGAAAAAATTCTAGTAAATCCATTTACACATGTGAGTACAGATTATGTGTTTCCTATCATTCAAATTGACAAGATAGACCCAAATCAAAATACTCTTATGGAAAGATCCGTAATGTCAATTACATCAATCGATCCAGACAACATGGGAGAAATTGGTAATCTACCAAGCATTGATGAATGCACAAATGGTGACGTCTTCATTTCATCTGCTGAATTACAACAAGTCTATGCTTCGCCAATTAGGCCAGAAGAAGTTATAGCAACATCAAAGGTGAACAATGATGTCGATTCTCAATCCATCATTCCCTCTTTATTACCCAAAGAAGACCCTTCATCATCAATCGGGTTGGAAATGGAAGCTTATTCTTTAAAATGTGAAAATTTTGTCATCTCTTCTGATCATGAAAATTCTACTTTGTCATCTACTATGCAAGTAGAAAGGGAAGAAATAACACATGATGAAGAAGAAGAGGAATATCTCAGAGATGCTCCTCTAGTATTCGAAGAGGGTATCTCTACCACTATGGATGAACTTAGAGAAATAAATCTGGGTACAAAGGAAGATCCACGCCCCACTTTAATCAGTGCGGCCATGACCCTTGAATAGCAAGAGATGTATATTTATTTTCTAAAGAGAAATAGAGATATTTTTTCTTGGAACTATACAGAAATTCCCAGGCTTGATCCTGATGTTGCTACTCATCATTTGGGTTTACCAGAAGAACATCGAGGATTTAAGCAAGCCATGAGAAGAACACACCCAACATATTCTTCTAAAATTGAAGCTGAAGTGGATAAGCTTATCAAAGCTAAATTTTTCAGAGAAGCTCAGTATCCCGTGTGGTTGGCTAATATTGTCCCTGAAAAGAAGAAGAATAGACAAATTAGAGTTTGTATCGATTTCAGAGATCTTAATCGGAATTGTCCTAAGGATGATTTCCCAGTTCTGATTACAGAACTTATAATTGATGCAATAGATGGCTATGAATAACTTTCCTTCATGGATGGATATTCTGGATATAATCAGATCCGAATGGCCCCAGAAGATGAGGAATTCATAGCCTTCAGAGCCCCTCAGGGTGTGTTTTGTTACCGGGTAATGCCCTTTGGCGTAAAGATTGCAGGTGAAACATATCAGCGCACCATGCATCATATCTTCAAACCCTTCTTAGGGAAATTTTTTTAATGCTATGTAGACACTTTGGTGGTTAAATCCAAACAATGTTCTAACCACTTGGCTGATTTGGAAGTCATATTCTGCAAGTTTCGACAACATAATTTGAAGATGAACCCCGTAAAATGTGCTTTTGGGGTAACCTTAGGAAAATTTCCCGGTTTTGTTGTACGCCATCGTGGTATTGAAGTCGATCCTGAAAAGACCAAGTCAATCCTCGGTATGTCACCTCCTCAAAATTTGAAAGAATTAAGAGGAATTCAAGGACACTGAGCCTATATTCAGCGTTTCATCGCCAATTTGGCAAGAAAATGTTTACCCTTTACCAAATTGATGAAGAATGGAGTCACCTACCAATGGACTGAAGAATGTAAAGAAGCATTCGATATTCTCAAGAAATACCTATTGAGTCCACCGCTACTCGTGCCACCTATTGAAGGAAGACCACTTTGTCCCTGAAACACGACACTAAACTGCGCGGCACTAGTTCGTCCTTGATATATGATGTTAAACTATACAGCAATGGTCCAATATGACATTAAACTGCATCCTCATCCAACACAACGTTAAACTGTGAAAAAGTTCCCTAAATGGTCTAGTATGACCTTAAACTACAACTTGGTCCTGTATGACCTTAAACTGCATCTTCAACAGTCCATGCATATGACCCTAAACTATTTTAAAGTCCCTTACGTCCAGCAAGACGTTATATTGTGACGTCCTAACTACATGATGCTAAACTGTATAAAAGTCCTTATGTTTGGAATGACGTTAAACTACATAAGCATCAAAGGTCCTGTATGACCTTAAACCAGTTCGTCCTTGCTATATGACGTTAAACTACACAGCAATGGTCCAGTTTGACCTTAAACTCATCCTTGGTCTAGTATGACCTTACACTATTCACCACTTTGTCCCTGCAACATGACACTAAACTGTGCGGCACCAGTTTGTCCTTTCTATATGACGTTAAACTATACAGCAATGGTACAGTATGAACTTAAACTCCTCCTTGGTCTAGTATGACCTTAAACTATTAAACACTTTGTCCATGCAACATGACACTGAACTGTGCAGCACCAGTTCATCCTTTCTATATGACGTTTAACTATATATCAATGGTCCAATATGACCTTAAACTGCAACCTCATCCCACACGACATTAAAATGTGAAAAAAGTTCCCTAAATGGTCCAGTATGACCTGAAACTGCAACTAGGTCATATATGACCTTAAACTACATCTTCAACGGTCTATGCATATGAACCTAAACTATTTGCATGTCCCTTATGTCCAGCAAGATGTTAAATTGTGACGTCCTAACTACATGACACAAAACTATATAAAAGTCCCTTACGTTTGGAAAGACGTTAAACTACATAAGCATCAAAGGTCCTGTATGACCTTAAACTGCACCATCCACAGTTTATGCATATGACCTTAAACTATTTTCACTTTCTTCCAACATGATGCTAAACTGTATCGTCCCTTTTTCGTCCAACATGACGTTAAACTGTGGAAAAAATCCCCAATGTGTCCAACATGATGTTAAAATGGCGCACTCTTTTTTCCTCACTGCATGACATTAAACTGCACAGTCCCCCCCCCATTTTCGTCCAACATGACGTTAAACTCTATTGTCCCCATCGTCTTAACTACATGACGCTAAACTGTACAGAAAGTTTGTGATATGTCCTACATGACATTAAACTGTACTTTGTCCCTGCTACATGACACTAAACTGTGTAGCCCCAATAGTCCTAACTGCAAGACTTTAAACTGCATAATCCCTTCATACGTCCTACATGACGTTAAACTGTGTATCATTAATGTTGTTGAAACCTCTTGTTTCTCACACCGAGTACGACTCACATCAGCTTAGAGAAAACCTCAACCATAACACTCTCTATGGGCCGCTAACCATGTGTAAGTCCCAACAACATTTTTTTAGGTTTTTGTCCCCAAGAACAACTTGATCATTAATTCATTCATTAATTGAACTACACGGACATTGATCCTTGCCTTCTAGGCTGGGTATGTAGGAAACCTCCCAACGTTCAAGCCCAAAACTAATCTCTTCACATTGGTTCACCTCCATCTCATACGATGTTGATTCATGACACCGCCCCTAGAATCAATATCTTTACATTGGTTCACATTCGTCCTTGTTATATGACGTTAAACTATACAACACTTTTGTCCAGTATGACAATAAACTACAATATTCTTTGATACCTTCACCTGAGAGGGAACCATTATTTACATTGATTTTTCAATCATGTTTCATCTCAAAGACAACATGCATACATGGAAACGCCCAAACCTTTTATCTTGGGTTAAACCATCATTGTACTAAAGTCCCCTTTCACCCTTCATAATTACGAACCAAATTTGTACAAAGGCTATTTCTAGAACTGTGTGGGCTTGATTACCATCCTTATGGGATATGTAGGAACGTTCGAGTGTCCCTCGAATCCAGCCCCAAGTCTTTAGGCCTAACCCCAAATTCCACTTTCCGTCCCTTGGCTGAAAGGTCCCCATGAAAACACACACTGTGTATTTCTTACTATGGTCCAAGCTCTATGACCCTAAACTAAGATCTCTAATCCTTTAGTCCCACACGATGTTAAACTGTATTTTAAGAACTACGTATGACTTGATTCTCATCCTTATGGGATGCGTAGTGAAGTCCAACATTTCAATTCAGGACCCAGCCATAACATGATTATGGTTAGAATTGATCTGTGTATCTATGTATACATTGAACAATACCCATATTTATGTGTCATAATTCGAACCTTAAATATTTTCAGATCCTCATAACCCTTTTCATGACTTCTAGTCACAAAAATGTCAAATTTCTTAGAATTCTATTTCCTGACTATGCAGCACGTGCCCATAGGCGGCCTTGCATAAACAGTCTACATAACAGACTTGTTAGCCAAAAGATACTATTATTTGACTATGCAGCCAATTCCCTTAGGGGTCCCTGCATAATTCAACCCCCTAACGGGTTTTTTGTATAGTTTTAACTTCATTCTTGGGAAGAATGCCTCTTTTGTCCTTATTTGTCTTAAATGAAATTATGTAGGGATCCACAAAAATAGTCATCCCTAACATACTTCTCCCATATCCTTTTTCATGATCTGAGAGTATTCAAGTCTATGGCTTATATTCTCCTTCCCTACGTTTGGGTCAGACCTTCGTAGGAGTAATATTCATCCAGTTCTTCAATAATCTTGCTTGGAAATATCTTTTCCATATTCAAGTACCTCTTTCCATACAGCAAACTCTATACTTTGGAAGATTTTAATATCCATAAACTTTCACTGACTTTTAGTACTAAGAATGTAAATTTCTGAGAGTTCTTTTTCCTAACTATGCAGCACGTGCCTATAGGTGGCCTTGCATAAATAGTCTACATAACAGACTTTTTATCCAAAAGATACTATTTTATTTAACTATGCAACCAATGCCCTTAGGTGGCCCTGCATAATTCAACCCCCTAACCGGTTTGTTAAATAATGGTAACTTCATTCTTGGAAACTACTTCTTCTAATGCCTTTTATCCCTTTTTCATATCATTCCTCATATTCAAATATCCTTAAGTCATAATTTACACATTTTCCCTCATAATTGAGTATAGTACTATGTTTTCAGATGA
This sequence comes from Viscum album, assembly GCA_963277665.1. Lineage (NCBI taxonomy): Eukaryota > Viridiplantae > Streptophyta > Magnoliopsida > Santalales > Viscaceae > Viscum > Viscum album. The sequence continues at coordinate 438,626 of CAUJRU010000332.1, read as the reverse complement.
GTTGTCAAAGAATTGAGTCAATTCTAATCCATTCCGGTCAAAGCTATTTCGACCTTAAACATTAGCCTTTTTATGTCCGACGTGCATGACTTTAAACTGCCCACAAAAGAGAAGGGAACTTTGAATAAAAGTCAAGTTCTCAACTCACTAAACATACATTTTTGTATGATTTAGGTAACATTGAGAAATTAAAAGGTTCCAAGTTTTAAGGGTTATTTACATTAATCCTATTAAAAATCAAACTATGCTTACTAGGCCCATTGGCATAGGTAAAATGTAAATCATGTAGAAAAAGAGAATTTATGTATAAATGAGTGAAGGTGAAAGTGTTTTTCATTGATACATAAGAGTAAAGAGGATATCCACAGACTGGAGTCTCTTCTCTTTTTCAAGAATTACAAGTGGCTTTCAACATAACTATTCATTTGATTTACGGCACCCCGAGCTTCATTAGAAATAACTTGGAATTCATTCATTAAATTTGATACAATAAGAGATGCAGTGATACCATCTCTTCTTGGAACAATTTTAAAAGGATGTTCTTGAGTGCGGTTTGAGAAAATTTTCTGCTGATCAAACAGTGACTCTGTTTCTGTCCAAGAGACTTGGAATATGGATACATGGATTTGAGAATAGAGCATTGGAAGTAAAGTGCCATTTGGAGAGAGTACTCTTTTCAGATATTGCTATATTTCCATGTTTTTCTTCTCTCCACCAACTGAAAGCGGAAAACATTTCAGCCCATGGGTTTTCCATTTTCATATCTTCAAGGAAATGATATGGAGGAAGAATTTGAAAGTTCCCACCATTTTTGTTGCTCTTAATGCACAACATAACCGAAATGAAGGAGTAGCAGTACAGCTGAATTTCAAGTGTATAGTTCTTTACATCTGGAACATTTACTCCTTGCAGATGACCATGATCATATAGAGGCAGGTAGATTCTCTCTGGGAAATTAAGATGATATTTCTTCAAGTACTTAGCCAAATCTGGGAGAGTGTTGTCACAGATATCATAGTAATCATGGACAATGATGTTCATCATGTCATCAATCCGCTTGCTAGCCAGTTCATCAGACGTTTTAATTCCCTTAGGAGCCATTGATTCTGCACAAAATTTGAATAAATTAAACTCTTACATGGGTTTATGTTTCATAAAATTTGTGAAAGAATTCGAAAAAAATGGCTAAGGCATTAAGGCGCGCAAGTCTAAACATGATGCACAAGTGTTCATGTGCCGCGCTAGTTTTTGACGTGCAAGTATAAACTGTGCAAGTACAAATACCTATATAGTAGCACGACATCAAGGAAAACACTGGAAAATAGAGAAACCTCCACGGCTAAGGTGACCTGCGCGGTGAGAGCTCGAAGGTATGAAGTCCGGAAATCCGGATGCTTGTACGGAAGTGAGGCCCTCTATTTATAGATGCGGTCGGGACCTTGTGCGCCATACACTGTGCGATCAAGGGCCGTATCCCTACGCGATGCGCACTTGCGCGCCGCCCTCTGCGCCATCAATACTTGCACGCCACCTTTCCTTTGGTTTTCTTCTTTTCCTCAGAGTCAAATCCTCATTTCTTTCAGATCCAAATCTGAGGGGGGGGGGGACTTTTTTTGATGCTCCGTTTTCATCACAGAGTCTAAAGAAATGTAAAGGGAAATGACTTAGCACAAATTGATACATCCTTTGATGAAAATATCAAAAATCGTCAAAGGCATGAACAAGGGATCAAAAGCACCTGTGCAATTCAAGTTCCATCACTGTCACGCAACTGACTTGCACGACCTTAGTGATAACCACCCGATAACTGCCCGGGGTCTTCTCCTGCCTATAAATAGACCAAGTGGGCCCCCCATTCGAGGATGATTTTTTTTCCAGAAACCCATATTTGAGCTCCCGGCGGCCTAGTCTCTTCTCAAAGCTTCCAGAACACTTCTAAGGTAATTTCTTACCTAGAAAAGATGATCTAAAGAGGGGGAGGAAGGATTAAGTGTTGAAAATCATCAAACCTTGCGCACCTGAGTGGCCAACCCTTAAGGGAAAAGGGTCACCCTTGCGTTCCGCCTTACTCCTTCATTAGATCTTGCGCACCCTTTTTCTGGAAAAACCTCAAGAGGATTATAAAGGCTTTAATGAAGAGTCTCTCAAGTATTACCCTGCTGGTTAACTATCACACAAGTACACCATGTGTTGTGCAGGCATACCTACGCGACCAGGACATGCGCGACCTGGACTTACGCGCCCACACAGTACATGAGCGCCTACTAGGACTTGTGCGCCCCTGCCTTCTTTGGTTCTTTTATTGCCCATTTCACCCTTCTTAATCCATTAAACCTTTCCTATTCAAGATTCAGTCTTCAAGACACTCTTCAAAGACATTTTATGGCATGATTTCTTGATTTTACTTCTTTTTCGAAAAGGAATTTTGTGGAATATCTCTCAAAACCTAGTGATTTAGACATCTTTATGTCACTAAAGATTGATATTTCATTTATTAAACCTCATCTTCTAATATGAGAGAATCCTTAACCTGGGTCTCCTTTTCAGGAATAATCCCCAGTCATAAGTCCTCTAATATGGGCATCCTATTTAGGAGTAATCCCTAAGTCCCTTAATTTTTGGGTATCCTCTTAAGATTAAGCCTCAGATCCCCTAACCTGGGCTTCCTTTTTCAGGAGTAAGCCCCGGTCTCAAGCTTGGACATCTTCCTTAGGAGTATGCCCCAATTCTTAAAATTCCCAAATCTGGGCATCCTTTTTAGGAGTATGCCCCAATCCATAATCCTTAACCTGGGCCTCCTTTTCAGGAGTAAGACCCAGTCTCAATCCCGGGCCTCCTTTTCAAGATTAAGCCCCAGCCATAATCCTATTAACCAGTCCTAATTTACCTTTGATCTGGGATTCCTTTTCAGGAGTAAAACCCAATCATAATCCTTCTCCTAATTTGGGCCTCCATTTCAGGAGTAAGCCCCAAGTTAGATTATTCTAAATCTCCATGAAGCACATATACCTTTATGGACCCTGTTCCTGGATTTCTTCTCTAAAATAAACCCTAATCCTTCTTTTATCTGGGCAGTCATACATACATAAGCCCCACATTATTTCTTATGATTGCATCTTTCATGGCACAATTGTCTACTTTTTACCAATACCTCTTGTTTCTTACACCGGGCATGGCTCATGTAATATTAGAGTGTAAAAGTAATTGTGACATCCTTCTTTGAGCCATCAATCATAAACATCATACTCCCTTACTCGAACTACGTGGGTTCTGATTCATTTTCTAAACAAAAGACAGGTAGGTAGCTCATCTACGGGTTTGATCCCAACTCTAAAATAATCCTTGTCCTTCTGAATGAAAATAAACTTCAAGTGCCCCACTGAGTGGCTTTAAAACTAGCATGGTCATCATAATGACCAAGACACTTCTATATAAATGTGTCGAAGGGTACTATTGACCAAGAATCTCTAATAAATATAGATGATTCTCTATCGATGAAGAACCTCGAATACATACAAAAGATTCTCTAAATTTCCTACACAATTAATCATTGATTGTCAGATATGAAGGAAAGCTCATTTTATACTTGGTAATGTCATAAGGATTCACAAACATAACTTAAATCTACAAAGAGAGTCCCGGAGTAGACAATAATTCCCCTTAAAAAGGTGTGAGGAGTCAGACCTCCCATCCTCTCGACCAATGCAAATTCCTAAGCCTCATCAGTCCACAAACTAATAAGCACCTACCTTTGGAAAGTAGGTCCAAATGGATGTGGAATCATTGGATGTTTCCGGTTCTATGAATAAACCTGTTAGAAACTGATCGGAACGTTTGAACCTCCCATCAAGGCGGTCATCCCCGGATTCCTAGGGAAACACTCATTAAGAAAATTCATTACAAAAAAATCAAATTAAGGTATGAATAATATGGAATGAATAAATGTGGATAAAATATTTCCATATAAATAATCACATGTGTTTAAAAAGTATCCCTACATATAAAGACTATTTAACTAATATCATATAAATTGATAACTAATTTCTTGATGATGGAATTTATATTGTCAGACATTCGAACTCAACATATTGGTCTTATTCCAAAACATATAAAACATCCATAAATGCCTCATCCCAATAAATATAAATAATGTAGTATGGCCTCAGTCCACCACCCAATATAATAAATCTCATGATACATGACAATTCATAGAGGGGATATATAATTTCTAGCCCCACCCATCATAGAATAAGTACAATGAAATCATCATATGAATAAAAATAAAATATAATAGACATTATATAAAAATCACTAACTTTATTTATTACATGAACTAGAATACACAATATCAATACTTTCCCCAATCAAGAATATCGTCAACCATCTAGATAAAAATGGAATAGGGAATCATAATATTTTAACGTTATTAAAGATTAACTTTCACAAAGGATATTGACATAGATGAGAATTTTAACTTACCAGCTTAGGTACCATTGTAACCTAATAACTAAGCTAACCCTAACATATCCCGAAAGTAATTCTCAATCCCAACAAGTAGACGACTAACACCTCAAATCATACAAACTGATAATGGGAATGATTTTACCACTATAAATGTGGAAGAAAAAGAATCAAGATAGTATGGATATAAAAAAACTCAAATTGGAATAATGTAACAAAATTCAACAAAGTATAAACAATACTAAGATACTATAAAATAAGTATAAAAATAGAGAAAAATATCGCAAGTCCCCTTGGGAACAACTCACTATGTCTATAAGTCAAAAACTAGATCCACCTCCAAGAGATATTTTAATCATTCTCAATCCTGGAGGGAGATAATATAAAAAAATCTTAAGGAACATGTAGGGTGTCAAATAAAAATCATAGAAGGGTATCACTAATGACTCCATAAAAGATTCCAAAAATAAATTAACCAAAGGAATGCTTTAAATTTTTGAAAAATAACAAAAAGGTTTTTCATTTCAATTAATATTTAAAAAATTTCTTCTATACTGTTCAAATGATGGAATGTATTTTAAGAAAAGTCTTTACAAGTGATGGAATATTCTAAAATAATGGCTTAAACAAAGCATTTTAAATAAAACAATTTATATAAATTTAGAAGGACATGTAAAATAGTATAACAACATTATAAAACCTTTATAACTAGAATAAAAACAAGTAAGCATAATGGAAATATGAAAAATCGTTATGAAGGTTATATACTACATGACTTGTCACTCCCTATGTGATGTTGGAAATATGCATTTTCACATGTTTTTATGGACACTGTTCAAAGAGGAATAATCACCGTCTCCTAAGGGATGCGACTTTCAGTATTTTTTTCAATGTTTGATAATCATAACCTATATCAAAATAACTCAAAAACCTACCTATGTATTTCTTGTGCGATTAAAAAATCTATTATTGAAAAAAAAAATTAAAACTTCTTTTAATACAATTAAATCTCATTCCACCATTCAAAATACTAATTATCTATTTAAAACCAATATTGGTTTTAATAAAAAAATATTCATTTTTAACAAGATAAAACCAATGTGTTTATATGAAAACATTACAATCCATTCTCCAAATTTAACAAATTCTAACAATTTTTTTATGTAATTGAATTCATCAATTTAGTTGAAACCATTTCCATTCAATTGAAAACACACCCAAATTCAATTGAATTGGGGGTTTTCCAGAATTTTTTACAAAACCATTTCAACCAAATCATTTAATGTGAATTGGTTTTTAATTAATAAAAGTGAATGAAATTAAAAAAAATAATTTAAATCATCAACTGATATAAATCAGGATATTTAAGGTTAATAAAATTTTCCAATTAGAAAAGAATCACCAACATTTTTCCCTAAACTCTACACCGATATGGAAACCCACTAATAGATGTAATATTTTTTCATTTTTATATATATTTCAATAATTTAATCCAACTAAAATTTTCAATATGAGGTTATTAAAATAGTTTTTTATTTATAATATGTTTTGAGATTTTTTTTGAAAATTGCTTAATTATAGAAATTTAAAATATTTTAATCATAATGGTATTTTTTGTAATAAAGGTTAAATTATTAATAAAATTTTGGTTATTATTATTTTTTGGATTCTTTGATTTATTTTCATCAACATATTCTAGAGGACCAAAATCATATTTATACTATTAGAGGCCCAAACAAATCCATGGATTTGGAAAACATTCTGACCAGATAATGTGAACCCCTTCATCGTTAATGAATAATAACATTGGATACTCACCTTCAATTTAGATTCTTAAAACTGTAATTGATCAAGAAAATACATCCTTGTTTCTCCAATGAATTTCAGGGAGTTATTAATCCATAAACGATGCCATGGAATGGTTTACGTTGAATGGAGCTTCCTATAATTCTCATCATGAAGATGTCATCATTAATAATAATTCCGCAACTATTTTTAGTAGCGTCTAATTAATGTAATATTTGGAGGTCACATATGAAATTAAATTTCCAACAACCTATATGAAGGTACCATGGGTTTATTAGAATTCATATATTACCAAACCAGAGCTAACATCCAAGAGACATATTATAGAGGGGAAGTTCCTATACCAATTTTGTTCCTTCTTTTATTTTTACTCAATTCACATTAGATTCATTTTAAATGTAATTTTAATTTTATTAATTTTTAATAAAATATTATTCATGAAAATTTTATATTTTACTGTCTTCTTAGCACCAACCCCTTATATTCTTATTTTATTTTCATATATTTCATTCTCATTCAACCACGCTCTTCTCCACTGTTCTCTTTAATACATCTTATCATGAGTAACTATCCCGATGAAGTTATCAATGGATCAATCCATTTTTTGACCCAATTCATTTATCTTTCATGTTTTATGCTTCTTAATTTATTAGAGTTAGGTCGAGGATGATTTTTGTGGGTATGAGTCCTTTATGTCTCCACTTTCCACTTAAGGTTTGACTTCCTCATGTGAAATATTTTACCTCGATCAAGGATGTGGATGTGTGGTCTCCCAGTGGTTCTTAAGTTCACTTTATATTCACAACCATAGGTAGAAGATTATATTCAAACATGTTATTTATGGTTATTATTATGTAAACATGAAATTAACAATGATATGATGAAGGTCCACTTTGGGTAATCTTCTAGGAGGATCTCAGTTCTTTTTGACATCATCCCATCCGAATTCATTTGTCCACATTTCACTGTTATATATATATAAATATATAAATTTCATTTATAGTATAAATTCACATATTCATATTATTGAGTTTTATATTAGTAAAAATAGATATGGTGAAAATAAAAATATATTGTTGAGTGACCATCCTCTTTAAGACCATTTTTTGGTGTGCACTATATTACATGATTACGTAAATAAAATATTGACGAGGGATTTGCGGAAAATCATCGCGCATCAATTTGGAACTGTTTCCCAGGAGGATAAACACTTTCATAAATCGTTTTTCATAAAAAAATCCAAAAAATAATACATGTGAAAAAAACATGTGTTGTTCATGATGTATTCAAATTGTGATTTTTATGCATAGACCCTAAAATTTAAGAAAAATAAGAATAATAAACAAAAAAGGATTATATAAAATAATTTTGAGAATAAATATAGGATATTGAGTGAAAAATTGAAAAAAAACCTGAATATTTATACTGAACTCATGAGAAATAGTTGGAGCTGCAACGAGAACCGGACTAAGAACATGAGGGGATGAAGGAAGAAGTATAGCTTATTTTCCACAGTTTTTTCAAGTAAATACAGGATTTTGATACCCAAAATGCGTAGTACACACAATATGACCATCTTAGTAACTATAACTAAGACGAGCATGGTAATATAGAGTTTTTCATTAATGGGGAAGACTTTCCTTCATAGCTATGTGTAATAGATAAACAAGAACTGTGTAAATTCTAGAAAGAGTATGAAGTACCGCATGATCTCCCAAAACCCAATAATTTAGAAGAGATTGTACTTTTCTAGGTCACTCAATCCATGGAAGAGGAAGAAACCACACATGTGGTGGAATTTGAAGAAAGGATAGAGGATGAAGACTACCTACCCTATATTAAATGAGATCTATCATCAAGAAGAACTTATAACTGAATAAGTGACTAAACTCGAACTATATTCGAGATATGATCCTTTCTCATGCTCTATATTTTATGATTCCATGAAATCTTATTTTATTATCATTCATTATGGTTACAAATTTTCATATCTGATCAATCCTCTCTTTTTCTAGGACGGAGATGAAGAAACTGGACCTTAACCTTTTGAGGAATATATGGATCTCCATTAACATGTTTAGTAATTTATAAATAATGTTCTTGAGGATATACATGTGTGTTTTACCAAGTAAACCATGTCAAAATATGTTTATATTGATGAGGAATAATTTGATATTGATACCTCATGTTTCAATAATATTAAATTAGATTTACACTTTGAATTCCCATGTGATTATTCATTTTATGCAACATACCTTGATTAACCATTGGAACTTGAGGAAGACATTGAACAAGTAGAAAAAAATAAGGAGGAAAGATGGATACTTCTTCCTACCCCCACTATAGAAAATATAATAAATTGCGAAGGGGGAAGATCTATTAAACCCTATACATGGAATTTTCCTCAACCAGAATAATGAAGTTGATTCTGGTAAAATCCAAAAGTGGTGGTTCATGTCAAAGAATCCCCACCCACCACCAGAAAATAGATAACATATAACACTACCCTTCATAGGAAGTTATAATTCTGGGCCTCCTTGGGCGATCGTACCAAGATTTATCCTTTTCTTTCTTTCCAATAAATTAATTTTTATTATAATGAATTTTGATTTCAAATTAAGTCTTAGGAATTAGTCAAGCATGCAGTCCACTCCCTCAAATATTTATTATATTTAATGACATGATCCATATGCTTAATTGAGTTATTATCATTTATATCATCATGATGGAAGAAGGAAACCATATGAAGTGATATAAAATGATGATACTTCATGGGAAAGGGAATTCATTTTTATTGTTTAAACTTTTAAACTACTTACATTTTTTGTCTATAAACATAATTTAATATTTAATGATAAAAATTTCATTCCCACACTTGAATTAATGATTTATTTGAATTATTTATGATACATGAATTTTTAGGAATATAGTGATGCCATGCAATAAAATTTATTTTTAATGAAATTGAATGAGAAAAATAGAAAAATTGACTCTTTAAAGTGAATCATGGATATAGAAATGATGACTCGTGATTTGAGGGAATTTTTTGATTCATGTAAATGAAATTTCCCAAAAAAATTTCATGATTTTATTTTCTAAAATTCATTGTAATTTATTTTTTATTGTTAATCATTCCTTGATTGATTTTCCAAAATCATATATCTCATTCTTTATATGATTTCTTGGAAAATTACTTACTATTTTGACTTGTGTATACATCAATATTAATGTCAGGGAATGCCACCTAATAGAACTTGAATTTTTACATTTCAAAGCTATGACTATATAAAAAGACATTTAAAATGGCCGATGAATCTTTTTATAAACCACTTATCCTTAGAATACAAACTTTATATCAATCCATATTTTGTCCCATAAAGAAAATGCATGATCTTGTTTGCAATGATCCATGTTCACACAATTTTTATCTATTCCTACACTACTCTTAGTATATGTATGATATTTTAAAGTTGATGTGTGGGGGTAAGGGGAATCATGGTGAAAGGGATGTTATACACTGTAAGTGAAAACATTTGTGGCAGTACTATTTTTTTAATTGTAAAAGTCGGGTAATAATTCATTGTACTCTATTTATTCCCCTAGTGAATATGAAAAAATGAAAATGAAAATAATATGGGAGAAAAATATTTTTTGTTTGGGGAAAACACAAAATCGATATTAATACACTTATAACATTTTCATATTTTTTTTGGTGGTGGATGTGAGGTTTATTCTAAAGAATAACTATCAAAAAATAAATTTTTTTGAAAAAGATTTTTGAAAAAGGAAGAAAGTATAAAAGAAAAAAATCAATAGGGGAAAAAATAAATTATTATGATTTACTTTGACCATGACATTAATTTAAGTTTAGGAAAGTGAGAGTTTCAACTTTGAATGGTATATTATTTATACATATTTATTTTTTATATCATTCATTGTACATAATAGAAAAACCTCCTCCTTGATCCCTAATTTTTAAAACATCAAATACTACCAACCATTACCCTTATAGTCATTTTAACTTTCACTGAAATGTCCTCTTGATTTTATCTTCATTTTGACATTACAATATAAATAAAGTAGTTCCTTTACAATTATAGGGATATCTTACATTTTCTCATTATATTATCATAAATATACTTGAATTATATCAAGAGAGACGAGAAAAAAGACAAGAAAGTGAGGTAAATCTTTACTGGCATGTTTAAATAATAAAAAATTGAGAAGCTCGAATAAATGAAAAGAGAACTTCCATCATTTATCAAAAAAAATAAGTAAAACAAACGAATTGGTTATTTCCTTAAAAAGGGTAAATTAAATTGATATTTTCTATTTACTTTTTCATTTTTCATTTGACATTGAATTTTTTTTGGTTTTATTACATTGGTACTTGAATATTGCAATCATCAGTGTCCTCAAAATTCTAGGTTGAGATTTTATGATTATGGACATGAATGGTTTATATGTGGGAGAATTGATTGAGCTAATATTTTCATCATTTTTATATGTCTTTATATTATTTAATCCAAACCTATTTTTCAATATGAGTTTATTGCATCAATTTTTGATTTATAGTGTGTTTTGAGAATTATTATGGAAATATATTAATTCTATGAATTTAACAGATTTTAATCACAAGGTTATCTTGGGAATAAAATTTTAATTATTAATCCAATTTTATTTTTTTTTTGCTTCATATTTTTCTTGGGACCAAAAGCTGATTCGAAAATCTAGTGGTGAGAAAAAATCCATGAAGTATGAAAACATTCTAGGAAGAGACCATGGAACCCACCTCCATAACTGATGCATAACTTGGGTCACACAACTATAATTGATGAGATTACTTATAAAATTTAATGTGGACAGATTTCCATATTTCTCTAATAAATTTCATGGAGTTATTAAACTATTAATGTGTCCATTGAATAATTTTCTTCGAAGGGATCTTCCTAGAATTCACAGCCCAAAAAATCTATAGTCAATAAAAATTCAATAAATCCCTATATGAGACTCCAATTAAAATAAAACATGGAGGTGACATATAAAATTACATTTCAAACCACCTATAATAAGATACCATGTAATCATTGGAAAATATGGTGTACCAAAAATGATCCATCATTTGGGAGAAATATTCTAGAGGGTATGTTGCTACACCGCTCTATTTTCTTATTTTATTTTAGTTAATTTCATATTAGTTGTTTTTTAATTTTAATTTTAATTTTTTTTCATTTTAGATACAATCTAATTCATGAATGGTTTTTTATTGACTTATTCCATACAAACCCTTTTTTTATTTAATTTTCTTATCATTCTTTTTATTCAACCTTGTTCTTTTCCACTATGATCTATAATACTCAAGATCATGAGTAACTAATCATAGGATGTCCTCATGGAATAAATCTAGTGTTGTACCCAAGTCATTGATCCTTAGTGTTTTATGTTTCTCTTTTTCTTATTGTTTGGTCGAGGGTGAACTTAGTGGGTAAGGTGCCTTTATATCTTCATATTGCCCCCGAGGTTTGAATTTCTATACTGTAATATATTCCGTCGATTGAGGAGTTGGATGTGTGTTATCGGAAAGATCATTGAGTGCACAAAATATACATACCCATTGGTATTATTCGATATTCACTCATACCATATAGTGTGATTATTAAGTAACTATGAAACAAATAAAGAGATGGTAAAGGTTCAATATAGGTAATCTCCTAAGAGGATCTCCTTTCTTTTGAAGATAATACCATCTATATTTCTATTTTCCACATTGTATTATATTTATATTTTAATATTTGACAAATATTTCAAACCCAAATATTTATTTTAATTGGTTTTATATTAGTAAAAAAATATTGACAAAAAAAATTTGTTTTTGTGTGAACTACCTCCATGACACTAACTCAAGGATTGAACTATATTGAAAAATTTGTCAAATAAAATATTGATAGGGAAGTTGCAAAAATTCATTTCACACCAATTTAGCGCCACATAAGGGGACTCACAACACTTTAAAAAAACAATTTTTTTTTAAAAAAGTTAAAAAACTACTAAATTTTAGAAAAACATTTTTTATCCGTGATATATTCTTATTGTTATTATTATTCATGGAATAATTAATCATTGGTCAAAAAATAACAATAAATAAAAATTCCTAGATTTAATAACATCAAGAAGAAATATAGGGCCTTGATTGAAAAATGGAATGACTGACCATTTATGTCCTCACAACTAAGGAGCATCAGGTGGATCCACAACAAGAACCTAAGAAGAACTTGAGGGGATAAAGGAAGAAGTGCCACACGTTTTCCCATATATTTCAAAGAAAATCCGTGAAGTTGAGTCTTATCATGAAGAGTACACATAAATTTACCATATGATGAACCAGATCCAGTATGAGAATGATAAGCTTGAGTGGATCCATGATGTTGATGACTTTCCTTCTATGCTACATGTGGGAGATCAACAAGATTCTGTATGAATTATGGAACGAGTATAGTGTACCACAAGATCACACAAATCCCAATAAAGTATAATAACCAAAACAGTTGCATTCCACTCAAGCAATAAAATATGAATACACCACCCATGTGGTGTAATTTGATGAATGGATTGAAAATTTTACAACCTACCTGCATCAACTGATATCTATCTTCCAGAGGCCCTAATAACAGAAGAAGTGATTGAACCGGATCCATATTAGGGAGATGATCCTTTATTAAACTCAATCATTTTTTATTTCATTAAATCATAATTGAATATCACTTTTTATGGTTTTACATTTTTATATTTTGTCAATACTCTCTTTTCCTTTAAGGATGATGAAGAAACTAGACCTGCAACCATTTAAGTATATATGGATCTCCCTAAACATGATTAATATTTATAAGGGATTTCATGAGGATATCCATGTGTCTTTTCTTAATGAAACCAATCAAAAATCCTCTTACATTGATGGGGAATAATTTTATATTGACAATTCATATTTTAATTCAATTGAAATATAATTAGATTCTATCTTCCCATGTGATTATTCTTCTGATTCAGCATACCATGATCAACCACTAGAATTTAAAGAAGACGTTGAACTAGTATAAATCAAGGAGGATGAGGTTGCATACTTCAACATACCCCACCATGAAAACAATACTATATTGAGAAGGTGGTGGAACCGATATACTCTATACATAGAATTATCATCAACAAGAACAAAAAAAAGTATATTCATCGAAAATCCACATGTGGAGGTTCATGTCAATGAAGAACAAACCACCATCAAATATTAGATAACATCTAGTAATACACTCTGAAGGCAATAAACATTCCTGGCCCACATAGGGATCATACCAATATTTATCCCTTAATTTATTTGGGTTATATTCTTTTACAATATTAGGAAATTATATTTCAAATTCATTAATTGGAATTAGTTTAGAATACGTCACATTAATGATATATTTTTTTACCTTTAATAACGTGATCCTTCTTCTTAAATGAAATTATTTCTTTTATAAGGTCGTAATGTAATAAGGATTCCTCCGGATGTGAAAGATAAAAACTAAGATTCTTGAGAAAGGGAGTTCATTTTTATTGTCTAAAATTTTTAAATCCATATATTTTTTAGTCCAAAACATGTTTGGATATTTATTGATATAAATTGTAATCCCACACTTTAATTAATAATTTACCTGACTTATGTAGTAGACATGAGTTTTTTTTGGAATCCAGTGATTCAATGATTTAAATTTTAATGATAAAGAAATTTAATGATTATAATGGAAAATTAAATCTTTAAAGTGAATAGTTGATATTAAATTGATGAATAATGATGTAAGAAATTGATTGATTCATGTAAATATAATTTCACAACTTTTATTCATGATTTTAATTTCTAAAATTCATGTAAATTTATATTTATTATTAATATTTCCTTGAGTGATTTTACAAAATCGTATGTCTCATAATCTAGAGGACTTATGGAACAAGTACATTCTATTTAATATTGAGCATATATCTTGAGTGAGTATGGAGAATTCCACCTGCTAAAAATTGAATTTGAACTTGGAAAAAATAACTGTAGAAAAACATGTTTAAAATGAGTGACATATCCTTTGATAAACAACTTATAATTAAAAGAAAACGTTTCTATAATTCATTATTTTATCCCATAGAGGCCATGAAATACCTTTTAATGGATGATCCATGTTTCCAACCATTTATATCCATTCCTAATTCACTCTTAGTATATGCACGATATTTTAAATTTGAAGTGTGGGGGTAAAGGTAATAATGGGGGAAGGGATGCTATAAATTGTCAGGAAAAAATTATTGGGGTTCTATTATGGGAATTATAAAAGGTTGTGGAATAATTCAGTTTACTCTATTGTTTTTCTCCTCATGAATATATATAAAATTAAAATGAAAAAAATATCCAGAAATGATAAAAATGGGTTTTGATTTGGGAAAACATAATATCAAAATTACTAGACCTATGATTTTTAGAATACTTACATAGGTAGTGGATGAGAGGTTTATTCTAAAGAATAAATTTCCAAAAAAATAATATTGATATGTTTCATTAAAAAATAACGAAAAGTATAAATTTTGAAAAAGAAAGAGGGTGTACAAATCATTCGTTATGCACTATATTGATCATGACCCTAATTTGAGTTCGAGGAAGTGGGAGTTGGTCCTTTTAAGGGGATAATATTATTACACATTTATTTTTAATATCATTCATTGTAATTTAAATACAAACCTAAACATTGGGTATTAATTATTAAATAATCAAATCTTACCAACCTTAAGCCTCAGAGTCATTAGAACCTTTATTGAAATGTCATCATGATTTTATGTTCCTTTTGTATTTACAATGTGGGGAAAGTATTTCTGTTACAAGACTATGGATATGGAACATGTTTTAATGAAATGATAATAACTATACATTAATTATATAATTAGAGATGATTGAAAATATTCAATAGTGAGGTAAATAATGACATATAATTTTCAAATTATAAAAAATTGAAAATCATGAATGAATGAAAAGGGAAGATCCATCATTTTTCAAAGGAAAAAAAATTAAAATACTATAATTGATTATTTCTTTTTAAAATCATTAATTAAAAATATATATTATTTTTATTTTTTTAATGTTTTATTTGTTATTAATTTTTTTTGATTTTTATACTATGGAATTTGAATATTGTTGACATTTATGTCTTCTGAATTCAATGATGAGAGTTCATGCTTAAGGACAAGCATGGAATAAGTGCAGGGGAATCGTTAGATACATTGTATTAATAATTTTTATATTTATTTAAATGATTTAATCAAAACCCATTTATCAATGTGATCTTATTGCATTAATTTTATATTCATAGTGCGTTTCGTGTGAAATTGTGAAAAAAAATTAATTTATGAAATTTTACATATTTTAATCACAATGTTATTTTGGGAATAACTTTTAAATTTTAAACTCAATATGAGTGATTATTTTTTTATAGATTCCTTGATTTATTTTCTTCAAAATTTTCCTGAGGACCAAAAGCTTATTAGAGCAGCTAGGGGCTCGAATAAATCCATTAAGATGGACAAAATTCAAAGAAGACATGCTAGAGAACAAATCCATTAATGAAGAATAAATCAAGATACACACCACCAATTGAGTAATTTCTACATGTAATTTAATGAGGATAGATATCCATATTTCTCTCATTAATTTTATGTAGTTATTAAACAATTAATTTCGTTGAACGGTTTATTTTTAAGGGGGCTTCCTATAATTCTCATCCAGAAAATGTTATAGTCAATAACCACCACATAACTCCCTCTAGGATAATCTAATTAATGTAAAATTATGAGGTATTGTGGGGAAATAAATTTAAAACAACCTATAAGAATGTATATTTAGATAATTCAAAAATATGGTATACTAGATAAGATCCAACATACAAGAGATGGATTCTGGAGGGGAACATGATGCATCTATTTCTTTTCATCTTTTATTTACATTATTGTATCTTTAGTTTTATTTTAATTGTAATTTTCTATTTGTTTATTTTATATATATCTAATTCATGTATTGTTTTTATTTAAGTGTCTTCTTTCACACAAACCCATACTTTTTATATTTTATTTTCTTCTCTTTTTTTCTCATTCAACCTTTTTCTTCTCTACAGTAATATTTAGTACTCATGATCATGAGTAAGAAACTCAAGTAGGTTTTTATGGGATCAATCCATTATTGGTCCCATTCCATTTATATTTCATGTTTTTTGTTTCTTATTTTATTAGATTTCAGAATAGTGACATCTTAGTGGGTAAGGTGACATTGTGTCTCCACTTGCCACTGGAGGGTTGAATTTCTCTTTTCCAATGTTCGCTCAATCTAGGAGGTGGATGTGTGGTCTCTCATCAATCATTGAGTAAACTATATATTCAAAACCATAGGTATAATTGATCTTCACACATACCATGTAGCGTTATTATTAAGTAAATTTGAAATTGATAATGAGATAATGAATCTTCACTTTGCGTAACATCCCGAGAGGATCTCTTTTCTGTCTAACATTAACCCATCCATATTCATTTGGACCGCATTTAATTATTTTAAATATATATATATATATATTTCAAACATACATTAAACCCAAATATTTATATTATTTAGTTTTATATTTGGTAAAATATAAATAGTTACAATAGAAACTTGTTGTTGTGTGAGTTACCTCCTTGAGGCCGAATCTGGGTGTGAAATATATTGCATATATAGGTAAATAAAATTTTGACAAGGGATTCACAAAAAAAAATCCTCATTAATCACCCATAAATAATAAAGATGGTGCAAAAGACATCAAAACTCTACTGAGAAATGAGATACAGTAACATAGAGTTTAGATCACTCAATATAGAGATGATATATGAAACCCTTAGGATGTGAAAGAGAAAGAGATAAAGAGAAGTGAAAATTATTACCTATTAATTCATAGTGCCTATAAAATGACAATAAATGGTCAAATGAAAGAACCAAAAATGGTTGGAGGGATCCATGATATCTTGAGAAATGTTTTTGGTTCAGGTAAATGAAACTCGATAGGAGGAAAAATGAAAAATTTATCTGAGCTACCGGAATATAATCTACACATGGGGAATTACACGACGTATAATGCCATTAAACAATGTGAAGTATTTAAATATCATAAGTGTAAAAAAACTAATCACCTTTTGCTAAAAGGATGATTTATTTTCATTTAATATTTACACAACAAGAAACTATATTACAAATCGTGAAACTGTATTTTACGATATGAAACTCTCCATTTAACTGAAAAAATGAATGACTAATGCTCTGAGTACAACAAATTTGTGACTTTGACATTATAAGAAGCCAACCAATTCAATATCATCCGTAAACAGTAAACAAAATTGAAAAATTAATTAAATGGTTAAATATATACTTGTATAATTGGTAATATGGTGTTACAAAATTCTGTCCATAAAAACTTGTTGTCCCCAAAAAACCAACGAAGAAACCTCCAAGCCAAAAATATAACCCCACTACTATCTCATCACTTCCTTGAATTCCCATGAATCATGACTATTAGAGTCATTCTTCCATATCACTTTAACTGAATGTATCATTCTACCATGAATACCTTGGTTTCAAAATCAATTATCCCGACGAGTTACTCAGTCAAAGATAAATCATAATAAATTTGAAGATGTCTCTAGCTCAAAATGTGTGATGGACCGAAGAGATACATCCTTAGTTTTAATACATGGAATGTGTTATATATCTATGTCATCAATTGTG
Source organism: Viscum album (assembly GCA_963277665.1). Taxonomy (NCBI): domain Eukaryota; kingdom Viridiplantae; phylum Streptophyta; class Magnoliopsida; order Santalales; family Viscaceae; genus Viscum; species Viscum album. Next base: position 420,547 of record CAUJRU010000332.1, on the reverse strand, counting down.
GATGTGAAAAATGGTAATAAACGTTCACCACTTGATCAACTACCTCCAAAGGTTCAAAAAAATGAGGATAAATCTTCCCTTACCTCCCAATTCATCTATGACCCTACAAGGGTGAAAAAGTCATGAAACCATTTCACCAATTTTATAATCTAAGGGTCTATGACAATGATCATCATAAGACTTAGATCAATATTGTGCCATCAACAATCTTTAATGAATCAAATGAATCATTATTGTTGTCTCTTTCACCAAACATGGTCCAACTTAGTAACATTCACCAAAATCCTACTCACACAATGAAGATTTATAAGGTTTGTTATAAAAAGACACACAATGAACTATTATGATCTGGATCTAGTTACTATTGTTATAAGAAAACTCAAACATCATCAACTGATCATCCCAAGACCCACCAATGTTGCAAACGTAAGCCAGAGCATATCCTCATGAATCATTATATATATCTCTGTCTGGAAATCTGACTATTGATGGTAGGCCATTCCTAAACAGGCCTACGATTTAAATAACACTTTAAGGATCCGTATTTGAATTTATAGATGATGGAACTCTATGAAAATGAATAATTTCTTTCATATAGAGATCTCAAAACTCATCAACTTTGGTTATATCATGAAGGGGTATAAAGTGAGTCATCTTGGTCTGCGTGTCAATCACAACCCATATTTCACTATTCCTTATATGGGATTGATGGAACCCAACCGAAAATTCCATAGTGATTTCATCCGACTTTTGTGTAGGTACTATATGTCGCTAATGTAAACCTGATTGTTTTCGATGCTCGGTCATAACCTGACTGCACAAATAATAGTGGGAAACAAACTCCGAAATTCTCCATATCTTACCTGGCCACCCGAACTACCACCTAATTTCATAGAACATCTTCCTGGCCCTTATGTGCACTACCAATTGGGCTCTATGAAAAATCACCATAAAAAACTCCCTTGATTTAAGTTGCACTGCATAGTAGTTATGATTACATAAAAAACCATGTTTAGAGAATGAATATTCGCTAATTATCTCCCCACCATAAAGAGTGTATCTAATGTTATGGATTTCATCATTGAGATGATGAACCAGAAGAATAATCTTGATGTGTGTGTATGTCTAATTGATGATGGATATGGGAACTTCACCCCATTATTTTGAACTCCAATATGAAACTTTGTAAAAAGAACCATCAAATTTTACTCTACCAAATATTCATTCAATGCCTCAGTCAGATGTTTCCCACTCAAATATTATTCAATAACATTCTATTTCCTCCGAGTATAGGTGTTTTCATAGTCAAATGATGATAGGTACTCCGCCCAATGACTCAAGAGGAGATTCAAATATTATTTAAAGACGATATAACTCAATATCTTGTGTTCTAAATACATAATAAACCTTTATCTATAAAGGTAATTCTACCATGTCATAAGTGCATTCATTACAGCCAAAATTTCAATGACATGTTTAGGAAAATTCATCTCCCGAGGCCAATGATCATGAGATCTATAGGCAACAATATGATTACCTGGAATAGAAACAAAGCCCAAACCTGAACCCAATGCATCACAGAAGACAACATATCCCTACCCAGCCTCTAAAATAGTCAACACCTTATATGTAGTCAAAATACATTTAATGTCAATAAATTAACTCTATCATTTGTCATTCCAAGGAAACATAACACCCTTTTGAGTTAGAGAAGTCATTGGAGATTCAAACATTGAGAAGTCCTTGAAGAACCGAAGATAATATTTGACTAAGCCCATGAAGCTCCGAATATTGAATACATTTCATGGTTGTTCCCATGTCGTAACAGATTTTAACATTTCAGGTTCAAATGAAATTCTCTGTTTCCACACTATGTGGTCAAATAAATTGACTTCTGGAATCCATAAATCATAGTATGATAGCTTGGTATAAAGTCAGCGACCTCCCAACAAACTCAAGGTTTTTCTATGATGATGGACATGATCCTCTTTAATTTTATACTAAATGAGGATTTCATCCACAAATACTACTATATAGGTCTCCATATATTTGTGTAAAATACTATTTGTTAATTCCATAAATACTAAAATAGTATTGGTTAAACAAAAGGGAATAAAAATTTACTCATAATGACTATACATTCTCATAATAATGGAATCCAGAATGTAATATTATTTTATTCTCGACTGATGGTAACCAGAATGATGATCAATCTTTGAAAACCTCATCACCACTTTCACTTGATCAAATAGATTATCAATCTATGGCAGTATATACATGTTCCTTACTGTAAATCATTTTTGTGTTTCATAATCTACACATAGAAAAAGTGAACCATAAAACATCTTGGAAAAGAGAATATGTGATACCCTAGGTGACACACATTGCCATATAAATCCTTACTCTAAATGATCATACAACTGGGTATTGAACTCTTTAATTTTATCTAGAGCAATTCTGTGTGAGGGAATAGAAAATGGTTAAGTACTAATTATGAAATCAACATAAAAATCAACTTCCCTTACCAATAGAACAATATAGAACTTAGAAGGAATCACATCGATAATCTCAACAGTGGTTGGAGGGAGATCAACACCCAACTATTCTCTCTTTGTATTAAAAGAAAAACACATATATCACTTTACCTAACACTTGATAAGATGTTGCAGCTCTGATCGACCTCAAGTCCCATTATCCATGAATGATATGAAAATACTCATCATGTATAGTAAAGAAGACCCATAGAAGATAACAATTGATACCACCTTTATTGCAAATGAGCCAATCCATCACTAGAATGATGTCATGCAATTTCATGTTGAGAACCAGAATGTCCCATAAAATCTTGAAATCATCCAAAGTGAAACTACAATAGGGTCTATGGAGAACCTCCTACTTATTTGATAATGTGGGTGTAAAAATATCAATTTTATAATATAAAATATACTTATGAAGATTTAGTGGAATAACAGTTGATGTTGAAATAAATGATTTAGATGAACCAATATCATACTGAGAAGTCCTTAATAACATAGCTACAATTATGGTAACTCTCACCATCATTAGGACAATATCCTCTTCCTCTAGATACTCTTCCACTTCATGAAGAACCGTAGTCCCAGATGCATGTGGTTGAGATACATCTATACATGAAGCAACTTATTTCCCTATATATTTTGGATGTTCTAATGATCTACTACTACATTACAAAGTGGAAATGTTGTGGAAGACCTTCTTAAGGTGCACTAAACATCCCTAGGAGCCACCATTCTATGCTTACTCAATGAAAACCCTTTCTAAATTCCATGGATAACCACACTGGTAGTATATAAAATGGCCTCTACCAAAAACTACAAGGGTATGGAAAATACCCTAGTGTCGAGAACTACTATGAGAGTAATCACACATACCCATTACTTTAAAGGAACTCATGTTGAAATTTGGAGAAAAAGGAACTCCAGTCAACCCTGACAAACCATCCAGTTCCATCTCAACCATCATCACCCTATCTAGAACATTAGAATTAATGTGCAGTTTCAGAAAGAAAACTGGACAGCAATTATATGATTGATGTCCCAAATCAAACTGTCAAGGATTCATCATCTTATTAGAAACAATCTCATGCATAAACTCTACAAGATCAATAAATCGATTTTAGTACCCAATCATGGGGTTTTCAGCCTGCTCAACATTGAATACTCTAAATATTTGGCATGGGCCATTAGCTATGGATAGAACTGGTCGATGAAAATAACCTTGAATCCCTTCCACCATATGCACTCAAGTTTCTTCTCTATCACCATTGTATCACACTATATCCTAAGTTGTCCCTCCAACATGATTGTTACACACTTTACATTGATCTTGTTTGGTTTATCCAAGAAATAAAACATACATTCTATCATTCCAAACCATTCCACAGCATTATAAGCATCAGTATATCATTTGAAAACTGGTTTCTTTGGGATAGGAAACTATTTATAATGATTCCAATGAAAATCCCCTTGAGTATCTGTAGGAGGAGTCTTAATAGGGACTGTGGGAAATGCATATCCAAATGTTTGGAGATTACACATGATCTCTACAACTAGATTTAGATCTATAACAGGATTCACTCACTGAGGTTAAGTAGAATCATCTTTCAGCATATGGTTTTCATGTGTTCTATGATTCATGATTCAATACAGTACCAAAAGTTTTCATTGAATACATTAGATAATGCTCAAATAGAGAATCCTTGGAAACATAGTCCCGAATGATAGAAAAACATGTTTTGGATTTCACTCTATCGAAATCAAAATAGGGGTTAGACAAGAACGAATCCAGAAGGTGACCTTCCCTAACCACCCAAGGTGACTAAATGTTCATTTTAGTGAGACATATCCAGGAAATCAATTGAAACTACCTCATATGTCCCGAAAAAATTTCATAAATGTATACTAACTTCATGAAAAATGATTGACGTGAACCACCTTTGATACCACTTTGTCAGTAACAAACATAGGTACTCTAGTAACCCTATAACTGAGCAAACCCTAAAATAACCCGAAGGGAATTACATATCCCAATGGTTTGGCGATTAAAAACTGCCATCCGATGAAATAAATGCGGGAACAATTTTTATACTAACAATATGGGAGAAAAGGAAGCTAGACAGTATGCATATCAAAAGAAAATCCATTGTATGTAATGTACCAGATGTTAAAAAGGTATAAAAAAGACCATAGTACTACAAAACAAGTACCATAATAGACTAAAATAGACTATTTACCCAAGGACAAAACTCACCATGTCTGAGGTTCAGAAAATGGATCAACCTCTAAGAGATCAATTCTCCTTTTTTGAGTTGGTAAGGAGATAATCTTCAAGTACCCGAAGAAACAAGTAGGGTTTGAGCTAAAAATCTCACTAGGGCCTCAACATGGATTCCATAAGAGATGCCAATAATATGTTAACCAAATTAATGTTTTCAATTTTAAAAAAACATATTGGTATATCATTTCAAATAATATTTTAACAAATCATTATATACTGTAAAAATGATGGAAATCAAATTAACCAATGTTTTTAAAAGTTATGGAATATTTCTAAAAAATGGACTAAAAAATACGTTTTATGTAAAACATTTTATATAAAACATTTTATATAAAACATTTTTTATATAAAATTTTATATAAATTACAAGTGGCATGTAGAATAGTCTGACAATGTTGAAATTAATTTATATATCAAAATTAAACCAATGAGAAAAATAGTCTTTTGTCAAATAGGAACGACAGTTCTAGGCTATAAGCCTCTACACACTCTAAATGATCATGGAAATGTGTGTACACACATCTCATCTGGAAAAAGGTCAAAGAGGGCTCATCACTATTTCCTGTGGGATATGTCTTCTTTAATTTACGTTTTAGAACATTCTATAATGGTAGAGTGTCTCCAAATAATTTTGAATCTACTAGAGGCTTTCATTCCCTCATACAGGATCAAGGATGTGAAATTTATTTTATGACTTCTTAAAATATAATAAAATCCCACTTCCTAATTATAAATTCCATTTTCCATTTTAAAACTAAAACCATCATTAATAAAAAAACATGGAATTTTAACAAGATAAAACCAATAGGTATCGATCAAAACATTTTAATCGATTTTACCAATTTACCAAATCCCGTCAATTTTGTTTCAATAAAAAATTTCATAAATTCAATTGAAACCACATCTAACCATTTTCACACACAACACAATTTAAACTAATTGGGGTTTTTTTCCAATTATTTCAAAAAAAAATTCAATCCACCCAATTAATTGGGATTGGGTATTAATCAAAACAAATTGACACAAATTTCACACAATTAAATTTAAATCAGTATCTAAAATAAATCAAGAAATTTAATGATAATCAATTTGGCCAATTAAAATGAAATCACATACCCTCTTATCGAAACTCAATGCCCACAACGAAACCCACAAAAAGAATAAAACCATAGATGACCTTAAGAATCAATATAAAAATGAGATCCAATATCATGCAGTTTAGATCAATTAATTTTAGGATGATCTATTTATCCATAAGGGGGAGAGAAAGAAAGAGACCAATAAATGGGATAACACTTACTCGAGATTTAACACCTCTTATGAAATGACGATGAAATGATGAATAAAAGGACCCCAATGGGTTAGAGGGATCCCAGATCTCATGGAGAAGGCTTTAGGTCGAATGTAGTGAATTTTGAGGGCAAGTAAAATGAAAATTTCATCCATGCTACCTCCATATAATCGACACATAGGGGATTACATGACATGTAAACCCATTACATGTCATGAACTAATTAAATTTCATTATCGTCAAAAAAACTTTTCCTTTTGATAAAAATAAGATTTATTTTCGTTTAATATTTACATGACATGAAACTATATTACACGTCATGTAACCATATTAAACACCATGAAACTCTCCAGTCGTCTTCAGAAACAACCGGTTAAATTTGAGAGTCCAAAAAATATGTGACTTCGCTATTATAGGATTCTTAGAAATTCATTCTCAAATATTCCTTGTCAAAAAAAAGGAAAAATCCATGATAAAGTTAAAAATATACATATTAGATTGGAAACAGGATATTACAAAAATACATTCAATATCTCATTGGAATGTCTCTTGATAAAAGTAACCTTTCTCACATTTATGTCACATACATAAAATATAAGAATTAAAAAAATATTAAAGTATAAATTTTCATGTAAAATAACCTCAGAAACATGTAATGGATATTCAGCAGAATGAATTTCAGTACTTGGTGGAAATTTCACTCATGACATATAATTTAAAAAAATTCATTTCCCACTTTTGCAAAGGCGTCAAAAAATACCTTATTGGAAAAATGTAAAAAACAATTCATTTCATACATTTTGTAAAAAGATACTAATGGATAAAAACTAGTTTAATAAATCATCTTATAATATTAAAAACACTATTTTAGACACATTTAGTAAAATATCAACATTTATTAGAAATATTTCTGACAGAGTAGAAAAACAATGGCGACAATCCTTAAAACCCTTATTTTCATATTGTGGTAACTTAATGAGAGGAAAATGAATAAAAACAATGAAAATTCGATAAATAATCACCAGAAATGAAAATATATTGGGTTTAAGATAGAAAGATCATATAGTTCCCCCAATTGATACTTAAACAACAAAAATCCTTATTCGTGATGATATTCTGAAATAAACTCTTATATTTGGTTCCAAACCCCTCACACATGTCTGAAAATCGTGTATAAAAAATATAGATTTATTATAAATATATTATAGAAACATAATCATATATATAATATAAGATATGATTTATTTATAATCCTTTATCTCCAATTTAATAAAAATTATTTGTTAAAATTACTGTTCCTGGTAATAACTGATTTGTTTTTCATTTCCGTTACGTTTCAACAGCTTCTATTGTTGGAATCTTGGATTTTCCAATGGGCTATTTGCGACGGGAGTAGGACCCGTCGCAAATAGTCCTTCAAAATAGAATATTTCTAATGATAATTTTGACACATCGTAATTATTCGATAAAAAACAACTATTTTCAATAACACATCACAAATACCTTTAGCGTGCCAAAGCGCGGGAAGAATATTTACAGCGGGCCTAATACCTCATCGCAATTACTCTTACATGTTTTCTATTATTTGTGAGATGGATCCACTCCCATGGAAAATAATGTGTCAGCAATTTAGTATTTTCGACGAGGCCTGTACTAAAAACATTTTTTACTGCCACCTCAATTAATAAGTGTCTACCTATTTGCATTGGAAATCATGTCTCAGAAGATCTAACATATATATACCCCTTCAGATTCTTTTCATTCAAAATTTCTATAAAATTTTCACACTGACTATACTCTAATAATTTTTTGTTTAAATTTTTCAGACTTTCAAACATTACAGGGGATCAAATTTCTTATTTTACATCTGAACAATGATTCAGTTTCAAGGTATTTATTTATTTTTTATTATTTTATTTTATTTTATATTATTAATTATTATTATTGATTAGAAGTAATTAGATTTAGTAAAAATTAATTAGTTTTCTTAATTATTTTTCAATAGAAATGTTTTGTTTTTTATTTTCATTAATTTTTTTCAATAAAATAAAATAGCTTTAGCTTTCAATAACGTATATTAAGTATATATTATTAGAAATAATTAGTGGTAAATATTAATAATTAGTTGTAATTAGTAAAAAATAATCACTAATAATTGGTAACAATCAACGGTAATTTGTCATTATTGGTGGTAATTATTAATAGTTTGTAATAAAATATAAAAATTAGTAATAATTTGGAATACATTAATAAAAATTAATATTAATTAGTGGTAAATAATAATAATTAGTTTTAATGTGTAAATATTAGTGATAACTAGTAGAAATTAGTGGACTTTAGTAAAAAAAATATGATAATTGGTAATAATTAGTTGTAATTAGTAACAATTAGTGTTAATAAGTAATTATTAGTAAACAATTATAAAAAATAGCAGTAGATTGTAACCATATAATAAAAACTAATATAAATTAATGTTATTCAGTAACAATTAATCATAATTTGTGATATTTAATATTAATTATTAATAATAAGCTATAATTAGTATTAATAAGTAATAATTAGTAAAAAATAGTAACAATTAAAAAAAGTAGTGATAATTTGTAATCAAATAGTAATAATTACTATAAATTAGTAATAATTAATACAAATAAGTAATAATTAATGAAAAATAATAAAATTTGTGCTAATAAGTAGTAATTATGAATTTTAGAGATAATTATGAATTTAAGGATTAAATCTGGCTATTTAGGAATAAATAGTAAAAAATAATTATTATTTTCAAAATTATGAATAAATACGGATAATTAGTAATAATTAGCAATAATTAGGAATAATTAAGAATAATTTAGAATGAAATGGATTAATTTGGATCAATTTGGAATAATTAGTAGTAATTAGCTAATAATAGGAATAATTATGGAAACAAATTTATGATTAGTAATAATGATAAATTATTAAGAATAATTAGGAATAATTAGGAATAATTATGAATAATTAGGGATAATTAAAAGTAAATTGTAATAATTATGAATAATTAGTAATAATTAGTAATATTTAGTAATAATTAGTAATAATTATTAATAATTTGTAATTTACTTTAAAAACTAGTAACATTTACTAATAATTAGTAATAATTAGTTATAAATAGTAAAAAATAATAACAAGTATTAATTAACAATAATAATTAGTAATAATCAGTAATAGGTAGTAATAAGTATGAATAACTAGTAATAAATAGTAATAAATATGACTAAATAAAAATAAATAAGAATAAATTGTAATAATTCCAACAAATTAGTAATAAATAGTTATAAATAGTAATAAATAGTAATAAATAGAAATAATTAGTATTACTTATTAATAATTACTATAGTTTAGTAATAATTAAAAATCAATATTAATAACTACTAATAATTTGTAATAATTAGTAAAAGTTAAAAATAAATCGTAATCACTCGTAATAAAATGGAATAAATAGTATTATTTAATAATAAATAGTAACAAATTGTAATAATTTTTAATAATTAGTATTAAATCATTATAATTATTTATAATTAGTAATAATTAGTAATAATTATTAATAATTAGTAATAATTAGTAATAATTAGTAATAATTAGTAATAATTAGTAATAATTACTAATAATTAGTAGTAATTAGTGGTAATTATTAATAATTAATAAATATTAATAAAATTATAGAAATAAATAGCAAAAACTATACTAACAAATAGTAATTAGATGTAAATAACGGTAATTAGTATTAATTAGTGGTAACTAATATTAATTAGTGGTAATTAGTAAGAATTATTTTTAATTAGTAAAAATTAGCGATAAATCAATATAATTATTAAAAAAATAGCAGTAATTATTAAAAAATAGTTATAAACTAATAATGGTTAGTAATAATAAGTTGTAATTAACAACAATTAGTAATTACTAGTCATAAATAGTTATAAATATTGGTAATTAGGAAAAAATTGCTGGAATTAAGATTAAAATTATAAACCAATAAAAATTATTAATAAGTATTAATTAATACTAATAAGTAGTAATTAGTATTAATTACTAATAATTCATGGTAATTTGTAAAAATTAGAGGTAATTAGTAAAAATTAGCTGTAATTAAGAAACATTATGGATAATTAATAAAATTTAATTGGAATAAGTAAAATTTAATGACAATTAATAAATATTAATGGTAATTAGTAATAAAGTATTGGTAATTATAAAAAATAATATCACTAATTAGTAAAAAATAATTGTAAATCAATATAATTAGTAAAAACTATCTATAAATAGTATAAATTGTAACAAACTAATAATAATTAGTAATAATAATTGGTAATTAGCAATAAATATATATAATTAGAAATAATTATGAATAATAATTAGTAATTAGTAAAAATTAGGTGTAATTATTAATAATTAAGGATAATTATAAAGAAATAGATGTAATTAGTATTAATTATCAGAAATTAGTAAAAATTAAGCACAATTTAATATAATTATTAAAAATTAAAATTAATTAGATAAGTTTAGTTATAACCTAATAAAATTTAGAAAGATTAAGTTTTAATTTGCAGTAATTAATAATATTTTGTAGTAATTAGTTATAATTAGCAGTAACTTGTAATAAATGGAAGCAATTAGAACACATTTGTTATAAATTAATAAAAATTAGTTATAATAAGTATAATTAGTAGTAATTAAAATTAAGTTATGAAAATAATTAACTATTAGTGGTAGTTAGAAGTAATTAGTGGTAATTAGTAATACATACTTGTAATTAGAAAAATTTAGTGGTAATTAGAAAAAATTAATGATAATTAGAAAAAATTAACTGTAATTAGTAAAAATAGAGGTAATTAGTATGAATTAGTAGTAAGTAGATAAATTTAGTGATAAAAAGAATTGAATATTAATAAATAGTAATAAATTGTAATAAATAATAATAAATAGTATTAATTCTAATCCCATATGAAATAAAAAATTTCCACATGATTGGTTAACAAAAATTAGTAAAGACCAATTTATGCCAACAAAAAATTTGAATACACATGGTTGACACAAATCAGTCTTGATAATTTATGCCAAACATTTCCAAACCTATCATGAGGTCATCCGAACTGGGAAATATATGATGTGATGCATTGATGAAAGCAGTAGTAGGAAGAGGATATATTTCCATGACATGACATAATTAACATAAATTGGTGTAATGATACATTTTAAAATGGTTGGCATAATGTTTTTTCATCAATTACTAATTATTAAATATATGATTAATTAAGTTCAGTAAATCATTTAATTAACAATGTTTAGGTGATTATAAATGACCAATGTTTTAAAACCATGTCCCATTTTATCATTAGGTCGCATAAACTCAGATAAACATCATGTGACAGGACTATGGGAGAAACAACAGCTGAAGGAGATTCGTCAATGATGTGACATGGTTGAATGAAATTGGTTCAATGTAAAATTCAGACATAGTTGACAGAAATAGGTTTCATCACCTGAATATTGTAAAATGTATGATTTAAACATTTTTAAGTAAATCATAGAATTTCTAATATTTAGGTGATTATAAAAAATTAGTAAAAATTAGTGTTTATTAGTAATGATTAGTATAAATGAACCTTAAATCACCATAAATAGTAAATGAAAATTTTCATTAGTAAAAATAAGTGGAAAATATATAAAATTGACAAAAATTAAATGTAAATTATTAATATTTTTATTTTTTTTATTTTTTGGATCATATTTTCCTTATATTAAATTAATTATAGTTAATTAATTTCTATGATTTATATTTTTAGAGTAATATTAGAGAAGGGAAATTGACAAAAATCATTATTACATGATTGTGATTGGATTAAACGTTCAATAAATCCAAAACTTTCTAGTATAAATCCAGTATATATTGAAGATTATTATTATTATTTATCATTTACATCATCAAAACAACAAATTTTTTCAGTATGGACAATTTTTTTACATTCCAAAAACGTGAACTGAAGAGGTTTAAAACATTTGAAAACATTGGGGTCATCAATTCAGATTAGGTTATTAAAGTGATTATGTTTTTGGTTATCAACACGGTGAACATAGTTACGAAAAATATACTAATAATTTGGTTCCAGACCCAACACAGTTTCAAAATGTAGTATATAATGTGTTTGGTACATCATTTCGAAAAACTAAAACATAACATGATATCTAGTTAACTCTATTGTAGAACTTATTAGCATTTTTTGAGTTCATGAAGTGTTTTTGGGATTCCTTATATCCTAGTTGCAAGATATAAAACTTTTAAGTGGTTAGAAAACTTTTTAGCTATTAAATCGTATAATGAAATGTAAAATATATATTTTGATCATATATTCTCTATGATGGAAGAATAATTACCTAAAAAATGTGTTCCAATCACATTCTATGACTGTAGGAGGATTGTTCGTAATTTTAGTATTTTTTATTATAATATCCATAAGTGATTAAATGATATCATTTTATATTATGAAGAAATTTTTCATTATTTAATTTTCTAACATTTGGACAATCGAGGTACAATGTGGCTCAACTAGGGAATTCAGGATTCATTCATGTAAAACAATTGATATATTTTCCAATTACAATGAGATTGCAATGTTTATTTTTTCTTAGAATACAATTCCATTTATATCATGGCACAAAAAAAATATTTCAACCGTTAAAGGATTAATGAATCATGTTGATGGAAATTAAGGGAAACATTTTGAACAAATACCTCCTTCTTCTTTTTATAAATCTCGAAATATGGGATTGGGTCTTTATACTGATGGTTTTTTTCTATTTGATTATTATAGTAGTCAATATTCTTGTTTTAAAATCTTTATAACTCTATAAAATTTACCTCTATTGATATTGACGAATGATCCATCTATCATTTTGACCTTATGAATTCTTCGACATCTGAAAATGAATATCAACGTTTATTTGAATTCATTAATTTATTAGTTAACTTTATTATGGGTTAATGGTGTTAGTACATATGATGTTGTCGAAAAAAATTCAAAATGAATACTCCATTGAGGTGGGAAATTCATTACATCCCAGTATATGACATGTTTTATATATGTAGTACACAAGGCCCATAATCATATCTACTCAATTTGAGAGATAGTAATGAATTTATGTTCTTCATGGTAAAAAAACCTTGTTTCCTAAATTTTCATCAAATATTTCTTTGTAAAAATAATCCATTTAGGGGGAAAATTATCATTTCAGAAAATGTATACTTGAAATAGATGGAACTCCAACAATGATCTCAAGTATTGATATAAAATCCATTATATATTAGTTACCTCCTATTACTATTGTACCAAATGTAAACAAATAGAAATCTATGCCATTGTGAAAGAACATAATTTGGGTATAATAATTATTTTTTTGGGATCTACCATATTCGTCAAATTTATTGGTCCATCCCATGTTAGACATCATGAATACTGAGTAGAACTATTTTGATAATATTTTTATATAGTTTTAGACACACCTAGTAACACAAAATATAATCTAAACTCGTGATTAGATCTTCCAAAACAATCAAACTACTACTACCGAAACTATTTGAAAATTAATGTTCTAATATGTTAATGAATCCAAAACAAATTATATAGTTTCCAAAGAAAATAATTTCTTATTTTGTTAGTGCATTTAATATTTTAGGATTCTAGATGGTTATGCTGAAAATTTGGAATGATGATTCATAAATTGTCATATTACCAAATTCCAAATTCACGACCGTCATGTTATAATAAAATTAATTCTATCAATTGGATTTAGAGGATTTCTTAATTCTGTGACTTGGGATGTGCTAATAGTAACATCAAACATTTTCTGATCCATCTATGTTGCCAAAAAACCATGAGGAACTATTTATGGTACACGAATATAATGTTTTCATTTTATGTAAACTAGAAAACATATTCCAGCCAACTTTCTTTGATTCAATTGAACATTTTTCATTGCATTTTATTCACGAACCATAATGTGGTGGTTTGGTACAATTTAGATGGATGTACCCATTGGAGAGACACATGAAGAAATTGAAGAAAATGGTATATTACAAGGGACTTATTGAAGGATCAATTGAATGAGTTTATTTTCTAGAGGGAATTTCTTTTTTATGGATGCATTATTTTTAATCTGAATATATCTCAAAAAAGAATTTCTTGGGCCATAATGAGGGAAGTGGTGAAATAGAAATTAGAAATAAATTATCAATTTTTAATCTGCCTAAACATGGCTTTGCTGGAGTTCATGAACGATGAATTTCGGAATATGAACATCAAATGGATAATACATATGTTCTGATCAGATGCAATTAAGTGAAACCATATGTACTCGGAGTGATCATATCACTTATTCAATAATATTTGATACAGTTAACTATATTTATTTTATTTTTATATTATATGATGATCATAATAGGATATTCTTTTCACAAATCCAAACACCTTCTCTAGAGGAACATCGAAAAATAATTTTTCATACAGGTTTCAGAAACTGTTTAAATAAATTTTTTATGGTTTAACATATAAAATTAATTTCATACTTTTTATATTATTAAAATGTTTTACAATATTTTAGGTATCTTAACATACTGATAATATTGTTAACTGATTGTGAGTATTGAGTAAACCACCATTTAATATGGATAAATATTAAAATGAATATGTGGTGAATGGTTTTCGATTTCATACGTATGCATATGGGGGATTCAAAAATAAGAGTAATAGTTTTTTCATGATAGAATATAATCATAGGGAATGTGATTTTTTATTTTATGGGATATTGGAAAAAAAATTAAACTATTCTATCTGATACATAATTACACAACGATGTTTAAATGTCACTGTTTGGACATTAAGAGAGCCTAAAGTGTTCATCCACACTATGGAATCGTTGATATTAAATATGAAATATTTATTATAGTAAATGAATTATTTTATTAGATTCTCAGGAATATTAAATTAATTAAGAAAATTATTGGGCTACTTTATTAGAGTTAAGTGATGGGAAGAGCGTAATAAAAATGAACTCTTAGGAAAATCCATTTACATAATATGAATGTGTTTCTACTGATGTGAAATGAATTGATATTTTTCAAGAGATTACTCCAAATAAAAAATTTACACAAAGAGACATGAATATTGATGATTACACCCCATAGTTAAAGGACTATGGTGAAAATTATTTTATCAATGTATCAAATTAATGTGAAATAGTAAGCTGTGATGAAAATGAAACTCTTATGGAATTGTATGATATTGAGGAGGAATATGAATACATTGACCAGTTATATATGAATATGAATATGTATAATTTTAAAAAATTAAATGTTGGTTATAATGATTTATAATTTCTATCTATATATAATAGTTGTTATCAAATATTTTCAAACAATGTTCATTTCAGGTTACAGATGGACTCAGATTTGTTTTGTTAGTTTCAAGAGGTTTGCCTTCCTAGTTACGAGTGTGATGTTGCATCATCTGACCCTCATACTATTTGTTGTTTAGAGACATATCGAAGGGGTCGGGGTCTCATGTTATTGACAATTAATGACCATGTCCCTGAGTGATGTACATGTATTGACATCGATCTACGCCAACTACGGATATGTGTACTTTTGTATTTTAGTTAGTGTTCATTAATTTACATAAATTTATTTTTATACTAATATTTATATTATTTTTATGAAATCTCACATATTTTCTCACATAGATGTTTAGTAGGGGAGTGCTATACTGCAGAATTATTTTAAAAGAGCATGAGTGACATGGGATTAGATTCTCTTTGATATTTAGTAATTTATGATTCAGAATTGGAAGGTATGTAAATATCTAATTGTTATTTTGAAATTTATTAAATAAATAACAGGATAATTTTAATTATTTATAAGTTTTATGGTATCTTATCAGTGATAGAATACTGTAACTTTTCTTAGAGGCACGGAAAACATGTATGTGTTAGCATTGCCATATATTTTTGTACCATATGAGGAGCACAAGATTGTGAAAAGTGGATTTCATAGAATTTAATAATTCTTTCTATTCCTATAGACCATATTACATATCATCTCAAGTTTGTGATAGATTTTGTTTATATTGTATTTTATCTACTTTTCATATGAGAGCATCATTAGGTTTATAGAGTCGGGGGATACTTGAGGTGACACATCGTGCTGGTTGTCGAATATTCATTATGCATCAACGACATATGGATACTAATTTTTTATAATTTATGTAACATTAAATGAATATTTTTTATTTTATACTCATATTGGGAGACAAACCACCTGATATTATGGAGTTCTATGTTTACTAGAGGATATACAATGAACTTATCACTGGAATGATTCTATGTGATCATCAGTGTCATATTTTGGTCAGTATTATTTATTTTTGAGATTAAAAAATAACTTAAAATAATATTTTAAAACTTTTAATTTTAAAATTCAATAGAAAGAGTCATATGAGGTCGTGATGTCTATGAAAAAGGCTAATAGTCAGTCCATGATTGACGATAAAACCTCTAGTTCCATAGGATTTAATGATGTTCCATTGATACTGATGACTCAGTATGCCTCTTAGAAAGCACGAGTCATTGGTATCAAATCTCCATTGATCTATATGGGTTGTTATGGTTGTGATGTGATATCGTTGTGAAACTCAAAAGGAGTTCGTGCAGAGTCATCATCATTTTCTACACAAGATGAGGAGCAGTTTTGATCTAAGGTTAAGATTATTGAGACTATGTGTTGGTTGTTAGAAGAACTTCATCAACAATAACAAAAACATCAGGAGGGGATGCTTTGATAGTAGCAGCAATAACAGCATGAGTAGGCGATGGAGTGAATGTGATGTCCACCTCATGGTTTAGGTATGGTTTCCCCCCTACCGTCTCCATTATCTCCTATAGCTCCTCCAGATGACCCTCCCCTAGATTGATTTAAATAATTCTATTGAGAAACATTTGAATATAAATTTTTTTGTTAAATATTTATTAATCCATATATTTACATTTTTATATAACATGTTATTCATATTGGTGTAAATATTTTGTTTTTTATTATTTTTTTTATTATTTTTTTTATTTTATGATTTTATTATTTATTTAATTTTATGATTTTATAGTTTTTTATTATTTATTATTATTAATATTAATATTATTTTTATTAATTTTTTTTATATTACTGTAAATAATGTGTTTTGATTATTTTACAATTTTATAATTTTTTATTATTTTAAATATATTTTTCATAAAAAATTTAAATTTACAATATTTTTTAATTAATTATTTATTATTATTATTATTTTCATTATTTATTTAATATTAATAGAATTAATTTTTTATTGTTTCTTGCAATGGGTAGTTAATCTCATCCTAAATAATATTTGTGACAGGCCCCTCACAAAAAGGATTTTTTAAACTCTGATAATGTATTTAAAATGTAGTTTTATACAATGATTAATTTATGATGGGTTCCCGCAGTAATTATTCTTTTGTGACAGGATATGGTCACAAATAACCTGTCAGAAATGCTTCAATTTCCACTTATGTTCTTTCCATTTACTTTTACCACAGTTCTATAAAATCAATAATGCTAAAAATGATATACACATATATATAACCTATATTTTAATTATATATATATTCATAGTTTTACATAAAATTTCGCAAATGAAAAATTGATTAGACAATTCATGGAGATGGTAGACCGTACATACTAATGAAAATTGTTTTACTTTTAATTGGATTGAAATAATGAAAATGTAAATACTAATTTTACTTTATAGAATCATAATTATAAAACATAAATAATATATATTAAATAATGTTATAAAAATTATCAATAATATTATATGAAAATGAAAAAAAGATCATATCACTTAGTATTGATTTTATTCCACACGTACGCATGGGAAACATTTTTATCATCTAACGTATAAGATGTTAAGAAGGTTGATTTGATATTATAATTATAGAATAATAATTATATGATAAATATAATATATTAATATTTTAAAAACCCATTATACCCATCTATAAATAATATTTATAAAAAAGTATTTGTTTCACTATGTGGAGAAGGTAAGATGTTCATGGACACGAGTGATATATTCATGACCCATTCGATAATAATGCGGGTTTATAATCATAACAACATATAACTGTTTTAAAGAAACTTATATTGTTATTATATGTTTAATAAAATACATTTAGAGTTGGTTTAAGAAGAAATAATTTTAAAGGCGATAAGTAAGATGATTACCTCTTCTTTGGGATACATCCTTTAGATCATTTCAAATGAATCCAGGGGTTAGCATTTTGTGGGGGAAGGCACATCTAGAACAACCCCATATATTTATATAGAATAATTTGATTGGTTTTCCTTGAGATAAAATTATCAATTTGGTGCTAATAAGAAATTGAATGGGTTTTCCTTTTTTAGTTAGAGGAGGGGTATTCATGGTATTTCGTTAATTATTAAATTAATATAAATTATTTTCCATTTATGAGTGGATCAAAATTGATATATCTCGATGATAAAATTATGATGAGTCAGAATAATGTCACTAAATAAAATTTTAACATCTTATGGATTTTTTCAATATTATCATTTATTTTTAACCCTTGTTTAACCATTTTTACAATTACCACAATATTTAAATTGCCTACAATTTAATGGTCATGCATTTTACCCGAAAAGAAAAAAAAACATACCTAAAAAATTGAAGATTATTTTAACCATATTCTATTGATTTGTATGAATGTTAGATTGTTATAAATATTAATTCATATAAAAATAATTATTTATTAAAAAGTATTATTTATTTTATTTAGACACTATTCATTTAATATGAGATTGAATACATCAAGAAAAAGAGGGAATTTCAATATAATAATTTACCAAATCTATAAAAATTTATAAAGGACTTTAAAATTCATAGGATTCATTAGTTCAATCAAATTATATAATATTTAGTATCATTAAAATAATTTGTTTTTTTGTATATTGAATAAATAATGTTTCTATTTTATATAAACATTTAGGGTAACAATTTCACAAATAAGAATTATAAATAAATTTAATTAATAACCCAAATAGTTATCATTATAATCATTATTTATTATTGATCGTAGCCTTTATTAATTTATGTAATTAATTTTAGTGATTATAAAACAAAGAAAATGACATTTTATATTAATTTAAACAAAATAAAATATAGATCAAAACACTATCCCAATTGAAATTAAATATCATATATTCAAATATCGGATGGGTATGGATGAAATAGGATCCATAAAATAAATTTAGGAAATTTTTTGTGTCATTGTGTAGTCATTATTATATTATGTTAAACATTCATTACACAATTTTCCCTCACTACGATGATTGTTATTTTCTATCGTTACTATTCAAAATGACAAAAAATGGGTCTAATTACCAAATTTTTACATCCTAATTAAAATTATTGAATGCAGTTTTCAAGAATAATTTTATATATTTTTTAGAAATTAATTTAAAATAAAAATTGAAATAAAAAAATAGATTTTTGAAAAAATGTATTTTATGTATAAAAATGACTTTATGAAAAATTAAACCTTGAAATTGATTCCAAATATAATAATTGGATATTTAGTTTTATAATTTGAATACCATTTTTTTAAAATAATTTTAAATGAAATTAATATATTTAAATGCATGGAAGAAAAAATTTATTTTCAATTAAAATCCATATATATCAATATTCACAAGAAAATCATCCTTTTAAAAAATTAAAAACAACTCACTATAAAATATTCATTATATGATGATTTAAAAAATGATAATAGTTTGAATAAAATAATATATATTGATATTGTATAAATTAATTATAATATTAACTAAAAAAAGAAATAGTAAACATTTTTGAAAAAAATATAAATCATATAATCCTTATTTAAAAGTGTGAAATTATCTCATAAGAAATAATCAATGAATTTTTATTTAATAATACCTTTATATATATTTAATAATTCAATTAATATTATTTATACAAACCAATTCAATATCTAGGCAAGAACTGTAACATTAAATAATAAAACATTTACAAGAAATCATTGATCACTTAAACACTTTATTGGGTATCATGACTCCATTAGACATAGTCCTATATTAAAATCAAATAATACTATATTTTACCCCCACCGTAAGACGAAATACATTTTACCCGATAAATTGTATCTCATTTATCAAATATTTAACCTTTTCTAAAATCCAATATCGTGCATAGATATAATAAAACTTATTTTAAAAGGGATATTTGAGAAACATAATGGTTACCTGAAATATCACATAATCAGGTTCCCAAATAGGGGAAAAATCGGTGGTAATTTAATATAATGTCCTGAAATTGAAGTATATCATCCATATACTAATAGAGAATTACAGATAGTATGGGTAGGAAAATATAAAGGACCATAAAACCATAAAGTGGGGAGGTGTGAAGATACCATAAATTTATCAAAAATTAAAGCAAATATATGTCATCTTTATTTAATAATTATTTTAAGATGGTTAATGAATTATTTCACTATCATTATTACATTCTCACAAAAATATCATTACTTCTTTTTTCCATTTTATAAAGGAATTTCCTCCTTTGGTGGTTCTTTGATCAATTTTCACTTCATTTATTACTGTATTAAATAAATATTCAAGATTATTTCATATACCTGAACCAATAAAATTAAATTTTAATTAATCATAAGATCTATGAAAAATTAATACTCATTCCTCATATATCTAGATATATTCCAAAAATAAAATTTCTACAGAAGGTTTGCAAATACTATTATAATCACTAAAACTAAAATAATAACATCCAAATTGTGAATTAATCCTTTTCAAAAATGGTTAACGATAACCCCTTCCAAAATATATTTGACCAAATTCAAAATAAAAAATATATAATTTGGACCACTAAATAATCATAACATTAATATAATAGATAAAAAATGTATCAATTAATTATCACATACCATATCACTGACAACCTCTATAAAATATTCTCCTAAAATTAGTGAAAACAAAAATTTCATTAAAACATCAATGAAAACATACATGCCTCTGAAAATTAACTCTTTACTATTTATGTAAATAATGTAATAGATTAAGAAATATATTCCATAAATCTAATAATCTACTAACTCCATAAATGATGACATACACCATTATTTCATCAAATAATTATCAATTTTCAAGGTCACTAATACTATCCCATTTACATTATTGATCCTCTTTTTCCCAACTAGATGTTAATAACTAAAAATCCAAAGCATATTTAGGTTTATCTTACCCTAACTCATGTATTCTCTATAAATACAACCTTACCACAAAACCACTTTATTGGGTTATCAGTACCATTCAACATATTCTATCAAATACATTAAAAAATTACTATAGTACAATCATTATATGTTATATAATTCCTATAACCATATTAACATTGATAAAAAAATTCTACCACATATTTTTGCAATCCATATAAATAATAGAGGTATTTATTTCTCATGAGTTCTATTAATTAAATAATCCTTAACATATCCACTTAGATTCTTTTATTGTAAATTCCTTCATTTTTTGGGGAATTGTAATGAGTAAATCATCATATATTTATAGTTGAATCATATGAAATTAAATAATTCATTACTAAATAAACATTAATTATTTAGATGGAAATTATCAAAACACATGAAGGAATACCCCCTTAACTTCAATAAAATACTAGGGTGTTTCTTTTCACAATTATTATATGTGGTAAAATCCTTCATTATATTCTTGCTCTTATATATTCTTTTCCATTCCATACTTTTATTATCTTACTTACCTTTAAATCAATAAGAGTTGGAAAATTATATCACTCTCTTATGAGAACATGATACTATATCCTCATATTATGTGTATATTTTCTTGTCTCGTGCCCTTTGAATAATTGATTTTATCCCATCAAAGAAACAATTAGTCATTCTATTTTGATTAAACATGATCTTTTCAATATTTCATTGTATCCTTGTAAATAAATTATGTTGAACAGAAGTATTGTTTCAATCTTTTCTCTGATACAAACAAATTGTCTCTCCCAATCAAATTTTTATTTGAGAGGAAAATATTTTACCATGAAATGACCCTTAAAATAAATCAATTCCCTAATCGTTATATCCTCCTCATCATTAGTGTTTTGAATCAGTTACCACCATTAAACCAAATTCCCAGAGAGATGAAAAAATTCTATGAAAACAATATCCCATTCACTACATCAGAATGAGTAAAATTTCATCCATAATAACTTATCCATTTCTTAACTACAAATTTATTCTTAGTTAAATTAAATGGCATAGGTCTCATACACATGATGAGGATTAATATGGTTACCCCATATTGTTGATCAGTGGGTATCTCCATATAAGAAAGGTCATTTTTCATAACTATATTTTTCTTCCCAAATGTATTTATAAATTTTTCATCTCAATCTATATATCAAGAACCATCTTCAATATCATTCCAAAGAGGAAAGTCCCTATATGGATTTTCTACGTTGATATTGGTTCCTATCCTTCAACTAAGTATTTTTTATAAAAATCTACACACACTATTTTGAATATAACATTATGATTCATAATTTATAATTTTATAACAAGTAAAACAGACATGATAAAATGAGAATTTATGTATAACTAATATTAATATAATAAGCATGGTTTCATTGTGCATATTCTCTATGTTTCTTATCGGGTTTGGTTCTCTAATATTCTTTTCAACTAAGTTCTCAAGGTTTTTACCAAAATTTCACTAATACCAATTGTAAATATCCCAACTATAGTATCCTATGGTCAGTAATTAATTTATTACATTGGTGGTATATATATGTAATCACATAATAGAAGACCAAATTATTTAATAGTCTTGGTAAAATTCATATATAAGTGAATACCACACTGCATTTGTATATATAAAATCAATTATACTATTTTATTTTGGTTAATCCTTATTCCCTCTATAATATTTCATAGTATCAATCAATAACATTTACTTGAATTACATGGAAAGAAATTATAAAAATATGGGGGAGTTTAGATGCTCTGTTAGGGAATATATACATTAGTGACTAAATAAGTTATAATGAATATATAATTAATAAATTATGATCAAATAATTCCATATAAATAAACCCAGGAATTTGAAACATATCCATGGATATAAAAAAATATTAAACTAAAACTCATGGTCATTAAAATCAAATTTTATAATGATTGAATTCATTATGTGAGACATCAGATCATGCTGTCAGGATCTTATGATAATAAATTTTAAAAAAAACATCAAGTCTATGTTCTAAGACATCGACATAGATAGGAATGGACATGAAAAATAACCAGTCTTGTTTTTCATAAGTCCTACTGATGCATTGTGGGGATGTAAAATTTATTTACCCACCTATAAATTAAAAATTTCAATTCATTCATTATATAACTAAATAAAACTAATTAATAAATGGGTCTTAAGAATTATTAACTGAATGTATTAAAAGAACTAGCATATGGAATATCAATAAATTCAGAAGTCAAGAAGATCATATAACAATTATAGAAAAATAATGTGTTGTATGAAAAGATTATAACATTAGTAAATCATATTATTAAGTATTTATTTTTGAAATATTTGAAAATAAACTCAAAAACTCATTAGAAAATTTATGGAACAAAATAAACTTTGAAGTTTGAAATATATTACATAAAAGCAAAAATTTCCCAAATACTAAGTAAATAATTTTATTTGAAAAAACCATGTAAAAATATTATTTTATCTTCAATTATATGAGTTTTCATGATCATAATAAATTCTATACACGTCGTATAAGATAAAAAATATTGATTTCAATCTTTTGTAAAAGGGTAAAAATGTACCTCAATTAGAAAATGTAAAGAAAATTCCTTCAAAACTATTTTGTAAAAAATAAAAAATAAGTAATTTTTTAGTAAGTAATAGGATAATATTAAAATTCCCATTTTATATACTTTATGGAAAATATTTACATGGAAGAGAAATATTCATAATCGATTATAAAAACAACCTCAGTTTTCCTTTAAAACATTATTTCTATATCATGAGTATTTAAAGAGAGTGAAATTAAATAAAACAATTTAATTAATTGAAATTATATTTAGAGAGTAAATAATATCGGGTTTAAGTGAGAAATATCAACTAATACTAAAAAGGTACACTTAATCCTAAATAATCCTTAATAATATTATGATTGCGACAAAAACCCTTTACTTAGGTTTGACTTCTATTGTATGTGTATTAGCTTAAAATATAATATATAAATATTTATTATACATCTATTCAAAAACCATAATAATATATATCATAACATATATTTTTTACCTATAATAATTTATCACATATTTATTAATATCTCTTTCATAAAATCAAAGTTTCTCATACTAATTACTTCCTTTTTTTTCTTTCTTTTAATTTGATAATTTGGTATTTTTACTTTTATCATGGTTGTACCAACTAAATAATGATAAAAACTATATATATATATCATATATACTTCATATATAGTTATTTATATCAATAATTAAAATAATGTGATAGTAAAATTAAATAAACTATTCATGGAGACAATAGGTTTTCTATATGCATGAATGTAGTTTTTATTACTAAAAAGATGGAAATAATGAATATTAAATAATTATTCACCTCTAAATTTTCATAATTATAAAAAATAAATCATATAAATTTATTAAATATATCCTTCTTACAACCTATAAAACACATTAATTGAAAAAAAATCACATTGCTTTGTGGAAATTTTTTTCGACACATATGTATGGGTGATGTTATTGTTTTCCAACAGATTGAAAGGTAAGAAGGTATATATGATATTAAAATTTTAAAAGAAAAATATTTTATAAAATTTCATATAAAAAATTTAATCCCATCATAATGCCCATTCATAATGGTTTGTGATGCAAAATAATGTTTATCTCTACGTTGAGATGTTAAGTTTTATGTATGAATTAGCGATACATTCCCTTCCCATTATATGGACAAAAGGGGAATAATTGTGTTTCATAACCATAAACACATTCAATTATATTAAGTATAATTTAGTTATTATATTTTTATAAATACTATAAATATTTTGGATGTAGAAGTAAAAATATATTGAAAGAGGTGTGAAATAATGATTAACTTTTTTCTAGATACATCCTTTAGATCCTTTCTTATGGAACCTACAGTTGGAATTTTTATGAGAACATAACTAATAGAAAGAGGATAAGTATGTATATAAAATAATTTGGTTGAGTTTGGTGGATATAGATGGAAACATTCCATGTGAAGAAGAGTGGAAAGGGGTGTCCCTTTATATGTTATGGGTATTCATGGAATTTCATAATGTGTTAAATTAATGTAAAATATTTTTCCTGTATAAATGGATATAAATTGGTATATTTAGAATATAATATGGGTATGGTACTGGATCCCCTCATAAAATAAAATTTTAATAAGTTTTGGTTATGTTTTTACCCTTTTCAATACGTTTTAGCCCTTCACTAACCCATTTGACAATTACCACAATATTAAATACCACTAAATTTTAATGATGAATAATATTTCATAAAAGGAAAAATGACTTAAAAACAGACTATAAATAGTGTTTTCAACCATATCATTTTTTTTTTCTGATTTCAATCTTTTTATGAATTTCAAATTCATTATTAAAACATTACATATTATAAAAAGTTTTAACGTCTTTTTTTATAATTTTCATTTAATATGGATTCAAATAAATCATGAGAAAAGTTTAATTTGAATATAATATATTAACACATATGAATGATGTCATGTAGCTCATTAAAATTGTTGGGACACAATAATTCATTAATAATACTAATTCAATTTTACAATTTTAAAATAATTTGATTTATTTTTCTATTAATTGAATTAATATTTTTTTGGTGTTGTCTAAAGAACCAGAAATTTCAAGGAAAATTTTTATTCTTAATTTCTTTGGAATCTTACAAGTCTACGGTTTCCGAAGGAACAAGATTCTGAGGCCCGATGTGCCCAGAATCCATTTATGAAGTTTGGTTCGGGTACGTTCAGTAAACGTACGTGTGGGTTTTTCTATCTTTTGAACTGGTTCTCGGAATTGAATTCCGAGGACACCGATGAACTCGCCACACCAGTATTCTCTTAAGTGGACCTTTACCGCAGTTGTGTTTTATGCGGGTTGAGAGTTAATTTTTTGGGGTTTAGAATAAAATAAATAAAATTGTAGTACACAATTTTATTTAAAGTTGTTAGTTATATCCTACAAGGGGAAGTTATAGGTGGATCCCACACCCACATAACCTACCATGAGAGGATAATGTGAGGTGGGGGCCACACAAACCCCTAACCTTTCACCTCCCCTCAACTCCATTAAACTCCCCATTAATCCCCCCTTAATTAATTTGACAACTCTCCCCTTAATTAATGTGATCTCTTCACCTCCCTCTCTCCCATTAATTTTTTCCAACAATTTTGATTATTGAATTGAACACTATAATTAATTAATTAATGTTTTTGAATTTTGAAAATTCGTGTGTAAATAAAATAATAGTCTTAACTATTATTTTAGTTTGGCACTCGTTGTGTTGAGAGAATTCTAGGATAGCTCTCGAGAAATAGAATAATAGAGTTCTTGTTTTGATGAAGAACCGCTGAAGAACGATGATCATCTCTTTAGATCATCGGCCTAGCCAAAGGAAAAATATCCACCCACAAGGAACCCCGAGGACATGCCATCCTCGACCCCTTATTCCCCGATGTCAACGAGTTGACGCTGCCTCCCCGCGTCTCCGTCTACGAACGAACCTTATTTCAAGGTAGGGTTTTTGCATCAATTTTAAATGAATAAAATTGTTCTTCGTTCTCATTGAAACCATGTTTAATCTTCAGACATATGATACGACCTAATGCGGAGGGCACTGGCAGAACGAACACGGCCCAAAGAACCTCCATTGATCCTCATTTTATTTTGATGGAGGCAGTGATGGAAGAGGTGGCGGCGACCGGAGGAAGCGGTTGCTGTATGTCGACCGCATGGAGAGGAATTGCAGCGCGCATCAGCGGGCCGCTCGGCCGATGAAGAACCGTCCGGGCTGGTGGAACTGGGGCGCCCCAGGGCGCCGCACTGCAGAGGTCCGGGCCCCGCACTCTGTGGGCCTCTTAGGTGGGGGAACTGGCCTTCTTGTCGGCCGGCCGGGTTGGAGAAGGCTGCGGCGCCGCCTGGGGCCACGTGCAGAGGAAAGCGGCCCGCCTATGCGGGCTACTCGTGCTAGAGAAACTAGCCAGGTAGGAGGGCGGTGCCACTCAGTGCCGCCGGTTCTATAAGTTTCCCCCCGTTTTCCAACTCTCGGCCAGTTGGCCGTGCAGCGGCCAACAGCAGGTCGGGCCACGCCGCTCCCTTGTACCGGCCGAGTTGCCTGCCACGGGCCAGGCCACCCTATATCGGGTCGGGCTCACCCCTAAACCGGGTCGGACCCACCGAGCCAGGATGGGCCGACCCGCCAGCCCACCGGGCTTGACGGGTTTGGACCGTTTCGATTAAATGCGAATAACTTCACGACCGTGCGTTCGATCGATGCGACGTCTAAGACACTGGGATTATCGCGACGAGGCGGTCCTTTTGCGATACTCTAAGTTAGTTTTGGACGACTTTGGAAAAACGGCTGGGTTGGTTCGAAATCGAAACCAACCGGGCCCTCATAGCGGAAACACTTATAACTAAAGTATCAGATGTCTGATTGACGTGTCGTTAACTACGTTGGTTTAATTTTGATGAGATGGTTCTTTTGGAATACTCCACATGGGATTCAGATGAGATTGGAGTATAGTCAGGTTGGTTTTAGCTTAAAAACCAACCAGGCCCCTGGAACGGAAAAACCAATAACTCACAGACCGGGCGTCCGATTGACATGCTGTCTCTTGCGTTGAGACCCCTAAGATGAGGCAGTCTTTTTTGAGACTTCATCGTGAGACTTCGTGACACGTGGAGTATCTGCTTGAGGCTCGTGGAGCGGACCTTCCTAGTGACGATCGAGCAGATTGCAGAGACCTAGTAGTTGGCTAAGACTTGATGAATACTGATTGATCGACTCTGAGTGATTCAAATGGCCCGGTGGGGAGCACTTGGTTGTAGCAGCAGACCCATGGTGGAGGAGCGTTTGGTTGTAGCGGCAGACCCGCAGTACTCGACATATGGAGTACCTCTGTAGGCTGTGAGGGGGGGGGGGGGGGCGCTTGGTTGTAGTGGCAGACCCATGGTTGGAAGTGCTTGGTTGTAGCAGCATGCCCACAATACTCGATAGGTGGAGTACTTTAGCAGTCCAACATTAGTGGGAAGCACTTGGTTGTAGCGGAATGCCCTCTATACTCGACAGAGGAGGAGTTCTCCAGCAGCCATGGTTTCGACTTCATGAATATAAATCCTGGTTTAAGCTGAGTCAGTGACCTTTGTGTTTTCTTCATGAATGAGACGCGTTACTTGATAACTTAGGTATATGTATGGACATATACCTAAGTAATGGTTATCTGTTGAAATTATACTTTTTGGTTTATCCGTGTTGGATTTTGTGAGACCTTGAGGGTCTCGGGGTCCCTACTAAGATTCGTTATACTCAAACCTCCATGGGTTATGCCCACTCCTCGTTGTGTTGGATACAGATGACGGAAAGCGCTGAGAGAGGCCGAGAGCTCTAAGACTGGACAGTACTCGGAGGTGGTCCACTCGGCGTGACGACACACGGAGCAGACCGATAGACGCAGAGTGCTGAGCGCGCTGCACGTGTTCTAGTGCCAGAGGCCACCCAGGTTCCAGGGAGAGACAGACCCACAGGCGGCTGAGGATTGGATGGAGGTTGTGGCGAGAGTCTTTAGACTGGTAGGGACACCAACCGACTTCATAGTGATCCTTGCTGCTAGCCTCCTTCAGGCAGCAGCAGGTAGGTGGTAGAGCCAGATGCTCTAGATGCACGATGAGGCGTCACTTCTATGGGCAGACTTCGAGAGCCTATTCTGGGCAGAGTTTGTTCCATCCACCCATCAAGCGGTGCGTATATAAGAGATATTGCATCTACAATAGGGTAGAATGATGGTGGCGCAGTACTCAGTGAGGTTCACCGACCTATCACGCTACTCCACTGATATAGTACGAGACCCATTTTTCCGGGCCTGGACCTTTGCGCAGGGACTCTGGCGAGAGATTAGAGCTTCATTTGTCTCCCAAAGCATCCCGATGTAGACGAGGGTGTTGGAGCAAGCCCTACTAGTGGAGAGTTTATTTGCTGAGCAATCTCCATTAGTGGAACCCACCACTAGTCAACATGCAGCGGATTCTTCTGTAGCTGGCAGTAGATAGATGATGCAGTGGTCCAAGAGGGCCAAACCCACAGGTGGTCGACCACATGACTCAGGATCGTGTGTGCGAGGCACCTGGTGCGGAGAACGACTTACCAGGAGTGGATAGTGTTGCTCCTATGACGGGCTTGGTCACATGGCACGTGACTGTGTGATCCACCATATAGACAATCAACAGATAGATGAAGGACCTACCAGGCAGAGGCAGAGGTTCGATCGAGGCAGAATGCAAGGAGTTGGAGACCGAGGCAGAGGAGCTGGTCATGCAGCTAGTGGTGGACAACGCTTCTAGGTGTTTCCACCACCACCCCCAAGAGGTCCACCCTGACCGCAAGGAACGGGTGGACATGGGAGAGCACTACTTCAGGCAGCTAAAGCATATGACTATGGAGCTTCGGATGTAGGTGGACAAGAGCAGGACTAGTTCTAGGCATTGAGACCTTTGTTCTTGGTGCTTCTAGCTTCCTTGATGAAGTTGTTTGTAGTTGTTATGTGTCTTTGTACTTTGATCTGCATTAATAAAAGACATTTTTCTTTGTGATGTTTTCTTTTCTGCCTTTTGTGTGGTTAATACTAAGAGGTTCTGGTTAAAACTATTGAGTTGACCTTCATTTTCAAGATTTCTAATGGAGGAGACCTTTTGACTACACACTGATACTGACAGTGTGACTCAACCCTTGGAGGTGAGAGTAATGGTTGGATCTCTTAGTAGTAGCGTCGAGCCCTTACGATGTCGTTCCTGGAATTAATTAGTACCGTTCATGTTAGGATTGACTGTATTAGGCAAAGGACGTGGATCATCCAGGGGATGCGACCGGATTTCTCATTTCGGAAATAGAGAAATCTTAACAACTCTTGTAGAATGTAGATGAGGATGTGTGAAGTTGAGTTCTTATAATTGGCTAGTCTCACCCATAGTTCATTGAGTGAACGGTTTACGGTTTACTCTAATCTCAATAGTATCTGGTGTATCTTCTCTCAAAAGGACATGAACCTGAGACAATAGTGATGGGTTGAGTTCTTCCAGGACTATGTCATCGAGATAGTCTATACTCCTAGGAAGGGGAACATGGTAGCATATGATCCTAGAAGGAGTTCAGGCATTCAGCTTCTAGGAGAGCACATGAGAGCAGGAAGCTCAAAATGCATGCACAAAACCCACCTTTGTTTCCGTAGTGTGTGTTGTAGATTTACGAGGATGTAAATCCTCGAGGTGTGGGTAATTTTAGGACTCGTAAATTTCAAGGAAATTTTTTTTCATAATTTATTTGGAATTTTAGGATTTTGCGGTTTCTGACAACCCTTTATTTCGAGGCCCGGTGTTCCCAGAATAAATTTCTGAAGTTTTTTTCAGGTACGTTTAGTAAACGTAGGTGCTGGTTTTTATAGCTTTTGAACTGGTGCTCAGAATTGATCTCCATGGACACCGATGAACTCGTAGAACCAGTATTCACTTAAGGGGACCTTTTCCATAGTTGCGTTTTATGGGGATTGACAGTTAAATTTTTGGGGTTTTAGAATAAAATAAATAAAATTGTAGTAGATAATTTTATTTAAAGTTGTTAGTTATATCCTACAAGGGGAAGTTATTGGTGGGGCCCACAACCACATAACCCCCCATGATAGGATAATGTGAGGTGGGTCCCACACAAACCCCTAACTTTTCACCTCCCCTCAACTCCATTAATGTCTCCATTAATGCCCCCTTAATTAATTTGTAAACTCTCCCATTAATTAATGTGATCTCTTCACCTCCCTCTCTCCCAATAATGTTTGCCAACACTTTTTATTAATGAATTAAACCCTAAAAGTATTTAATTAAAGTGTTTGAATTTTGAAAATTCATTTGTGAAAAAAATATCCATTGCTATTATTTTAGTTTGGCACTGGTTGTGTTTAGAGAATTTTGGGAGTGCTCAAGAGAAATAGAAGAATAGAGTTCTTCTTTCGATGATGAACCGCCAAAGAACGACCATAATATACTTTGATATTTGGACAAGACAAAGAAGAAGGATCCACCCGCATGGAATGCCGACGACGCGCCATCCTCAGCCCCTTCTTCCCTGACGTCAACGAGTTGACGCCGCCTCCCCGCGACTCCGTCTATGAAGGAACCTTATTTCAAGGTAGGGGTTTTCCTTCAATTTTAATTGAATAAAATTGTTCTTCATTCTCATTCAAACCATGTTTAATCTTCAGACATATGATACATTCTAACGCAGTGGGTGTGGGCTGAACGAACACGGCCCGACGACCCTCCATTGATCCTCGTTTTATTTTGATGGAGGCGTTGACGGAAGAGGTGGTGGAGACCGGAGGAAGCGGCAGCCGTATGCCAGCTGCGTGGACAAGAACTACGGCCCACATCTGTAGGCCGCTAGGGAGAAAATGAATCGGCTGGCCGAAGCCGGCCGGTCTGGTGGAACGGCGGCCCCCCATGGCGCCGCGCTGCGGAGGTCCGCGACCCGCACTCCGCGGGCCGCTTCGGTGGGTGAACTGGTCTACTCGTCAGCCTGCCAGGTTGGAGAAGGCCGCGACGCTGCCTGGCACCGCATGGGGAAGACGGTGGCCCACCCAAGCGGGCCGCTCGGGCTGGAGAATCCCTACCGCTTCGGCCGGCCGGGTAGGAGGGCGACGCCGCCGGTTCGGGAAGTCGCCCTCGCCCCCCACTCTGCGTCGCTCGGCCAGTTGGCCGAACCGCGACCAACAGTTAGCCAGGCCGCGCCAGCCGGGCCGGGCCACCTACCATGGACCAGGCCGTGCCGCACTATATTGCGTCTGGCTGACCCCTTAGCTGGGTCGGACCCGCCGAGCCATGACGAGCCGACCCGCCAGCCCACCGGGCTTGACGGGTCAGTCTCGTTTCGCTTAAATTTGAATAACTTCACGACCATGCATTCGATCGACGCATCGTTTGTGGCACTGGGATTCTTGCGATGAGGCAGTCCTTTTGCGATACCATATGTGAGTTTTGGATGACTTTGAAAAAGCAGTTGGGTTGTTTCGAAACCGAAACCAACCGGGCCCTCGGAGTGGAAACACTTATAACATAAGGATTCGACGTCTGTTTGACATGTCGTCAACTACGTTGGATTACTTTTGATGAGACGGTTCTTTGGCATACTCCACGTGGGATTCAGATGTGATTGGAGTATTTTCATGTTGGTTTTAGCTTAAAAACTAACCGGGACCCTTGAACGGAAAAGCCAATAACTCACAGACCTGGCGTCCGATTGACGCGCCGTCTGTTGCGTTGAGGCGCCTAAGACGAGGCGGTCCTTTTTGATACATATTCGTGAGACTTCATGACACATGGAGTATCGTCTTGAGGCACGTGGATCAGACCCTCCCGGCAACGAGCGAGCAGATTGAAGAGACCTAGTAGCTGGCTGAGACTTATAACTGCCGATCGATCGAATCAGAGTGATTCAGATGGCCCAGTAGGGAGCGCTTGGTTGTAGCTGCAGACCCATAGCAGATGAGCACTTGGTTGTAGCGGAATACCCGTAGTACTTGATAGAAGGAGTACCTCTGTAGGCTATGAGGGGGAGCACATGGTTGTAGCGGCATACCCATGGTGGGAAACACTTGGTTGTAGTAGCAGGCCCAAAGTACTTGACATGTGGAGTACATTAGCAGTCCAAGGTTAGTGGGAAGAACTTTGTTGTAGTGGCATTCCCACTATACTCGACAGAGGATAAGTTCTCTAGCAGATGCAGTTTTAACTTCATGAATAAAAATCCTATTTTTAGCTGAATAAGTGAACTTTGTGTTTTCCTCATTAATGAGATGGGTTAATTGATAACATAGGTATATGTATGAGAATATACCAATGTAATGGTTATCCATTGAATTCATACTTTTTGGTTTGTCCTTGTTGGATTTTGTGAGACCATGAGGGTCTCAGGGTCCCTACTAAGTATAGTTATACTCACCCCTGCACGGGCTATGCCCGCACCTCATTGTGTTGGATGCAGATGACAGACATCACTGACGAAGGCCGAGAGCGCCAGGACTGGATGGTACTCGGAGGTGGACCACTCGGCGTAACGGCACACAGACTGGACTGATAGACGTGGAGTGCTAAGGATGATATCTGTACCTACCATTCAGGTAGGAACCTGGAGTGCGATCAAGGAGCTTCTTTCACCATTCAAATGTTTGTCTTTTTCAGTTGTACTTTCATTAGTTGTAGTTGTACCTTTTTGTTGGGATTGTATTTCTGACCCCTTTTTACATTCAACACACTTGTTATACTAATTTACATAGTGTTTTATTCCGCTTCTACTCTAGTAGTGTGTGTTACGTTTTCTAAAGGCAATGCCTTCCCAGTTTTTAGGGAATTATACCTTTGGTGCTAGTCGCCAACCCCTGACCTATGGAAGGTGGGCTTGGGGTAGTCATGATACGGTTCCCGCGGGACGGGTCGTGACATGTTGTGTAAATATTTTAGTTAATTATTTCAACAAAATAATTTAAAAATGAATAAAAGTGACATAAAAATTAATTACCTATATAATAAATCTTTATAACTGAATATATCCTATATTCTTCCTTATATTGAAAAAATTAATGATACAAAACAAATAGAATTACATTTTTTTTCATCACTTTAAATAAAACTATATAAAGGTAAAAAATAAACACAAATAAAAAATAAAAATATATATGAATATTAGATGAGTATGATTAAAATTGGTTCACAAAATGAAATTAATGCAAGTGTTATGGTCATTTTCTAGCCCTTATCATACTATGTTTAACTTAAATCACCTGATTTAATCTTATTGTGGGGGAAATTATTTACCATAATTACTGTTAATAATAACCAAAAATAAAATGGGCCATTTTCCAAATTTGGACATCAGAATATAAAATTTAAAATCCCATTTTCAATATTGATTTTATTTAAGTGGTTTTAATTAATTTTAATTAAAAACAAAGAAATGAAAAAAAAATCAAATAAATTTCAATTTATATAATATTATTACTCCAAATTCAATCTAGAAATTAATTCTAGTGAAGAATTATAGTATTAATAATAAAAAAATAAGGCAAATAGTAGTTTTAAATTATTTTTAAAAAATCTCAAAATTTTAAATTCATTAAATAAGAATAAATTTTTTAGTAAGTAGGGGTATTTTTAACTACTCATTAAAATATAAATATTTACTAAAAATGATCCTACAAACTAAAATAATATTAATATTTTTATTTCTAAAATGTTATTAATTTTTTAAAATAAAATTAAAATAATTTTAAGAAATTAATTATAATATTTTATCTTAAAAATGAATAGAAATAAATTTTGAAGTATAAGTATTTTGATATGGTGCTTTATATAAATTTAATAATTATGTTATTAATATTCATATCCTTTAATTAATGTCTAGGTGACAACCATTATATTAAAAAATTATTTTTTATATTAAATCATGGTTTGTTTAAATATAGTGATGTGTATTCTGTACACTACCAAACATAATGATATTTTAAAATCATGTGATATTACATATTTCAAGAAACAATAAAAAATAAATAAATTAAAATTATTAAAAAACCTTCATATTTTAAATTACAACATTGAATAGTCCATAATTTAATTTTTTCCCAGTCACAAAATATTATAAGCATTGAAACCTTGAGAGTGACATTTTAGACTTTTTTACATAGATATTATAAAGCCAAAAATCAATGATAAATTGAATAATGAAATATGTTTTTATTTTTGAATTATTATGGAACAAATAAGATAATCCAATGAAATAAAGGCATGTGTTGGGGTCATTTTTGTTCATTATCATTTTATTTAACCATAATTACCATATTTACCCTTACCGAGGTGAAAAAATTTACTAAGGTTATTACTAATAATGAAAAAATATAATATGAAAATTTTAGAAAAAATTCCTTCAAATTGATAATATATAATTAATTTTTTGGTATTCAATTCCTAGAAGTGGTATACTTGAATATGTAATTATACCCGTTTAATATGATAGAAAATAATTTTTCCCAAAAATATCATTTTAATGATAAAAAAGTATTTATACCAAATTAATGTATAAAAATATTCACAATAAACCTAATATTATTATTTTTAATGAAAAAAAAATACATAAATTTTAATACAAAAAATATTATTTTTCTTTCTGAATATTATAATGAAAATTATAATTTTCAATAAAATTCAGTATTTTATTTTATTCATTGAAAAATTAAACTATGTAGAATATTTTTATAAAAATAAACCTAGGATAATTTTTAAATGATGGATTAAATAATTGTTTTCATATTTTGATATTCCAATTCAATAATTTGGAAATTGTGAATTTAAATAAAATAATATAATTCATGAAAAACCATTTTGGTAATAAATATATTTTTTCCTTTTTGACTGAACAATTTCCTATTTTTTTATAATTAATATTACTTTATAATATATAATTAATTAATATTAATAAAATATGGAAATTAATTATCTTCACATTACCTAGGTTGTTACATAATTTTCCATGTTTTGAAGTTGTTTCCTCATAATATTATTCATTACATAATTAAGTGGTGATATCTTACCCTCTTGTAATGTTAATTTTCCCTTGATTCTTATTCAGCCATATGGTTTTTAAAAAAAATGAAAACCTTATGATTTACCTTATTAAACAATTATTTGTCCCTAAAATCATGAATTTGAATAAAATGTTCATAATATGAATGTACCTCTCCAAACTTTACTACTTCTTGGATAAAACACGAGATGTATCTAAAATACATTTTCTTAATAATTAAATAAGATATAATTCATCTATTAAGGATAATACTAGAGGTATGTTCACTAAAAAATTAACTAATACAAATTTATATATGATTTCGTAAATAAAAATGAACCATGGACTTTTGTTACCCTTTTACCAAAATTCATAAAACATTTCATAGAGATACATTCTTAAAAACATGATCACCTATATTGAAAAAATGATATTTCTCACATTAGTAAACAGAAAATTTATGCCTTCTATAATCAATCATCTTGTTTTTTGAAATAATATTTACCTTATCAACCATTTTATATACCCATTATTCTCCCAAAACACTATATCAAATAGTTCATCCCAATCATACTGAATATGAAATAGATTTCCATATAATTCCTCCAAAGATATAGTTTATATAACTAAATAAAAACTATTATTTTATGAAAAATCAACCAAACTAATATGTTGATCCCAACTTATTTGATAATCCATTAAACATACTCAAATCATAACCTCAAATGTTTGAATCATTTTCTTTGATTATCCAGCGTATTTAGGATATAATGATGTTATGAAATTTTTTTAGTGTCAATAAACATTTATAGTCCTTTCTAAAAATAATAGATTAATTTAGGATAATATTTGAATACAATAGGAAGAAGGTCTCCATAGAATCATATTATCTTATTTAAATAATGTCAATAATGTTTTTCAATATAATTATTATCCTGAATGGGAATAAAATGTTCTGATTTGATGGATGGATAAAATTTTACCCAAATCACATTATTACGATGAGATAACTTTTATAATTTTACCACAAAATCATGGTATATATTCGTTAATTTCCATTCTACATTGGGAAGAGGTTGAAGCATCCCGTTCAATGATTTTTACATGATGTGATCATTTTGATAATTCAAATACTAAAAATTAAAATTTGAACTATCTTTATTCCTTCCTTCATACAAGAATTGTACTAAAATGTATCCATAATTTTCTTTTACTATAATGAGTATAAAATAAAAAACAATAAGCCTTGATCAAGAATTATTTCACCAAATGGGGTTAACATGAATCAAATACTGTTTTTATTAATATTAATACTATATCATTATTAATATAAAACTATGGAAACATGTATTTCTTAATAAAATATACATTTTCCTATTAGTAACATTCATCCTTATGAACTTTATTAATTCTATTTGATAGAGGTTATTTCCTTAATTCCTACAGAAAAATTGTGTGATCTTCTTCATAAAAAGTTTCAAATCCGACAATTATCAAATTGTTATCAAAATAATAATGTACTATACATTGGATAATTAATATATCATTTTCATTCTAAATCAAAGGATCAACTACTCTATTCGATTTTCCTAGATATTATCGAAATATTATTTCAAAATCTTTTATCAATTCCATCCATATCCTCTGTCACTTGATCGACTATTTCAAGGTGAATATATACCACAATAATTTATGTTCATTATATATTTCACATTTCACTACATATAATTTATAGTTCTATATTTATAAAGAAAATAAAACATCCTTAGATTAAGTTCATGTGAAGGATAATTTTTAACATTAGGTTCTAATTGGTGTGAATCAAAAGTAATTACCCAATCCTTAAATATTACAACATAATCTAGTAATTTAATTGAAATATAAATGTAGATATCCAAGTAAAAATTTATATGTGGAATAGTATGACATGAAATATTATTAATATTCTTTTCAAATCCTAAAACATTCATCACATTCATATATCTATATGAACCTGAATCATTTTTAGTTAACATGGATAGTTGGATTGACAATTGAAAAATGTTCTCAGTAAAATATTGGAAATAACATAATAATCCAATGAATATTAAAATATGTGTATCATTTTTATGTCATGTTTATTAATGAAAATATTTTTTAGGAGGATCATATTTTATGGAATATTTATATATGATATGTACAAGGAATGAAATCTACTATAACCAAAATTCACATTTAATAAATTGTTAATATAACTACATTTTTAATGTTTTATAAACATATTTATAAATTTTTATGATCATAATATCTTTTTGAATATACATATATATCAATAATAAATATAACAAAACAATTCCATTTATTCATGGAAAAATATATTCAGGTGATCCCTGAATGTAGCTCGAGTTTTTGTAAAAAAACTACATAATAAATTATTCATTGTTCCTTTAATAATTATTAAATAATATATTAGGGATATAATACTATTTAAACATTATTTTATGTTAATCAGACTAAAGATCAACCTTTATAAAATATTCTTATCCTTTTAGTTAATCAAATAAGTCATTAATATGAAAAAACATATACATATTCTGAAAAGTAATTTTAATAAAATCTCTATAATCAATGAAAATCCTAATGAAACGATCATTCTATATAACAAAAAATATGTGTTCCCCACTCAGAAGGGATATGATAAAATAATCCTATATTAAGAAACTCTTAGTTTTTTAAATTCCATATGTTCTACTTGATCTATTTGAGGAGGGGGTTTTAAAATTGGATTATCCAATGGCACTAATTCAAAAGAAAATTTTACTTTTTAATCAGATTCAACTCTGGGAACCTAATAATAAAAATAATACATGAATTATTTTAGTACATGTACATCATTAATTTGATCATCTCATATATTTTCAAAACAATGACCAAGGTAAAAATCATGTTCTAATCTTAATAATTTCTCACCTTTGTGATATATTTTTAGAGGTGTGAATTTATACCTACATAAAAATAGAAACAATTTCCAGAAAAAAAATTCCTTGGATCAGAATTATATCATATAATGATAAAACAAAATCCAATCCACACATAGAATAACATCAAATTCTACAATGGGTAAAAAATTAATAATTTCAGTGAAAAACCTACCATAGATGAAAACAATTGATATTTGTAAATTTTTATTGTCTTAATACTGCAATAGATAATTTCACCAAAAGTTATGAATTCATTTCTTTAGGTGGAATATTCATTTTACGGATTTTTTTGAAGTGAAAGAATGTGTAAATATCAAATCAAATAAGTCATTAAAATAATATGAAAAAAAATTAACTTACTTGTTATAACATCTATTGGTTACACAACTTATCTTGATGTATTTTCTTAGGATTTCCTCACACTCTTTAACCTATAGTTATTATTTCCCCATAATTTGTTCTCTTATTTAGGCATTTAACTAATAACTATCCAAAATAATTACATTAAATACAACTTACAACTTGTTTTTCAAAACCGGGCTCACCACTACAAATATATTTTTATTCAGAACTATGAGACTTCTA
Source organism: Viscum album (assembly GCA_963277665.1). Lineage (NCBI taxonomy): Eukaryota > Viridiplantae > Streptophyta > Magnoliopsida > Santalales > Viscaceae > Viscum > Viscum album. The sequence goes on along the minus strand of CAUJRU010000332.1, from coordinate 380,842 downwards.
TCCAAAAATTACCACATCATATGGACATCCAATTTTTCATGAGACATTTCTCATTGTGCTTTTTATACACCTATAAAATACTAAAGTCATTTATTTCATACTGTATGATTTAATTAGTGGATTATTCTCACTTTGTTTCCACTTAGATCACTTTTATACATGTTTTTATAAAATAGTTGATTATAAAAAACACAATTATAACATCTAAATACATAAAAACATTTTTATAACATTTGAATTCATGGGATTCCAAGGCCCTTTTATTTATTCATCAATTATAATTTAAAATGACTAATTTTACATTCATTATCTCGAATAAAAATTAGTACATAAAATTATAAAAAGGAAACGTTTTCTTGATATGTGGATATTGATTCATCCTCATTCTACCTCAATTACTAGAACATCATTACATACTAAGTGGAATATCATTATTAAAACATTTATCAAGGAATATATTCTTAAATGTAGCTCATTCCATGTCTTTATTCTCTTATTTTTCTGAAGTATTATAAACCATTTCCCGCTACTAAAAATTTTATCCTAAAAAAATGTAAGTAGAAAGAGTTTCATTTTGGTGATTTAAACCACCCATGACATTAAATATCATTTCCTGAAATATATTCATTCACTCAGTTAGAACTGATTCATATGATCCATTGGATTCATAATGGGTTTTCTCATAAAATTATCCACAATTAATATATTTCTTTGTGGTGTATCTAGTATCTCACTAGAATAGATTCAAAAACTATGTATGTCATTATTTAAATAATCTATCAAATCCACAATGTTATTAGTTCTAATTAAAACTAATTTATGTTTCTGATTTATAAGGATATTAACCTCTTGGAGAAGTCATACTTCATCTTCTATACATATTCTTTGTAAACTCATTCCAAAAATTCATAATATAGATAAACTAACAAGGTAATATTGAAATTATTTATTATAGTAACCAAAAATTTAAATCAGTATATAGAATTTAAATAGTTTTCCTATCCCTCTAATATTACTAGAACCTCTCACTAGATAAAAATATGTACAACTGGAAAAAAAATATGAAAATTTATTCATTAGAAAATAATTCTTTATTTATCTTTCTTGATGATAATTTAGGAGTATATTTTTAAGGAATTATTATAATGGACCAAAATTTTATAAATCAAATTTCATTTGTGATTTAATTAATCTTCTTATTATGTATTATAGATATAAAAACACATAAATTTAATTAGCTTTATTATATAATATCAATATTAAAAGACTATTAATAATTATAACGATTAATAATATAAACACCGAATAATGATCATATGATTAGTATAAATATAGTGTTTTACCAATCCAATAAACACAAAAAAAATGATGGCCTCTACTTGAAGGATCATACCCTTTGAAAACCATATACAGAAGCTTCAAAGGGAGATTTAATCATTGTGATTTCCCCTTCTCCAAGCCCAATCTAAAATCCAACAACATGAACATGATAGAAACCGTTTACAAGAGAAGTTTATGATCATCAAGATAATGTCCCAAGCTGTGTATCTCAAACAAACACATGAAAGTCTTTCTATCACTCACCTTACAATCATTATGTCTACTAGTGTAATAAAGGTCTATTTTTCGAGACCGAAATAAAATTATTTTGTATATTTTATATAATAATGAATACATTTAAATTTATTATTATCAATTTATAAATTATTATTTCTCCAATAAAATAGAAATTGAATTTTTAAGTAATATTCAATTTCAATTAATGAATTTATTTATCCAAATTAATGGATTTTTTCAATATAAAATATTTAAATATAATACTCTTATTAGAAAAAATTAAATATAAATAATAATATAGTTTTGATAGAGTCAAAAACAATTTTTTTGGATTCAAAAAATATTATTGTCAAAAAATCCATTATTTCTCAATAAATAATGATGATTATTTTAAAAGTGTAAATTACTATATTGAAATAATTATTTGATAAAATAAATAATATTTTATCAATCATATTGATGAAATTTTCTAATGGTGATTATTTTATAATTTTTAGAGACAATTGAATTTTCTTTTAAAATTTTAATATATTATAAATATACATTCTATATTTTCATATCATAATTACCCAAAATAATTTAATAAATTCTATAAATGGTATCCACGGCTAAATATGTGTTATCAAATTAAAATCATATAATTTTATTTTTTTATTATTTTTATAAAGACTTTATGATTCCATCAAACCCTAGAACATAATTTATAACGATAAAAAATTTCTTAAGGACATGACTTACTTGCACATACCCAAAGGAAATATTTTAATATTTTTAGCCATTAGACTTATAAGATAATAAAAACCACTCCACATTGGTATAACCCTTGGGAAAAACCGGGGTAATGTTATGGTTTTGATTCCTTTACTATATAGAGTCCAAAACATATGTTCGAGGAATAATAAATAACTCCCCCCATATTTCATGTATAAACCAACAAAAGATACCATTCTTATAAACTATAAAACCATGGTTTATATCCATAATCTATTCTTTCCACTATAGAGTTTTCCCAAGGTACCGAAAATCGTTCAGTAATCTCCTCCCATGCTTTTAGAATCACACTCTCGAGGTAATGGATCCTCTCATATTCCTCTTTATCCAAGTATCTTCATTATCTTATAAATTTTACCTAAATTTATAATGTTGTGATTTGTTCATCAATTTTCCCATTACCTTAATTATCATGTGTAAATTATGAGATACACCTTTAAATCTCATTATTATCTCCCATTAACATCCATGTTCCCCCATTATGATACTGAAATATAACCACAATTATCCATGTTAAACAATTTTGTACTTAATATGTGAACCCACTTATTATAAATGGTGTTCACATTTAAGAAACAATAATTCATTTATTGGATGAATACATGAAGGTATTCCACCCAGTTAAAAAAAAACTAAATGTTATTAAATATTATTGTATTTAGTATGATATGTGTGAAACACTTATGCATGTGAATGAAAAGAACGTGAAGAGTGCACCCAAAATTACAGAGTGTTCCAATCCATTGGGTAATATTTTTTCCTAATGATATGTAATGAATGGAATTAGGGAGTGAAATTAGTCCATGTTTAGTATTTTTCCATCATTATTTCCTAGTATTTAGTATTGACATATGTGTATTACTCCATGTTTAATTTTGTTTTCATATTTACCATCATTCCATTATTCTTATCATGTCATATAATACCACACTGTTCCATTTTATGTTTTACCCCCTTTTATGTCTCAATTATATTCCTATTTTTCTAAAAATTAATATTTTCTTCATATTATTCAATAGTTTTACCTTACAAGGGTTTATAGATAACCCCATTTTTATATATATCCTCACATTATCCCATGAAGTATTAAATACGATGGACTAATATGAACATGGTATAGAAGTTTACAATAATGTTATGGTATTTTTGTCTTTTATGTTGTTATATAATTTATTTAATTCACTGGGAAACTATAATTCTCAATATTCCAAGCTTTATTATGTGTCATATTGTTTAATTAATCAATAATAAATGTTTTATAAAGTTAAGGGTTGTCATATTTATCCCAAAACCCTAAAAAAAATTATACATCATAAAGAGGCCACATTCACTCTATATTAGTTTTTCTGAAAATAAAAAACATTTATGACATAAAACGAATTATTTTCATGATATATCTTTACAAAATTCATCTGTACTTCATTCTTTTTCATATCTATCATTTATACACTATTAAAAATATTCTTAAAATGTTGTATAAGAACAATAATCTCGAAGAAAGAATCATGATATTCCATGAACACTCAGAAATGTTATATTTCTCCAAAATAATGTTTGGGATAAAAATAATCATTTTCATACTCAAGAAATATACTTTTCATTCAAAATATTTTCATAAAAGTTTTCTATAAAAATAATTAAGGTAAAATGAAACTCAGATATTTTTCATTGAAATCATGAATAACTCATGGAAACCATTTCACATTAATATAATTTATTACCCATACGAAGTATAAAAGACATTATATTTAACATAATCCAATTATTTTTCATTAAAATATAACATTATTTATATAAAACACCATATAAATACTATAAAAATAATGTATATATCTTAGAAAATTATTTTTATATTACTATTAAAAATTTAATAGCATAACTGGTAAATTTCAATAACATATTAGTCGAATCCTATCTAGTTTCATATATAACATTCCCCAATGCACAAGAGACGTATTCTTAGATCACATATCCTTGGATTATAATGGAACAACCCAACCCTTTTTTATAATGGAAACACCATTTCTCTATTTCGAACACTCCCACCTACCAATAAAAACAATTCCACAGAACTACAACATAATCATAACATATGAAATCGGTAATTTCCATCATTATACTCATAAAAATATTACTTTCATCAAAAATAATAAAATTATGTCTATGGAAATATCCATTCTATTTAAAACCCAATTAGAAAATACTGCGAAAAATGGTAGAACGGTTTTTATTTGATAAAATATTGAAATAAATTAAAGGAAGAAAAACATAAACTATTCATTATGGTAGTGGAAATATCCTTTGACACTATGTATGTTAAAATTAAACAATCCTTTTTTTGTCTAATGATTTTATATAGAAAACATAAAAATATTCTTTTTGAAATCCTTTATAAGAATATAAAATATAACATATAATTTCTTGTATACATCATTTATGTCTATATAAACCATTTCACAATTTTTTTTCAATAAAATGGACATGGAAGAAAAAGATTAAAAAAATTAAATCATTCAATAATTATAAATGAGTTTTTTAAATTTATGTGTCACTTAACTCTAGTCTGACCCATCGTGTATATTTCTTATCTTCCAATATAATAAAACAATATTAATTATTTACTTGGATAAGATATTTATTTATTCCTATTATTTTATTAAATTGTTGTAATCAATAACATAATAAATTAAGTTCATGTTGGGTTTTCTAATGATATCTAGTTCATTTTCCCAAAAATAATTCAGTAGATTTACTATTTCCAAAAAGGTTTTTATTATAAAATCTTCAAAATAATAATCATGAAATAATTATCCTTTTTATATATAAATTATATTTCCATCTTGGATTCTCATACATATATATTACATATTTTTATATAAATATTCATTATATTAAAATAACATATGGATGAGGATCATAAAGGTATAATTCCTTTAGAAACATCGGAACATATACAAATGGTTCAAAAGAGTTCTAAATCCTCAACTACTTAGTTCCTCATAACTATCTCGCTTCTTATACATATCATAGGTATTAGATATCATCATAACTTGGTGAAAATAATCAAAATAACGGGTCTAATAAAATTCTTAGTTAGGGTAAACAATAGAAATACTTAAACATAATGTGAACATAAGAGTATAATAACATGAGAATAATTTATAAATAAATTCCATACATAACAATGATCATAAAACCAATTCATAAAAAAATAATGGCAGTTAATAATGCATTAATCCTACGTAAATAAAAGAGTATGAATTGTGTACACATAACATTGTCATAAGAGATGGATTTGAGGCATGCATACAAGCATGGAAAATAATATGTCAAGTCTACCGACTAATACATTTTTAACATGACTGGAATTGGATTTATACTCATTAATCACTTTTGGAATGGAATAAAATCCCTTGTATACAATTATTTATTGGGATAACCTCACATGTACCCTCTTTTTGGCGTCTGATAACATCATATATACCCTTTAAGGGTATATAACAATATTCATTACCAAAGGCATTGGAAGGAGATATAAGTACCCCCAATCATAGAATCTGTAAAATTTTATTCCACAAGATTTGAAAATATTAATTATATAAGAACCCATGAAGTGAAATTAGTTTTATACATCATTCATTATACCATAATTCATGCGAAATAAATAGTTTTCTTAACCATTTCATCATTTCAACATAACATAACTAATGTAAAATGGAACAAAATGAATAAATGTATTATCATAATAAACATTAACTATTCATGGATTGAAAAATAAGGTTATTCGACGATCATATACCCAATAATGTGTATGTTTCATTAAAAATCTTATCTAATATGAAAATTGGGTTTGGAAGATCACATGCATCATTTCTTGAGGAAACTATATTTTCCACATGGAAATAAATTCTTAAAAAATATAACATTAAAAAAATCTATTCGAATAACCATATAACCATAAAAAGTGAGTTTAAAATAAAATAAATTTCATGAAATTAATAAATTCCTTTTTTGAAATACTCATAAAATGATGATTTTATTCAGATTTTTAGTAAAATGAAAACCATGGGTTTTTTGTATAATAACCGTAAGATTCCATTTAAACAATTTGGTATAAATTAAAAAAATAGTAAATATGGAAATAAAAAATACTAGGGTAATATTTTTAATTTATAAATAGAAATAATGGATATAGAAGGTAAATAATTTTTTGTCCAAAGTGTTAAATAAAGTAGTTTTTCATTAAAACTAAAACTTTTTAATCATAAGCATAAAATAGAATAAAATAATGGGAAACTATAATTATCATTAAATAACTATTGGAGAAAAAAATTCCTGAGTTTATGAGGCATAGTACAAAATATATATTTATCTTAAGCATAAACCTAAAAAATATTGATTAATGATGATATTTTATAATGAAAACCTAAAAAATTTGTAAAATTGAATTGTAAGACCCACAAAAGAAAATAATTAAATGAAACATTGAATATCATGAGAATAAAAAAATTCCTGATATTACCTTTCAACGAGGATTTATATACTCATCATAAAACTTGGTAGGATTATAACATAGCATATATCCTAAATATGAAAACTTGAGGGAAAAAACAAATGTCAATGTTATGATAGTTAATACTTCATAAAAACCCACTTTTTTATTTTGAAAATTGAAATTGATTTTAAATTAATTTATGACAATTATGGGTTTTGATTCTGGAAAAATGGATTCCTTATATGGAATCATACGGTCCAAAATATGTAAATAGGTGCCTTTTGTTTTTCAAAATTATTAATAGAATCTTCCACCATTATTTGATTTCCTATGGATAAATGGTAAAACTGAGAAATAAGTGTAAAAATTAATATTGTAATAATATTAAAATACCCTAAAACATTTCTTAATTTCATAGGATGAGATATGTTCGAACTTGGAAATCCTTGGGTCGATTTGGGCATTTCATGGAGCTACTTGGATGTGAAAATGTAATTTTATAAAAATTAATTTAATATAACGAAAAATATAACATAATCATATATATTTTACAAAAACTATTTTTATATGGGGTTATATAAGTGATATCATCAACTATAAATAGTCAGTATAAATATAAAAAGATTTAAAAACTCATGTTATTTTATTTTAAATCACTATTCATCGAATAAATAAATTTATTTATGACACAATGATGTTGTAGTGATTACCTTATTAATGAAATATTTAAATTAATGAGATTATATATATTAAAATAAATTTATTTTAAAACTTTTATGTCATAAATAAGTTGTAGGGATTATTATGACTTTTTATCTTGGAGTTGATGATTTATATTTCAAATGAATCATGTTTTTAGGTATTTTTCAAAACATAATGATATTAATCGTACAAAAATTGACAAAAATTAGTTTTTTAAAAAGTATAATTTTATTAAATGATATAATAGTCCTAAAAAATCTAACAATCGGAAAAAGGACTTATATAATGTTTAAAATGTCATTAATGAAATAATTTTGGTTCTATTTTCATTTTATACTAATTATATTAACCATATAGTATGAATATACGAGATGACAAGGTAAGAGTTAAATTAGTTAACTAAGGGTTATTGCTATATAATATGGTTAAATCTGTATCTGAGACTTGTCTAAAACCTATTGGTTGGACGGTGTTCGAACAAAAAACAACTTATATTTGAACTAAATAACTTTGGGACCATTTTATACCTAAAATCATGTTATAATATAATAATTTTTCCAGATATTCTTAAAGTTCCCCTCCTCCCTCTTATAAAAGCTCATCACCTCTACCAATTTAATCACACTTCTCAAGCCCAGGGGTAATAAAAAATCTACCCAAAATAATATTCCATCATCCCTATCTTACTAATATAAGACTTACCTTAGGAATAAGGTAATTCAAGAAAGCCTTTTGGCTAAAATCAAATGGAGTTTCAGGTTTTGATAGGTAGCATCTTCTCTTATGCTTCTTTCCATTATTTTACTTCGTTAATCCGAATTATATTATTATTCATTGATTAAATGAAAAACCACTATCCTAAATATACTTTGGTTTTTTTATTAGAATTATTTGTACAAAACATATACACACCTCCATCTAATGGATATTAACATGCAATTTCTGTGGACGGTGAACTACAGCTCACAAAACGATGATTGTTCGATTTTACCCTACAACCTCTCCTGGTGTCCATTTTGATGACACTGTATTTATGTATGATATATATTATATTTATATTCTCTCTATTACATAGAAATTTTTATTTAAAAACATACGTTTATGCTTTTCATGATATGTAAATACTATAATTTCATTTGGGGAAGTGAGGATTAGCGCACCCTCAATGTGATATGACTCGTTCATGACATACATAGAACATATAAAGGATGTCATAAATGAAATTAGGTATCAAATATATAATATTATATTATATTGTGATTATAATATACCTATGTATCATTTAGATTTCATTCCTTTAAATATGAAATAGAAGTGAAATTATTATTCATGCGTACGCATGACTTACCATCTCGATGAACATTGCATTTCATTTCTTTTATACAAATGTTATGGAATATTATAAATACATTAATACTGGATATAAATGCATATATAATGTATATATATGATATTTAAATCATGAATATGATCCTAGAGACAATGGTCTTTTAACAATATGAACAATTTGTAATTATAACAAGTTTAGCATCCACTCAAGCACACAATATCGTCAACACAACTTATATTAACTTAAATAATTATGTAATTTTTATAACATGGTAATAAGTGATATAAATGTAATAATAAAAATTAAAAATTTTCGTATGCAATTATATATTATCCTATGTTTATTATTTAGGAAGAACAAGGAACATACGTGATGAATCACACTCAAGATAAGGGAATTTCATAACCCAATTTCAATTTTTAGGGTTGGTCTTCTACATCATGATTATTTTATGCTATGATTATGTGAGAAATTAATTTTTATATATTATATTGTTTTTATACCTTCATTTTGGGGATTTGTATTTAATACAAATAATCAACCTATTTTTTTTAAAAAAAATTGATCTTTGTATAGGAACCTTTCACCAACCTCTTTTAGCTAAAGACTTCTTTTATGTTATGTCCTTTAATTTACATTTTTTTATGTCGGGATATTTTTTTGTATATCCTTATTTTGGTACATTTTATAAAAAATTTATTATAGAACCTTTTCTCTCTCATCAACTCATTTTCATAATTTTTAAGTGACGTCGTTAGGATGTCTAATTATCATAAGGGAACTTCTTAGACCAATTTCCATTCACTAGGTTATACTTATACGTTTTCATTATATTGTTCTATTATTATGTGGGAAGTAACTTTTAATATCATATCTTGTATTTAATATTTTTTATTTTTACTTATAGTGAATACACATTATCGCTCTATTTTATTTAAAAATTATATTTCTAAGGGAAATCGTCTCAATATCCTTTCATTAAGGCATATATTGATGCTTTTCACATTTATTAACATATAAGCTGTATCGTCAACCATTTTGAAATGTTATATCATGAATTATTATGTTATCATTATATTTAATGTCTTATTTAATGTTATTCTGGAATGATTTTTATTCAAGTGTTTCTTATGTGGAAAGGTACTCTTTAACAAGAACATCGTTTAAAATGTTTTAAGGATTTATTCTTCTAAAACCATCTATTTCATGACTATGTTTTAAAAATGGGGATTATGAAATTATTTATATCGAAATTCACATTTCAAAAGTGTAAATGTTTCAAAGTTTTATGGGACACATTGATTCAAAAGTCTCTTTATAAAATTTTTTAAATGGGGTTGGAAATGGGTTGAGTGGTTCTATATCTAAAAATAATATCTTGTTGTTAGAATGTTTAAATGTTATATTTTCCATCATTCTTGTTTTATGTGTTTTTATTATTAAATGGAACTTAGAAATATCATAGGTGGTTACATGATAAACCAATATGGGTGGTCACGTGATATACCAAAGGAATGGTGGTTCCGTGATAAACCAAGGATGGGTGGTTACATTATAACCTCCAATTCATTGGGTAAGAAAGTTAGTCGTTTGTCCATTCCATTTAGAGATATTTGTGGAAGTCAATCATATGGTTATTCAATTTATGTATTTTTATTTCGCAGGGACCCTTACATTCTATATGTTTATTTTTATGGGATTTATTGTAATATGTTGGATTCAGAAAGGGTAAGCAATGAGCTTATATTCAATAAAGTACATTTATTGCATCTTAAAGGTGAAAAGTATTACCTAATGATAATGTATTCATGGTTTTAAGGTTATCCCAAGACTAACAATTTTCTTTATTTATGTATTCTATACTGAGCTTTTTATGATCGTCCCATGTTTTGAAATGTTTTTCAAAGGATATAAAATAAGAATAGAGTCAAGGATGGGATCACAGAAAATTGATGTTGTTAAAACATGAAGTAGGGTCATGTTTCTTAATAAAAGGTATTTGTTTTATGAAAATGGATAGTGAGTAGAAGTGTCTACTTTTAATATTCAAGATGTTATGGATAAGTTATGACCTAATTACCAAAATCTCTAAACCAAAAAATATCCTCAATGTGAATTAAATTCAAATTATTAAGTTATCTCAATATTATGTAATGTTTAAGGACGTGGACTTATATTTATTCTACAAATCATTCTATTTAGTTTCACATCAAAACATTGTCTATCACATTCATTGTTATCCAAGTTTCTTCTAGTTATCTCAATTGACTAAACCCAAAAAAAGAATAGTGTTTGAAATAGTTATCATAAATGGAAACCACATAATAATGAAAAATCGCATATAACATGTTTCAACCATGGAACATTATTTTCAATCAATAAATCCATGGGCTTAACCTATCAATTTATAATCATTATTAAAATCATAAAAATGGTTCATAAATTAATTTTTATTTGAACATAATATACCTTGAGAGTATCAATCTAGTATTGTAGCATGTCTCATTACCTTGAACCAGAAGATGGTCGAGTGTAACTCAATGTTTCCTTTAAAATGGTATTACAATGAACAGAAAACTAAGTTAGAAATTCATCAACATATAGTATCCTGATTAGGATGTAATATCATGGAAACCACGTACTCTACCATTTTCCAAAATCCTATGACACTATGTTATTTTTTCGTAATCCTTAAAATTTACCTTTGATTTATCTTATGGTATCTTAGTGAAGTTTTCTAAAAATATTTTCTAAAGGTGAACAAAACGAATCTTATGATACCAAATAAAGTGACCAAGGTTTTTCATATATATATATCTCATATTTTTAGATTAATATTCATTACATTAAAAAAAGACACATATTAGGATATAATAACCTTGTAAACATATAATCATAATTAACTTCTTTATAAATGTTCTAAAAAATCTCCCACATAGTTTCTCACAACTTTCCCCCTCATTAAAAATATCAAAGTAAATAACTATAATAATCAACTATGGAAAAGACACATAATAATGGGAGGGAACAAATTCTCATTAATCATAAAAAGGGAAATATTTATACATAATATTAGAATAAGTGTATGATAACACGAGAATAAAATATAAAAACAATACCCTGCATATCAGAGATTATAAACATTAGTCACTAAATAATAATTTCATTTTCATATGATCTGAATCAAAATGAAATAAAAAAACAAGTAATGAGATCATAACATTAAAATAAGACATGGGGTTTTTTCATACACATATTCATAGAAAACCATATGTCAAGGATACCTAATAAGACATTCATAAAATGTTAGACATGGACTAAATACCCTTGTACCTACTTTGGTATTTGGATAACCTCTCATGAACCCTCTTTTGAGCTTGGGATAACCTCCCATGTACCCTCTTTTGGGATTACGATAAACTCAAGTGTACCCCTTGAGTTCTTATAACATAAATCATTATAAATGAAAACCCATATTTATATACACATCTAAATGCACCAAATTAATAATCCATATATTTATTTTCCACTTGGTAAAAACAAATTAATAATTTCACAACTAATGATATCAAATGGTGTTCTTAAAAAATTTCATAATAGCATATCTCATAGAGATAAAACAGGTTTTAAAATATATAAATTATTCCATAATTATATAACCCATTGAAAAATAAAAGGGATTCATAAAAATATTTTCATCATAAAATTTATATATTTGGTAAATAGTAGGAATAGTGTAATTGGAACATATAATAAGGAAATAATAAGTTATATAAAATGATGTTAACTTAGACGGAGAGTGATTTTGAAATATCCATTGGAATATTTCTTGCGCAAAATCATCATTCGAGTTTAAAAAACACTTTTTAAAACATAAAAATATTTCAAAATAACTTTCTTTGAAAATAACCTCAAAAATCTATTATGTAATTCCCCAACCCTAGTTACCCAGAGTTGGTGCATTATTACATAACATTGTCATGATCACAAAAGATCATGTCTCGAAAGGCCGATTAGTTTAGTAGCCTTGGAAACACTAGATACATTCATATGTTTACATTACATCATAAACTGAAAAATACAAAAACATCATGTCTCCACACTTATATCTCCTTATACTATCCCTGCAGGTCATTCATAAAATACTTCTGCACATCCTGGGAAAAATAAAACATACAAATGGGTGAGCTCAAATGCCCAACAAGGATAACTATATAGCAGAATCATTCATAAATAATCATAAACATTTAAGGCTATGTATAGATAAAACAAAATCCTTTTAAACTTGAACAACATCATAATATGGAAAAGATAAAATGAAATAATTTCATTTACTTATTCACATGGATATTATACTAGTCTAATAATCACATGAAATATCAATAACCACTTTCATAACGATGGAATGCATAATGCCAGACTATCATAACCACATAGTCAAGGCCTTGCACAAAGACTATAAATTAAATTTTGTCAATTCCTTGTGCCAAGACACTATTTTGTCTCATGAGACCTACCGATGCATTGAGGAGCTATAGAGGGCTCCAACCATCACTTATTAAGTCCAATCCATTCCTCATATGAACAGGTTTAAACATAACATAATCATTCGTATTAAAACTAGCATACAAAATGTCAATACTTTCTCCATAAACCATGAATGGCATAAAAATAACACATCCACAGTCAAACATATTAGAAAAACATAAATAGAATATGTAAGTTTTGAATCATAATAAATCATCTTCAAATAATATTAAAATCCTTCAAAGGATGTTGACATCGATGAAGTCAAAACTATTTGAGAGAAATACCACTTTTTTTGAAATCATTTAAGAGTCACATAATTATAAATAAAACCTATAATTTGAAAATGTTTTTATAATATTTTAACGTAAGCTTAAAAGGTTTAATAATGGCATAGAATAACCACACCCGCCGTATAAGTTAAAAAAGAATTCTTACCTTAATTTTGTGGAAAAGGTTAAAAAGGACCTTGTTTGGAAAATGACGGAAAGATTCCCGTATAAACTTCTTATAAAAAGTCAAAAAATGGTATAAATGAAATTAACCCATAGTCTGTAAAATTGTAAGAATGATTTGAAATACATTTTTAAGAAACAGGGATGTGGATGATAAAGAGGTCCCATAAGATAATTACGTATAAACAAACTCGGAAAATGAAGAGATTGTGAAATAAACCCTTACCATGTACATTTCCTTGGTTGAGGGTAGGTTATACTCATGTATAATGGTGAAATAATTATTATTAAATAATAAAATAATCATATACATTAATATGATATCATATGTGATCTTTTAACACTTATTTGTTAATAATATCTTAGTATTATCATCGTTTCGGGTGTTAACGGATTTGTTTTTCTTTATATTCATTGTTATGTGAGACATATTTGTTATATATGGGATGTATGTTATTTATATCCATAATGATATCATGTCTCTAATTTTTTTAATCATAAATTAATATTTAGTATGGAATGGATATGATGGGGAATTAATCTCATCGCGTTCGTGGAGACGGTAATACTTATGTACGCACGAGCGACAATATCAGTATTTTGATATTAAAATAATATATAATTTGATGGTATATATTATATAAATAATCATTATCATGTTATATTTATTATTTACATGAAATACACATCATTATTATACCCATCCAAATAATAGTGTATTGAATAACAATTACACCACGACGTGGAGACGGTAGGTCGTATGTACAAACGTATGGGGACATGTCATTCAAAAGATGGATAGAATACATAATATGGGTTTATAATATTTATAATAACATCAGAATATTTAGAAGATACTGGATTTATTATTTTAGAATGTAAATAACAATGAAAGAAGAAGTTGAAGAAGAAAGGAACTTGAAAGAGGGTGGTGAAAACATTACCTCTTCTTTGGGTTCTTCCGTTTTTATTTGATCAAAAGGGCTCCTTAGGTTGGATTTATGATCAAAATAACGCCTCTAGGTTGAAGTGAGGTAAGTTTAGAGAATAATTTGGTAGGGGTTGGATGAACTAAATGGCTTTGAATGTGTGAATAATTAGTTATAAGTGGTGTACTTTTATAAGGGGGAGGAGGGGCTCTTTAAGAAAACATAATGTATTATTATATAATTAATTAATATTCGGTTTATAATGGCTCCAAAGTGGACAATTTAAAGGATAAGGTGGGTATTTGTCTAAAAACACCCAGAAAATAGGTTTTAGACAGGTTTGGGTCACTATATTAACCTTATATTTTAGTTTTAACTCTTAGTTAATTAGTTTCACATTTACCATGTCTCTTTGTATTTTTATATTATATGGTTCATAAACTTACTATAAACTTCCAATAGACTCCCTAGTAGTCCATTAATTATAAAACTATCATGATATAAGTCTTTTGTCCGAACCATTGATTTTTAGGAATAGAATATCAATTAATAATATAATATTTGTTTTAAAAACTCTTTTATGTCAATCTTGACACTATTGGGTATTTTGTTTTTGATAAATTCATAACAACATTATTTATTCAAAAACAATTCTTATAACCAATATTAATATGTTATATTAACCTACAAAATTATTTTAATTCCTAAAAAGTCTCAAATTACATTTATTTGGGTATTTATAATATCAATTATCTTAATCTTGCATTAATACGGTAATTACTGCATCATCATTGTGTCATAAATAAATTAAATTTTCTACTGTATAAAAATTACAAATAAAATACCATCATGTATTAGATTTCTAATGAATATTTATAAATCAATTTATCTTATTTATAACCCTATATTAAAAATTTTTTAGTTATTAAACTTTGATTTTAACTCTTTTAACTCTTCTTTGAATTAAATAATAATAAATGTCCTAATCTAGTCCAAGTGGACCAAAATGATAATATTTTATTCCTAAGATTGGTTTTGGTCAAGATAAACATTACCAATAGAAATAGGACATGTGTTAGGGTTATATTAATATCATTTTTACCCTTAATTACCCTATTTACTTTTAACCATGGTAAATAAAAATAAACAGTTAATATTCACCAAAAATTATTTTTATCTTATTGAACAACATTTTACTCCTTAATATTAACCGCGTCTCTCGTATATTTAAAATTCCACTCACAGAAGCGGTAAAATTATGTTTTATGTGAATTTCCCAATTCTCCTAGGATATGGGTAAAAGATAGTGAAAAGTTAAATAAAATTTTTGTATATCAAAAAATATTCTAAACTAACTATAATGAATTACATTGAACTTATATAGGTATTATGTATCTATTTTGACCTTAATTAAATTTAAATAAAATAATTAATTATTTACATAAAAATTCGGTTTTAAACTATAACTCAGTGTTTTTCACTATTCATCAAAAATTGAAAGTTTTCAGAAAATTACCATAAATTCACCCTAAACTAATTTAAATATTCCAAATCCAAAAATGAAGTCCATTTTGAATGATAATATTTATAAAATTTCAAAAAGTGGGTATTACAATTCATAACAGCTAGTTTGATTGGTCGCGGTGTGTTAGAATCTTGAAGTTGTGTACCATACAAGCTACTAAATTATTCAAAGAGAATAATACCGTGGAAGCTTGGGGTGTTACATTATACCCTATTTCATATAATTTCGTCCTCGAAATTACTAGAAAATTATTGTATAAAAAGACTCGGTTGGTTCTTCATCATAAGTTCCTCGGGTTCCCACGTTGCCTCTTCCATCTTATAGTTCCTCCATAGAACTTTTACCGGACGAGTCATCCAGTATCTCAGAACTTGTTCTCTCGTATCAAGAATCCAGACGGGCTCTTCATAATAAGTTATATTGGGTTCCAGTTCTACTTCATGATAGGTGAGTACATGCGTTTGGTCATGCATGTATTTTCTCAACAGTGATACATGGAACACATCGTGAAATTTGGAGAGACTTGGCAGCATTGAAAACTGGTAAGCTACAACCCCAATTCGTTCTAGAATTTTAATAGGTCCTATGTACATGGAACTCAATTTACCTTTATTGCTGAAACATGTAACTCCCTTCCATGGAGATACCTTCTAGAAAACATGATCCCCTACCTGAAATATCAAATCCATCCTTCAGTTATCGACATAACTCTTCTGTCTACTTTGAGCTACATTGATGTGGTTTTGGATTACCTTAACCTTTTCCATCATTTCCCCCACCAGTTCTAGGCCTACATGTTTTCTCTCACCAACGTCATCCCAATAGGTTGGTGTGTGACATCTCTTTCCGTATAACACTTCATATGATGCCATTTGAATACTTTAATGGAAGCTATTGTTATAGGAAAATACTTCCAGAGGTAAATATTGATCCGACATACCTTGAAAGTCAAGTGAACATGATCTCAATATGTCTTCTATGTTTTGAATAGTCCGTTCTGATTTCCATCAGTTTGGGGGTTGTAAGCAGTGGTCAAATGAAGTTCAGCATCCGGGGCGTTCTAAAGACTTTTCCAGAATCTTGATGTAAAACGTGGATCACGATTAGAAACAATCTATATGGGTACTCCAGGAAGTCTCAAAACTTCATTAATATATAGTCATGCTAGACGTTCAAGTGGTAATCTTCCCTTATAGCATGAAAATGTGCTGACTTGGTAAGACGATCAACAAGGACCCATATTGCATCGTTCCTTCTAGGAGTCTTTTGTAGTCCCCTAAAAAAGTCCATCGTGATATTATCCCATTTACAATCAGGTATGGGAAGAGGTTGCATGACTCCTCCAGGTTGTTGCCTTCCAGCTTTCACTTGTTGAAAAACCATACATCTTGACACAAAATCAGAAATCTCCCTCTTCATGTTGTCCCACCAAAAATGTTCCTTGAAATCTCTATACATTTTGGTGCTCTCAGGGTGTATAGAGAAATAGGAACTATGAGCATCGTCCAAAAATTATCTTTTTAGATCAGGTATATCAGGAACACAAAGTGTCTTCCCAATTTTCAAAATTCCATCTTCATACACAAAGTCTCTTAATCTACCATCATTCACAGCTTTAATCTTCTTTTCAAACACTTCATCATTAATCTGAGAACTCTTTATTGTTTCTAGTAAAGATGGTTTTGAAACCATTTGAAAAAGTATTGATGTTTCACCTTCCATGGTTATTCCCATATCTATCATTACTAAATCCATGAAAATAGGATCCCTCTCAACACTCATCTTGTTCAAAACTACTTGATCTTTTCTTCTCCAAGCATATGTAACCTTATTTTCTTTTCCTGGGTTGTAGTGTATCGTGCAATCATAATCATTGAGTAGTTCAAGACATCGCATTTGACTCAAGTTGAGTTCCATTTGTGAGAAAATATAATTAAAACTCTTGTGATCAGAATATATCTCACATTTTTCAACATAGAGATAATGCCTCCATATCTTCAAAGAAAATATTACAGTAGCTAACTCAAGATCATGAGTAGGATAGTTCTTCTCAATAATTTTTATTTGTCATGATGCATAGGCAATAACTCTATCATTCCGCATAAGGGAAAAACCAAGTCCTTTCTTTAATACATCACTATAAATATCAAACCCATCATTTCTTGATGGTAGAGTAAAAATAGGAGCATTGACTAATCTTCTCATAAGTTATTCAAAACATTCTTCTCACTCTTTTTTCCAATCAAATTTAACTCCATTACGTGTGAGATTTGTTAATGGGTTAGCCAATTGGGTGAAAATCTGGACGCAATGTCGTTAATAACCTGCTAAACCAATAAAACTACACACCTCGGTTATACTCGTTGGTGCTGGCCATTATTGGATTGCTCGTGTCATAGAAGGATCAATTGTGATTCCATCTTTAGAGAAAATATGGCCAAGAAAAGAAATCTCCTGAAGCCAGAATTCACACTTGCTAAACATCCCATATAATTCATGTCTTCTCAGAGTCTTCAGGATAATGCGCAATTGATTTTCATGATCCTCGTAGCTTTTGGAATATACCATGATATCATCAATAAATACCACCAGAAAATCATCGAGATATTCCTTGAAAACTCTTTTCATTAGATCCATGAATACAGAGGGTGAATTAGTCAATCGAAAAGAAATTAATGTAAACTCATAATGCCCATACCTAGTTCGAAATGATGTCTTCGGAATGTCTTCCTTCTTCACACACAACTGATTGTATCTAGATCGAAGGTCAATATTTTAAAAGTATTGATCTCCATGATGTTTGTCAAATAAATCATCAATGAGAGGTAGGGGATACTTTTTCTTTATTGTTATAGCATTGATCTCCCTGTATTAGATACATAACCTCATAGATCCATCTTTCTTCTTAAAAAAAAGGACTTGGCTCCCCATGGATAAACACTAGGGAGAATACATCCCTTATTACTCAATTACCCTAGTTGTTTCTTTAGTTCCACTAATTCCACAGTGGCCATTCTATAAGGGGTCTTCGATATGGGCCTTGATCCAAGAATTAAATCAATGGAAAACTCAATTTCTCATTTTGGAGGATGACTAGGTAAATATTCTAGAAACACATCAACACATTCTCTCACAATAGGTACATCCTCTATTTTAACATTAATTTACTCACCAATAGATATTTCATTCTCTTCCTCCCCAACAATTGAATTTAGTTGAGCTACTGGGGGTGGATCTAGATAAGAATTAGGTGGTGACGATTCTGCTCTAAAGATAGGGTGTTCCTTATCATCATCATAAAAAATCTTAACCTCCTGCTTCTTACAATAAATCTTCTCATCATGGTCTGAAAGACAATCCATACCGAGGATTATAACAAAATCAATCTTGGTTATGATGATGAGATCCGCAGATAAAGAACATTTCTGTCCTCTAATGGGAACAGATTCACAAAACTTTGTAGAAATGATACTTTCCTTAGGAGTTTTAACTGATAACTCCCTTGTTAAATCAAATTGGAAATATCTAATTTTCATAGAAAACTGGGAAGATATGAAACAATGAAATGATCCAAAATCAAATAATGCATTTGCTAAACTTGAGGAAACCATTAAATTACCGGCCACCACGCCTTTCAGAGCTTCTACCTCAGCAGTAGTGATAGCATAATCTTGTCCTTGATCACTTGGCCATTTCTGAGGTAAGTTCCCCTGACGCTTAAAACATTAATTTTCATAATTTCCCATCTCCCTGCAGTTGTAGCATTTAACATTTGTAGATTCTTTCTTCCCCTTGAAATCACGATCTTGGTGTACTTTTTCACCACCCTTGAAACAGACTCACATTCCTTTCAAGCAAGTTATGGGGTGTTTCTTCCCACATTTACTATAGGAAGGATATTCAACTTTTCCCTTATTCCCCTTATTTCGATATTCAGAGTGATCAGCAAATCACTTCTTCTCTTTCTTTACTTAAAAGTCATAAGACATAGAGAATTCTTTTTCTATCTTGATGGATTATGAGACAATATCTTCGTAAGACGAGAAGGACTTTGAGGCTAATGATCGATGAAGAATTGGTTTTATCCCATTAGAGCAACGATCAATCTTACTCCTTGAGTTACATATATAATTTTCTGCATGCCTCACTAACCTTGAAATGTTAGCCTCATACTTTTCGACATTATCATCCTCCTTTTGTCTCAGACTCAGAAATTGTCTTTCCATATCTGCTCCATGGTCACGAGGAAAATATTTTTCCATGAAAATCTCTTTGAACTCCCTCTATTCAGTATTTGATACTTCATCATCTTCCTTCATGTTTTGAATCAATTACCACCATTGATTAGCATCTCTAGTGTGGTGGTAAACTACCATGATAACTTTTTCACATTCACTACTCCCCAGGGCATGGAATATTTTTTCTAAGGAATTTATCCATTGCTCAGCTACTAAGGGATTTGTACTCCCATTGAATATTGGTGGTTTTTTCCTTATTAAGCGATCTAACATTGATCCTCTATACTGCGGATCAGGGTGCTCCATATGGGTAAGGTTATTATTCCCAACCCGAGTGAGTTGTCACAGTGTGTTGATTAGCTGATCGGCACCAGTTGAATCACCAGTTCCACTATAATTATCTTGAGTAGGAGGGAAATCCCTACATGGAGTGCATGCATTGATACTGTTTCCATTCCTTCCACTAGGTTCCATTTCAAAACAATGGCATAAACTAGATCAGTTTATGAATCAAAATACATAATTCCAAACTTGTAAAATGCTTAACATTAATTGAACAGTTAATGGATATAATCCATAATCATAAGAATGTTTTTTTGAGGAAGTATATACTCATAAACCCTTCATAATGGTTTGTAAAGAAAATGAGATTTATCCTAAGAATATACCCCGGGAGTGTCATAACCAAGAGTGCAGAAAGGCCCGTTGTCTTGCACTAGTTCCTGTTCGAGTCTAGCTCAAAGCGGTGTTTTCTGGTTTTACACCTAGGTACATCTGTGCCAAATCCACCTCTACCTGCTTGTTTCCAGACATGGATGTTTTTCTCAAAAAACTCACATAATCTCTAAAATAGAAAAATTATTGGAAAGTTCTTCTATACTAATCCTCAAACTCTATCTTAGGGATATGCGCTCTAATCATAGTTTATCTAAATCTAGTTTTCATGGATTGTAATAAAATTCCTCGGATACCAACTGTAACGCCCTGACCCTTGTTACCCAGAGTCGGTGCATTATTACATAACATTGGTATGATCACCAAAGATCAAGTCTCGAAAGACCGATTAGTTCAGTAGCCTTGGAATTACTAGATACATTCCTAAAGTTTACATTACATCATAAAGTGAAAACTACAACAACATCTTATCTCTACACTCATATCCCCTTATATTATCTCTGCAGGTCATTCATAAAATACTTCATCACATCCTGGTAAAAATAAAACATAGAAATGGGTGATCTCAAATGCCCAATAAGGATAACAATATAGAGGAATCTTTCCTAAACAAGCATAAACATTTAAGGAAATGTATAGCTAAAACAAAAGCCTTTTTAAACATGAACATCAGCATAACATGGAAAAGATAAAATGAAATGCTATCATTTACTTATTCAAATGGATATTCTACTAGTCGAATAATTACATGCAATATCCATAACCAGTTTCATAATGATGGAATGCATAATGTCAGACTATCATAACCACATAGTCAAGGACTTTCGCTAGGACTCTAAATAAGATTTTGTCAAGGCCTTGTGCCAAGACACTAGTTTGTCTCATGAGACCTACCGATGCATCGAGGATCTATATCGGGCTCCACCCATCACTTATTAAGTCCAATGCATTTCTCATATGAATATGTTTAAACATAACATAAACATTCGTATTAAAACTAGCATATGAAATGTCAATACATTCTCCATAAACCATGAATGGTATAAAAATAACACATCCACAGTCAAACATATCACAAAACATTCAATACAATATGAATGTTTTGTATCATAATAAATCATCTTCAAATAAGCTTAAAATCCATCAAAGGAAGTTGACATAGATGAAATCAATAATATTTTAGTGAAATATCTCTTTTTTATAAATCATTTAAAAGTCACATATTTCTAAAGAAAACCTTTATTTTGAAAATATTCTTATATCCTTGTAAGGTAAGCATAAAAGGTGTAATAACGGTGGATAATAACCGCACCTGCCGTATAAGTTAAAAAAACATTCTTACCTTAATTCAGTCAAAAAGGTTAAAAAGGACCTTGTTTGGAAAACGACAGAAAGATTTCTTTATAAAATTCTTATCAAAAGTCAAACAAGGTTATAAATGAATTTAACCCATAGTCTGTAAAATATTAAGAATTATTTGAAATTCCTTTTTAAGAAACATGGATGTGGATGATACAGAGGTCCCATAAGATAATTACGTATAAACAACCTCGGATAATAAAGAGATTGTGAAATAAAAACTTACCTTGTACTTTTCCTTGGTTGAGGGTAGGTTAAACTCCCGTATAATTGTGAAATAATTTTTATTAAATTATACAAGTATCATATACATTAACATGATATCATATATGATCTTTTAACATTGATTTCTTAATAATATCTTAGTATTATCATCGTTTCGGGTGTTAACGGATTCGTTTATCATTATATTCTTTGTTATGTGAGCCATATTTGTTATAGATGGGATGTAAATTATTCATATCCATAATGATATCATCCCTCTAAAAATTATTTTTAATCATCAAATAAAATTTAGTCTTGAATGGATACGATGGGGTATGAATCTTATCGCGTTTGTGGAGAGGGTAATCCGTACGTACACACGAGCGACAATAGCATTCTTTTGATATTAAAATAATATATAATTGGATGGTATATCATATATACAGAATAATTATCATGTTATATTTATTATTTACATTAACTACACATCATTATTATACCCATCCAAATAATAGTGTATTGAAGAACAATTACACCATGACATGGAGACGGTAGGCCGTACGTACGCATGTATGGTGACATGTCATTCAAAGGATGGATAGAATACTGAATATGGTTTTACCATATATATAATAAGATCACATTATATAAAATATACTGTAGTTATTATTTTATAATGTAAATAAAAAAAAGAAGAATTTAAAGAAGAAAAGAACTTGAAAGAGGGTGGTGAAAACAGTACCTCTTCTTCGGATTCTTCCTTTTGATTTGATCAAAAGGGATCCTTAGGTTGGCTTTCGGATCAAACTAAGGCCTCTAGGATGAAGTAAGGTATGTTGAGAGAATATTTGGGAAGGGGTTGGCCGAATCAAATGGCTTTTAAGGTGTGAAGATTTAGATAGAATTGGTGTCCATTTATAAGGGGGGGGGGGAGGGGCTCTTTTAGAAAACTTAAAGTATTATTATATAATAAATTCCTATTTGGATTATAATTGATCCAATGTGGATTATTTAAATGCTATGGTGGGTATGGGGCGAAAATCTCCCAACCAATTGGTATTATAAAGGTTTGGGTCACTATATTAACCTTATCTTTTAGTTTTAACTCTTAGTTAATTAGTTTCACATTTACCACGTCTCTTTGTATTTTTTTATTATATGGTTAATAAACTTACTATAAACTTCCAATAGACCCCCATGTGGTCCATTAATGATACACCTATCATGATATTTGTCTTTTGGATGATCCTCATATTTTTAGGAATATAATATCAATTAATAATATAATATATGTTTTAAAAACTCATTTATGTCAATTTTGAAAGTATTGGGTATTTTGTTTTTTGTAAACATATAAAAACATTATTACATCGAAAAAAATTCATATAACCAATTTTAATATTTCATATTAACCTATAAAATTATTTTAATTCATAAAAAGTCTCAAATTTCATTTATTTTGTTATTTATATTATCAATTATCTTAATCTTTCATTAATACGGTAATTACTACATCATCATTGTGTGATAAATAAAATAAATTATTTAATTCCTAAAAATTATAAATAAAATACCATTATGTAGGAAATCCTTTTTTATTTCTAATGAATATTTATAAACAAATTTATCTTATGTATTACCCTATATTAAAAATGTTTTAGTTATTACACATTGATTTGAACTCTTTTAACTCTTCTTTGGATTAAATAATAATAAATGTCCTAATCTAATCCAAGTGAACCTAAATGATAACATTTTCTTTATAAGATTGTTTTTGGTCAAGATACACTTGTCCAATAGAATTTGGTCACGTGTTAGGGTAATATTAATATCATTTTTACCCTTAATTTCCCTATTTACATTTAACCGTGGTAAATAAAAGTAAAAAGTTACTATTCACCAAAAAAAATTATCTTATTGAACCACATTTTTCTCCTTGATATTAACCGTGTCTCTCAGATTTTTGAAATTCCGCTCAGAGAATCAGTAATATTATTTTTTATGTGAATTTCCAAATTCTTCTAGAAGGTGGGTATGAAAAGTTCAATAAAATTTTTATATATCAATAATTATTCTAAACTAACTCTAATGAATTACATTGAACTTATATAGTTATTATGTATCTATTTTGACCATAATTAAATTTAAATAAAAAATATAATTATTTAAATAAAAATTTGGTTTTAAACTATAACTTAGTGTTTTTTCACTATTCATCAAAAATTGAATGTTTTCCGAAAATACTAAAAATTCACCCTAAGCTAATTTTGATATTACAAATCCAAAAATGAAGTCAATTTTGAATGATTATATTTATAAAAGTTTCAAAAGTTGGTATTACAATTCATAACTTCTAGATTGATTGGTCGTGGTGTGTTAGAATCTCAAAGTTACGTACAACACACACTACTATATTATTCAAAGAGAATCGTACCGTAGAAGCTTGGGGTGTTACATTTTAGGGAATATTCAATGAAAATAATGTTCATTATGGGGGAAATTTGTTTTATACCATACTGGCGACAACAAATAATCCTTTCAGATTTTCTGTAAATGAAAACAGAACTTGTTTAAAATTGAAATAAATATTACTTTTAAAACATACTATAAATAGTAAAAATGGGTTAATGATAATAAGTACTCCAATAGGAGAAATAATATTTTTAAATAATTTATATAAAATATGGTTGTGGAAGAAAAAAGGGTTTTCAACTGAATAGATAAATATAATAGATTCTCTTGAAAACATTATTTTTCAATAAAGCATACATAAATATATAAAGACTAATAGCTTCATGAAATCTCAATAAATAACTTGATGAGAAAAAAATAAACAACTTTTATAGGTATATCTTAATATTTCATTATCAGAATCATAACCATAAAAAATCTAGATAAATGATAAGATTGTATCATGAAAACCCTAACACTTTTGTAACACTAAATCATAAGCCTCATAAAATCCATAAAGTAAATGGAACATAAAATATCACAAGAAAAAATAAATTGATGATATTATATTTAAAAGGGTTTTGATAAACACCTTATAAACTAATTTATATGAAAAAATCCCATATGCCCAATTGAATACAAACTGAGAGAATAATCTCATACCATTAGTATCAACATCCATCATACATGTTTGAACCACCTATAAAATAATTATTAGTTTATTTTTGATATATTTTAAAACCATAAATTTATATATGAAATCATATATGATATAATCTTGAACGTTTATAAACAATTTATGTACAATTATCTTTTAAAATTATGTTTTGTGAAATACATGATTTTTTCTTCATGTATGCATTGATTTTTTATTTTTAATCCACTTAAATTGATCATGGTTCCATCATATCATTAATTTTAACCGTAATATTAATATCATATATTTGAAATGTATATTTCTTATCTAAATTAGGTTAAATACCCAAAGGGGGGGGGTGAACCAAGGTATAACAGATTAAAAAACTACCCCATCAGATCTTGTTCCACAGTAAAAGAAAACATTCTTGAATCTTCTTCCCATAGAACCATTTGAACATAAATGAAATCATGCATGAGACAAATAAATTTTTACTTGGTTCACCTTCATTAGCTATGTCCAAGGGGAATACAATTAAAATGCACCGATGTACCAAATCCACTAAGACTCACATCAAAATTACATGGTACGGGCTATATCACTTTTATCCATAGGCTAAAAACATTTATAAGATGTAGGATATGATAACATTATTCCCAGGAAGGACTCTCGATGTCTCTTTCTCTGGATCAATACCGGTGGAAGGGATCATCATGTTCCTCTGCCATTTCTCAATTCTATTTGAAGGGATCCACTCACTATTTATTGGCTTGTAGGTCACTTCTTTCTCTCTAATGATTTCATCCTTCATTTTATTTATAATCACAGTTGGATTCCCACTTTCATCCACTAATGAAAACCCCTTTACCACATTATTACTAGGAAACATATATCTTTGGAGCTACGTTATGGTGACAAGTGTTCACCTTTAATGCATTGCACACAACATGTTACTTTATCATATAAAACCAACATATGTTAAACATAAAACATTAACTCAACTCCCTCATTACATGTAACATAATTCATTATCAAACCTACCTTATGTAATATAACTCTTTCTTGTAAGTCACTACTTGCGCGCAAGTCACTTCTTACATACAACTCAATATATAGGTGCATCAGAGCTCAGATTATCTCTAAGTGTGGAGAATAGTGAAATGATGGGGTATCCATATATTTAACATAATTTCAAACCCTATGAAAAACATCTCACAACGTTTCCCATAGCGTACATCTTGCATTCGTGGAATTCTCCTTTTCTTAAACTCACACAAACTAACCTTTCACAGAACTCCATAACTTGTGTAAAATTAGTTCCTTTTTCATATTTTCATAAAATGATTTTGAATAATTCCTTGAGAAACATTCTAACATCCTGTTAAAATTGTGTGGAACATACTTTTCCTAAAACACGTTTCACCATTCTCCAATAATTTGGCCCAAATATTTAGAAAAAACTAGGAAACTACAACACGTTGTATATGGTATTTTGGAACCACTTCTAGATCATCCGTTCCATTATCATGGATCATTGGTAACATTTTTTGTCAATAATATCTCTATAACACCACAACTTATCATGGAAACACTGTTTATCATCAAATGAAATCTACCCAAAAATGATTCAAGGTTACGTAGATAGATTTTTTTCCCAATAATCTCCCCCTTTGGTTTTGTTGAAAACCCTTCAAATTTTGATATGTCGTGGGAGATTCTTCTATAATCTATCGCCATTTTCGGTATAATATTTAGACAGTGACTAGAGACTTACTCAAAAAAACTCTAATACCACATCAGAAATGATCATTGTAAGAAACAAGAGTATAATGTAATGTTGATTAATGAAACACTTCTTTCTGAAACCAACCAAATGCATCACAGTCTACAACTATCCTGATATTAACCTTTAATCGATCTAATTTATTGTCATTAGATTTAAAATTCTTTCAATCTCTTTCCTCCCCCTTTTTCCTAACACTACCTATCATCTTATCCCCATATCTCGAGTAAGTCATTTCCCCCATTCTATACCGAAAATGTCTCCCCTTTTTTCAATGAACCCAAAGGCCACTTCATCAAGGAACCAAGAGTTTACTTCATTTTGGTATTCAATATGGTAATAAACTTATATCATTATATTAAGAAAAAAAAATTTCCTTAGAGAGAGGGGTCCCACGTGAACACTTTATCATGTATGGGGAGTCGAATACACTCCCAGACCCAATCGATTCCTTTCCAATGCTTCTATGGGATTTTTTTCAGAATGTCTATAACATATTGTTCTATAGGTATATACTCCAACTTCACTAGCCCATGCTCCACCATCTCTGTAATAAAATGATACATGACTCTCATTTTTTTTGTCCTTGATTGATGTGTATGATTTTTTCTGTGATTTATATAACTTGAATTATAGGAATGGATTCTGATCAATGATTTCACTTCAACTCTCATATCATAAATCTACTGATTCATATATGATAATTTCATACATTCTTGAGTAGCCACAATATATTCAGTTTAGTGGTTCTCAATGAAATGCAATCTTTTTTCTTGCTTATCAATGAAATAAACAATCCACCAAGATAGATAGAACCAACTAACATTGATTTACTATCATTTATTTGTCCATCACAATTTTTATATGTATATTTGAATAACATTGGCTGTGATTTTTTATTTTACATAAAAACAAAATCCATCGTTCCCTTGATATACTGATGTATTCTTTTCAAAAAAATCATGTGTATTTAATTGCAATTAATTTGATACCATGCGTTTTGGCATGTGGAAAAATAGTAGTAGGTCTTGTTTCTATCAATTATAGAAGACTACTAATTATTTTACTTTATTCTGTAACATTAATTGCATTTCCTTCATAATCTCTTTACAGTTTGATATGGGTATCCATAAAATTAATAATATTTTTGGAATTATCATTTTCAAACCTTCTCAATCCTACTCAGAATAATTGTTTTGATGAATGAATGTTCTATTCTTTCCCTGTGATGCATATAAACCAACGAAAAATGTCATTTCACTAATCACAACCATTTATATATCAATTATCATGAATTTGGAAAATTGACAGCACTTCACTTCATTTTATCTTCACAAGATTTTCTCATCAACAAATAACAACTCCACCATCATTTAATAACTATCATGGTAGACATTTACATTGTAATGAAATCCTCCATCCTGAAGAATGATCCATTTCAAATTCTGATGTAGTCTTGACTACCAAGGTCATAGTTCTTAAATAAAACCATGAAGTACCTTTTTTAGCTGGAAAACATAATTCTCATCTTCATGAATGAGAAAACCATCTAGTTTTTCAATATAAACATCATCTTCTAGAACCCCATTCAGAAATTATAACCTTACATCTATCTTGAAATCCTTGAACATTCATTATACTACTATGTCGAATAAAAATATAATTATCTCTAGCCTTATAATAGAAGAAACTTTTTCATTAGTATCGATAACCTCTATTTTTCATTACCATGTACAAATTAGGCAGATTTTTCATTTAAGGACCACACCATAATCATTCCTTCTTTTGCAAAAGACCCATTTAGTCCAAATATAATTCTTATCTAATGGCCTCAAAATAGTCTCCCATCTCTAATTCTTCTGAATTTGTTCATACTTTTCATTCATAACTTGAACCCAATTCTAATCTATATCATATTCATCTAATCATTTTGGCTCTACATGTGATAATTTAGATGATTCCTATATAGTCGTAATCTTTTTTGTTTTCATCAGGGAGGTACGATCACCAATTATATTATATCTGTAAATTTTGACTCTTATATTATTTTTCTATTTAGACACTGAATTTTTATCATCCTTATCATTATCAAAATATTCTTCTGAATAAACCTCTGTAACCGAAACCTCCCTTGATATTCTTATCTCTTCATGACTATCCTATAAAGACTGAGTATGTTTTTTATAACTATTTTTCTCATTTTCCACTATAGTTACATCATGGAATCAAAATACCTATCCCATACACATATTAAATAATTTATATTATTTTATTTCCTTTGAGTATCTATGAAATATAACTTCATCTCCACAGGATTCAAACTTCATGTGAGTCTCCTTATAGAGAATAAAACACTTACTTACAATGACTGTAAATTACTTCAATGATGTATTCTTTAAATACCATATCTCATATGCAATCTCCCATTCTCTTGTAGATAACAATGATATATTTGATGCGTAGGCTGTTGTCATCACAATTGCATTCCAAAATTTCTCTATATGTTCTTTCTCAAAGAGAATTGATCTAACAATGTTATTGGTAATTTGATTTATTCTATCAACTACTCCATTATGATCTGGAGTTATTACTATTGACATTTGGTGACTTATAGAATTTTTCTTGAGATAATCCTCTATATGTAAATTTTTGAACTTGGTTCCATTTTCTCTTTTGATCATCTATATTTTACGATCTAGCATCTCTTTATCATTCTGTTGATATATTGCGATGAAACTGAACACCAAAAACATGTGGTTAATGGTTGATACTGACACCATTATGCTAAAATCATCAATGAAGAGATCATTGTATATCCTACCATTAATATAAGTTGGTGAAATTTGTTCACACACAACAATATTCTCATACTCATTAAATTTTGTTGACCCTTTCTTTATTACCCTATTTGTATTTTGAATGATCTGCCCGTGTTTACATGTATCACACATATGAGTATGAACATGTGATAATTTACGGTGGTATGGAGAATATTCATATGTCACTAGATCATCTAAGGATGTTTTTATCAAATGGCCAAGATGTTTACTCCATATCTTTTTTTTCTTCTTCCTTGATAAAAAAACTCAAATATTCTTTTCCAATCACAAGGCAGATATTCCCTTTTGTACATTTTCATGAAAAATAATTGCACCGTATTTCATCATGATGATACAAATCATGGAAATTCTTATGGAATATCTTGAGTCTCAAAGTTGAGTGACACTAAGTATGTTTTCACTACGACCATTAACAACAAAATCATTGATCGCCACATGTATTTTCCCAAAAACATTTCTTTAATAGAGCCAATATTTTTCCAATCTTCATCATTTCCAAATATTGTGATACCTTTTTTATCATACTTAATTCCAGTCACAATATCCTTATTTTATATCATATGTTAGTTTTAATCCACTATCAATGATCCATTTTCTAGTGTGTTCTGATGCTGTAAAATAATACTCTCCAACCACTACCTCCTCATCTATTTTCCTCTACATACCTGATTTTGACTACATACACTGTCTGGACTAATGATATTTATATATCTCAGTGTATGATCGACCCTATTCATCTTGCAATAATGAAAAACTACTTTTCCTTTTCAGATCAATTTAGGATTAATTTAATTGTGGTTTGTCACCAGCTTGAGTCTACTTCAGAAAATTCCTCTTCATGGTTGATGTATAATATCTCGCCATGTGACCAAATCCTCCTCACAAAAAAAAAACAGTTACCCTCAAATGATGTTCAAGATTATTTCATTCTATTTGTCTACAATTATACTTATTATTCCCTTTGTTATCTATTTTCTACGGAACACAACATTTGTGAGTGTCACACTTTTCCACAGTAACATCACCTGATGCATGATTCATTCATATGTGTCACTTCTACACCGTTATGGCCCCTTGGGTTCTATGAATATTGTAACTCTACTTCATACCCAAATAAATCCATTATTTCATAGTGTTTATTTACGGTCTGACATTAATCATCACACCTATTTGTTTTTTATGAACCCTCTAGGTAGCAATATCATTTGGATTTGATTGTTTCATTAGTTTTGTTGGACCTCTATACTCCACATATTTCTTCACTATTTCCTAAATGATCTTATTTCACAATATCATACTAAGAGTTAAGAGTCTTTCCGAATTCATAACACTTCCTCTTAAGATGAAAAAATCCATTTCAAGTTCCTCGATACACTTGATTTGATAATTTATAGTGTTAATCAAAGTATCGATTTCCCTTCTATGTTCTTCAATATAGAGCTTGTAGTAAACAACCTTTTTTTATATCTCTTGCATTGAAGACTTCTGTTATTCAGATTCTTCATTTAACTCGGATTTCTTTTCTTCCTCCTTCTTCATATATAGATTTTCAATAAAATCCAATTTGTTGGAATTTCTTTTTTCTTCACTCAATACATATATCTCTTCATGAGAAACTTCTAATTCTACCTAAAGGTCAACAATTCCTTCATCATAAGCTTTTTATTTGTCATTCTATTCCCTTGTTTGATAATTTCTTACAACTTCCACTATATTATCTACATTGTGACCCTTATAGTCCTCCATATCGTCTACATTATATTTTTCTATACTACCATATTCTCTTGAAATCAAATTCTTCTTTTTGAATAAATTTCTCTAATTTATTTTACACGTCACATAGGATGAACAGATCTTTATGGGAATTTCAGCTTCATCCCTTTCATCTTATTGAATATTCTTATAGAACCTTGTTTCCAGATATCCAAACATTCCAAATTGAAAAAAAAAGTGGTATTTTCTCTTTGAACATTCCAATTTCTCTATGAATATTTAATGAAAGTAATTGCTTCACCACATCCATCACCTTATCTTCCTATCCATCTTAAATGGTGAGCTTCTTCATGGCATTGAATTCCATTTCACTGGACATCCTCTTTTCCGCATATTCATTATCAATATTTCACATTTTGTATGATATGAGGGTACTATTTAAGCTATCAAATGTTAGATCCTTTGGATATTAATAATCCAATACTAAAACCTTGGTATTAAACCAAAAAAGAAGGTTTTCCCAATATGTGAATAAAAATCTTCATATCCACAATAATTTATATGAGACCATTTATATATTCCATAGAAACATGCACCTAATCAAAGAATGTATCAACATACTCATTGTGGTGCATTCTAAGAACCTTTTACATGTTCCCTAGAACCTACTAGTTTTCTTTTCTAGCTTTTTAGTTTCCATTTTAAATATTCAAAAAATTATCCCACATAGCATGTGATGACTTACAGAATATCAATTTTGTATAAATAAAATTTGGTAAGGATCCCGGAAAAGCATTGATTCCATTATCATCAATATCCAATTATAATCACTCAGCCTCTGATAAAGTTGCACTATCGATATTAGCTGATATTCCATACTATGATTCTATAAATACTTCCATTAATAATGATTCAAAATAGTGTTTCATTTGAATCTTCCATAATTTAAAATTGTTTCCATCAAATAATGGAATTCCATGGTTATTAACAACCTCCATATCTTCTATTGAGAGAGAACCAGTAACCTTAAACATACCTATGATTCCAATTGTTATCCCCATTAGGTTAACTACCCTGAGTGGTAGGGCTGAATCACAATATCATAGATTGAAACAACAACCAATTCTATTTTTTTCAATAAACTAAAAACATTTCTCTCTTCTTCACATAGAAAAATATGAATAGAAATCAAATCATGTAAGAGAGACAATGATTTTTACTTGGATCACACTCAATGAGCCACATCCCAGGAGAATACAAAGACAATGCTCTAATGTACCAAATACTCTATGGCTCACTGCCAAATCACATGGATCATTCTAGATCAATTCTATGCCTTTGATCAGAACCTTTTCAAAATATAGGGTATACTCTCTTCATTCCCAAGAGTGTCTCCCTATGTTTCGTTCTCTAGCTCCATACCAGTGGAATGAATCATCGTTATCCTATTCCTTTTCTCATTACTATTGGAAGGGATCCACTACAGTTTAAAGACTTGTATGTTCTAAAATTATATCTAATGAATGTATCCTCCACTGTAAGTAGATTCCATATTGAATTCCCACTTTCATACATAGATTAATACCCCTTGACCAGAGATTTACTAGGAAACTTCTCTCTTTCATGACACCTTAGAGTGAATTCTATACCACAACAATTCATTATGAACAACCTATTCCATTATCCTAAAAAACCAACATTCATGAAACATACATATTTTTTATAACACCATCTTTATGGATAAATACCTAATAAGGCTCACCTCCCTTATGTCATGAAACTCTTACATGTAACTCACTACTTGTGCACAAATAACTTCTTGCACACAACTCACTAATCTTGCACTATAGAGCTCATATTTTCTCTATGTAATGATAATTGTAAAATTGAGGGGGTAGCTGCCTATTTATAGGCATGGTCGACCCTATCTTCCACTTCACACAAACTTTCCCCAAGTGTTCAATATCCATTTTTGAAATTCACCTTCACGAATCCTTAAGAAATCTCACCATTCATGAAACTCCATAACTTTCAAAAACACATATAATTTTCCATTGATTCATGAAATGAATTGGAAAAATTCATTGCACAACATTTGAGACTTCCTAAACACTTTAACATAACATCCATTTCAAAAAAATAATGATTCTCCATTATCCAATTATTTGAACAAATATTTTGGAAAAAACTGGGAAACACCACCACCTTTTATACTATATTTTTTACGGCCTCCAGATCATCCATTACATTATCATAAAAAACTTATCCTCATAGTATTTCAAAAATATCCTTGGGACTCCATAAATTATCATGGAAACCATTTTCCAACAAACATAATCAACCAACAAATGCATCAATGGTACATTGAGGGATTGTTTCCCAATAATATAAATTTTGAGTAATCTATAAAATTTAGAAATAAACAATTAAATATATCGTTCTTAGAGAATGTAGGATGTACGTACATAAAAACTATATTTTCATATTTTTAATAGTTGAAATGAATGAACAATAAATAATTTATTACT
Organism: Viscum album; assembly: GCA_963277665.1. Lineage (NCBI taxonomy): Eukaryota > Viridiplantae > Streptophyta > Magnoliopsida > Santalales > Viscaceae > Viscum > Viscum album. The sequence continues at coordinate 346,123 of CAUJRU010000332.1, read as the reverse complement.
CTCATAAAATAATTATTATTCCATATATATCTCTTACATTAATTAAATTTACCCTAATCAACTTCAATGAAAATAAATAATCAATAATGAATCACATCCCTTCATGAGGTAGTAGTCCACCGAACTAATGAATGAAATTTTTATATCCCCCATAAAATAGAAATTTGTATTTTTTTATGTGATATCATAATTATATATGCATAGGATCATTTTTTTAATATATAAATATTTTTAACCAAGTAAAATATAAATGAAAATAACAACTCACCAGTTCCCGAGGCGGTTGTGCACCGTACACACGATCAACGTTATTATTTTACAATGGGTATGTAGGTAATAAGTGAGATGTATTTATATAACAAAAGTTTTATAATAATATCCTAAATATCATATATAATCATTATATCCAGAATTATATCCATTATTTAGATGTGATGATGAGAAAGTACTAACATTTGTTCACCAGGCTATAGTCTGTCGTACACATAAATTACGATTTTATATCCCAATTGATGGAAGAGGACATGTATTTTGGTTATTAAATCAACATAATTATATCTATGTTTTTATTATATGTTTTTATTGTATAATCATAATTTATGAATGTATATTTGGGGTGGGAGAAGAAATAAAATTAGCACACTCAGATTTTCACAATGACTCTTCTTTAGAAAACATCCTTATAATAGCACAAAAAGCATTTTTATGCTGCATTTATTATAAAAAATTGGGATCTAGGTAAAGAGTAGAGAATTAAAGAAGATATTCTATAATATTTTTTCCAATTAGAGTTTTTTTGTTTTAAGGGGAGATGATAGTGGTGGCCCTTTATATGTGAAGTATGTGACACATATTTAATTGTGGAATAAATAATGGTGTACCCATGTTATTCACATACCAAAAATATATAAAATCGGTAATTAGTAACATTATAGGTTAAAAGGTGCATATATGTCCATAATATTTATTTTGGACAACTTTACTGGTCATTTTATCCAGAATCATTTTTTAGTCCCTGATAAACCTGTTTCATCATTAACTATAGAAATTTATTTTTATTGTTTTTACAATTCATTATGATAAAAAAATTTGATATAAATAGATTATATTAGATAAGTAATGAAAAATATGGAATCAAGTTTTTCTAATAATGTTCAAAAAGGTGAAAATTCTAATATAAAACTAAACACATTAACATGGGAACAAACTATTTTACCAAGTGAAAATCATCATCAGTTAAAATAGTTTCAAATAAAAATTATATATGAAATTGATTAAAATTAACTAAATTATATTCATAAATATATTAAATATATAATTTAAATAATTAAAACTATAATAATATAATTTTTATGTTTTTAAATTCATTAAATGAAAATAACATTCTTATTGAAAACCCGTATTTTTTACTATTTGATAAAAATGTTATCTTTTAAAAAAATGTAAAAAAATAAACCCAATAAATGTTTAACATTGTGATTTAATTTTTTTTAACTTTTTAGATAAAGTTTATTCAGTTTTAATAATATTAAATATAAAATAACTCTGCAAAATTTGAAAATAACGGTTTTTAGAAAAATATAATATTTATGATTAAAATTGGAATTATTATTATATAATATATAGTAAACACAAAAAATAATTGTTAAAACGTTTATGGAATAATATATATATATATATATATCTTTTTAGAATAAACTATTAAACTTTATTTTTTTAATTTAGTAATTTTAAACATGTTTATTTCCAAGAAATTACTATTTTTTAATAAGATTTCAATTATTTTCAAATGGTTCTTATTTTTCATATTTAATATGTATCAGAAGAATTAATTTTATGTAAATGTGTAAAACATTATTTTTGTAATTTATTTATGGTTATTAATTCTCTTCATTCTAACCACATTGTGATATCTATCATATATAATAATAATATTTTAACAGAATGCCACATTTTATTAAAACTCAGTGTTGTGCGTAGTTCATGTTATCAAACAAATTAAACTGTATTGATATATATTTATATGTATCATATAAACTTGTTTTGTTAATAATTATACATCTAAAACCAAATTTGAATGATAGTTATGATAAATGAACATTGTAATAATCATGGGGACAGTAGGTCAAACATATGCATGAGTAATATTTCCATTTTTCAACAATAATAATAGAAAGAATGTGAGAAATATTTTATCATTATAAGATGATAGTTATATGATAAACAACGTATAATTTTTTTTTATAATTTTTTATATATAAATTTCATTGATTTGGTTATATATACTGAATCACATATTTTCATAGAAGTTATTATCCACACATATGCCCATATGACATTATCAATCTGTACTTGATGGAAGTAAAAAAATTACGTGTCATTTTATAATTATATATTGATAAATATTTAATTAAAACAATATTTAGAAATTAAATCCATAATTTTAAATATGTATGATAGGTGGTGTTAAAATTGTATTACATTGGTTTGTATGGTGGTATACCTCCATATGAACCCTCTACGGATAATGAATCATTATTGCTAACCAATGCATTAGAGGGAGATATAGGTCCTAATCATAATATAATGAAATCATATGTGCTTGTGTCATATGATAAAAAAATTGATCGTATCAAGACCCCTAAAATGAAATGGGGTTCATTAACATTTCATCACTTCATAACCTATGGATTATGGATTTGTTGCATTGCCATTTAATTAAAGAATAACCCTCGAAAATAACCATTTTTCAGAAACATATAACCCATTGAATATAAATGGTTATCATAGACATCAATCCATAAAAAATCCATTCAACTAAAAATATGGTTCATGTTGAGAAACTATAAAAATATTTCCGTCATATATGAAGATATTTTTCCAAATATAACATGGAGAATTTCTTATGGAAAATATCATTTATTTGAAAATAATTTTTGGAAAACATTATCCAGGAAACCTTCTTATACTTCAGGCTTTATAGTTTCATTTAAAAAATATATTGAGGAAATTAAATTTCCTGATTTTAAAAAATTACTTTTTAAATCATAAAGAATTTTATAAACATTTTTTTTCAAATCACCTTCAAAACATAAAAAGAAGGCTTGAAATTATTTTTTAATTCATTTTCATGAAATATTTATGAAAAAATATAATTTTCAACGCCCCCAACCCCAGTTACCCAGAGTCGGTGCATTATTACATAACATTGTCATGATCACAAAAGATCATGTCTCGAAAGACCGATTAGTTTGGTATCCTTGGAAACACTATATACATTCATAAGTCTTATATTACATCATAAAGTGAAAAACTACAAAAACATAGTCTCCATAGTCCACAATCATATCCCCTCAGACTATCCCTACAGGCCAGTCATAAAATACTTCTTCACATTCTGGGAAAAATAAAACATAGAAAGGGGTGATCAAAGATGCTCAGTAAGGAAAAAAATATAGCAGAAACAATCATAAATAAACATAAACATTTAAGGCTATGTATAACTAAAACAAAAGCCTTTTAAACTTGAACATCAGAATAATATGGCAAAATTAAAATGAAATAATTCCATTTACTTATTCACATGGATATTCTACTAGTCGAATAATAACATGCAATATCAATAACCACATTCATAATGATGGAATGCATAATTCCAGACTATCATAACCACATAGTCAATGACTTGTTCCAAGACTACAATTACGATTTTTTCAAGGCCTTGTTCAAAGACACTAGTTTGTCTCATGAGACCTACCGATGCATCGAGGAGCTATATCGGGCTCCACCCATCGAATACTTAGTTCAATGCATTTTTCATATGAACAGGTTTAAACAAAACATAATCATTCATATTAAAACTGACATATGAAATGTCAATACTTTCTTCATAAACCATGAATGGTATAAAAATTAAACATCCAAAGTCAAACATATCACAAAACCTTCCATACAATATTGACATTTTGTATCATAATAAATCAACTTCAAATATTCTTAAAATCTATCAAAGGATGTTGACAAAGATGACATCAAAACTATTTGAGAGAAATATCACTTTTTTAAAATCATTTAAAATTCACATAATTATAAAAGAAAAAATTTACTTTGAAAATATTATTATAATCTTGTTAGAGAAGTTTCGACGATTTTATAACGACGGAAAATATATGCACCCTCCGTATATGTTAAAAAAGACATTCTTACATTAATTCTGTCGATAAGGTTAAAAAGAACCTTATTTGGAAAACGACGGAATGATTCCTATATATACATATTATAAAAAGTCAAAAAAGGGTATAAATGACTTTAAACCATAGTCTATAAAATATTAATAATATTTTGAAATACATTTTTACGAAACATGGATGTGGATGATAAAGAGGTCCTTGTAGATACTTACTTAAAAACAACCTCGGATAATAAAGAGATTGTGAAATTAACCCTTACCTTGTACATTTTCTTGGTCAAGGGTAGGTTAACATCTTTTCTAATGATGAAATAAATTTTTTTAAATTATACCAGAATCATATACATTAATATAATATCATAGATGATCTTTTCACATTGTTTTGTTAATAATATCTTAGTATTATCGTCATTTCGGGTGTTAAAAGATTCATTTTCCAATTAATTATTTGTTATGTGAGTCATATTTGTTATGGATGGGATGTATATTATTCATATAAATAATGACATCAGGTATTTAAACATTATTTTTAATCATCTAATGAATGTTATTCTAGTATGGGTAGGATGTGGAATGAATCTCATCGCATTCGTGGAGACGGTAATCCGTACATACGCACGAGCGACAATATCATTATTTAGTTATTAAAATAATATATAATCGGATGATATATCATATATAAAGAATTATTATCATGTTATATTTATTATTTACATGAATTACACATCATTATTATACCCATCTGAATAATAATGTATTGAATAACAATTACACCACAACGTGGAGATGGTAAGTCGTACGTATGCACGTATGGTGACATGTCATTAAAAGGATAGAGAAAATAATGAATTTTGTTGTAACATATTTATAGTAACATCACAGTATATAGAATATAATGGAGTTATTATTTTATAATGGAAACAACAAAGAGAAAAGAAGTGGATGAAGAAAGGAACGTGAAAGAGGTGGTGAGATATTTACCTCTTCTTCGGGTTCTTCCTTTTGATTTGTCAACAAGGTTCCTTAGGTTAGCTTTCTGAATAAAGTAAGGCCTCTAGAATGAATGGAGGAAATCTGAGAGGGTATTTGGGTAGAGGTTGGACGAGCCAAATGTATTTGAATGTGTGAATTAGAGAGAAGGGGGAGTGCCCTTTAATAAGAGGGGTGAGGGGAACCATAGGAAAAGGTAGAAATATTATTTTATAATAATATCGTTTTCATTTTCTAATGGCTCCAAAATGGATTATTTAAAGTTTATGGTGGGTATGGGTCGACAACTACTCAATTAATAGGTTTTAGATAGGTTTGGGTCACTATATTGACTTTATCTTTTAGATTTAACTATTAGTTATATAGTTTGAAATTTAACTTGCCTCTTTGTATTTTTATATTATATGCTTAATAAAATTACTACATACTTCCAACCTAACACCAAGTGGTTAATTAATGATTCAACCATCATTATATAATTATTTCATCCTATCCTTCTATTTTTAGGAATATAATATCAATTAATAATATAATATTCGTTTTAAAAACTCTTTTATGTCAATTTTAACACTATTTGGTAGTTTGTTTTTTTATAAATTCATAACAGCATTAATGCTTCTAAATAAATTCCTCTTACCAACTTTAATATGTCATATTAATCTATAAAATTATTGGAATTAATAAAAAGTCACAAATTACATTTATTTGGATATTTATAGTATCAATTTTTTAATATTTCCTTAATTAGGCAATTACTGCATCATATTTTGTGTAACGCCCCGACCCCAGCTACCCAGAGCCGGTGCATTACTTTGTAACATTGGAATGATCACAAGAAAGATCAAATCTCTAAAGACCGATTGGTTTAGTAGCCTTGGAAACACTAGATATATTCATAAGTTTTACATTACATCATAAAATAAAAAAAACTACTACAAAAACATAATGTTTCCACAGTCCACACTATAATCCCCTCATAATATCCCTGCAGGTCATTCATAACTTACATCTTCACATCCTGGGAAAAATAAAACATAGAAAAGGGGTGAGCTCAAATGCCCAGTAAGGATAACAATATAGCGGAACATTCAAAAATAAGCATAAACATTTAAGGCAATGAATTACTAAAACAAAAGCCTTTTAAACATGAACTTCAACATAGTATGGAAAAAGTAAAATGAAATAATGCCATTTACTTATTCACATGGATATTCTACTAATCGAATAATCACATGAAAAAATCAATAACCACTTTCATAATGTTGGAATGCATAATGCCAGACTATCATAACCACATAGCCAAGGCCTCGTGCCAAGACTACAAATAAGATTTTGTCAAGGCCTTGTGCCAAGACACTAGTTTGTCTCATGATACCTACCGATGCATTGAGGAGCTATAGCGGGCTCCACCCGTCACTTATTAAGTCCAATGCATTCCCATATGAAAAGGTTTAAACATAACATAAACATTCTTATTAAAACTAGCATACGAAATGTCAATAATTTCACCATAAACTATGAATGGTATAAAAATAGCACATCCACATTCAAACATATCACAAAACCTTCAATACAATATAGAAGTTTTGTATCATAATAAATCAACTTCAAATAATCTTAAAATCCATCAAAGGATGTTGACATAGATGAAATCAAAATTCTTTTTAAAGAAGTATCTCCTTTTATTTTGAAATCATTTAAGAAAAATAAAACATTTTCTTTGAAAATATTCTTATAAGCTTGTATGGAAAGCTTTGACGATTTTATAACGGCGGAAAATAACCGCACCCGCCCTATAAGTTAAAAAAACATTCTTACCTCAATTCTGTCGAAAAGGTTAAAAAGGACCTTGTTTTGAAAACGACAGAAAGATTCCTTTATAAACCTCTTATAAAAAGTCAAACAAGGGTATAAATGACTTTAACCCATATTCTTGTAAATAGTAAAAATGTTTTGAAATATATTTCGAAGAAACATGGATGTGGATGATAAAGAGATCCCAGTAGATTATTACGTATAATACAACCTCGGATAATGAAGAGATTGTGAAATAACCCTTACCTTGTACTTTTCCTTTGTTGGGGTAGGTTAACCTCCTGTATAATGGTGAAATAATTGTTATTAAATTATACAAGAATCATATATATTAATATGATATCATATATGATCTTTTAACATTAATTTGTTAATAATATCTTAGAATTATCGTCGTTTCGGGTGTTAACTTACTCATTTTATTTATATGTTTTGTTACATAAGCCATGTTTGTTGTATCTTATTCATATCCAGAATGATATCTAGTCCTTAAAAATCATTTTTAAATCATCAAATGATAATTATACTTGAATGGTTACGATGGAGAATGAATCTCATCGCGTTCGTGGAGACGGTAGTCCGTACGTACGCACGAGTGACAATATCATTCTTTTGATATTAAAATAATATATAAATGAATGGTATATCATATATACAGAATCATTAACATGTTATATTTATTATTTACATGAGTTACACATCATTATTATACCCATCCAAATAATATTATATTGAATAACAATTACACCACGACGTGGAGACGGTAAGCCGTACGTACGCATGTATGGTGACATGTTATTCAAAGGGTGGATAGAATACTGAATATGGTTGTACCATACTTATAATAACATCACAGTATATGTGAGATACTGGAGTTATTATTTTAGAATGGTAAGAACAAAGGAAGAAGAAGTGGAAGAAGAAATGAACTTAGAAAAGGGTGGTGAAATCATTACCTCTTCTTCAGGTTCTTCCTTTTGATTTGATCAAAAGGGCTCCTTAGGTTGTCTTTCTGATCAAAGTAAGGCCTCTAGGTTGTAGTGAGGGATGTTGGGAGAGTATTTGGGCAGAGTTTGGCCGAACCAAAAGGCTTTAGAGGTGTGAAGAAGTGAGAAGGAGGAGTGCCCTTTTATAAGAGGGGTGAGGGGCACCTTTGGAAAATCTAGAAATATTAATTTATAATAAATTCATATTCGGTTTCTAATGGCTCCAAAGTTGATTATTTAAAGGTTAAGGTGGGGATAGGTCGAAAACCACTCAAACAATAGAATTTAGACAGGTTTGGGTTCTTATATTAACCTTATCTTTAAGTATTAACTCTAAGTTAATTAGTTTCACTTTTACAATGTCTCTTTGTATTTTTATATAATATGGTTAATAAACATACTATATACATCCAAGCGACCCCCAAGTGGTCCATTAATGATGAACCTATCCTGATATAAGTCTCGTGGCCGAACCTTAGATTTTTATGAATTTAATATCAATTAATAATATAATATTTGTTTTAATAACTCTTTTATGTCAATTTTGACACTATTCAATAGTTGATTTTTGTGAAACTCATAACAGATTGATTACTTAGAACAAAGTCAATTAAATCAATCCTAATATATCATATTATCCTAGAAAATTAGTTTAATTCATTAAAAGTTTCATATTATATTTATTTGGGTATTTATAATATCAATTAGTTTAATTTTTCACTATTATAGTAATTACTGCATCATCATTGTGTCATAAATAAAATATATTATATAATGTCTAAAAATTATAAATAAAATATAATTATGTAGGAAATCTTTTTATCTTTCTAATGAATATTTATAATCGAAACTCCAACATGTATAACCCTATGTAAAAGTTATTATTCTAAAAGATATAAGCTTATGCCATTTTTATTTTTATTTTAACTTTATTAATATAAAGTGTCCCTACCACATACAAGTGGCTCCAAGGGGTCCCCAAATTGACCCAAGGAATCTCATGGTCGGGTATGTGTCCACCAATAAGGTTAGGACACGTTTTAGGGTAATTGTTTATTATTATAATATAATTTTTTAACCCTTATTTACCGGATTTACCCTTAACCATGGTAAATAAAATATTTACCACAGTAATTATTCAAAATGTCTAAAAATAAAAGTTACCTATTTACACAATTTGAACATCCTGATTCCAAATATGGAATCCATTTTTCTAAATTCAAAACACAGAAGTGGCAGAAATTAATTTAAAATTAATTCCCGCTGCCAAAACAAAAAGCGTGTTTTTAAGAGATAATAACTATCAAAAGATTGACACTTGTTTATGTTCGGTTTAATTATAAAATTATGTCTAATGACCAACATTATATTAAATTTTAAAAATATATTATAAATATACTTTAAAACCACTCAAATTCATAATTTATCACTATTAATGATTTTGATTAAAAAAGTTGTTTTTAATTAAAATTTAGTAATTTTCACTATTCATCAAAATATGAAAGTTATCCGAAAAGTACCAAAATTTCACCTTAGGATAAATTCGATATTCCGAATCCAAAAATGAAGTCCATTTCAAAATATAAAATATATATAATTTCAAAATTTAGGTATTACTATTCATAACGGCTAGTTTGATCGGTTGTGGTGTGTGTTAAAACTCGACGTTGCGTACAACACACGCTACTGTTTTATTCAAAGGAAAGCGTACCGTGGAAGCTTGGGATGTTTCATTTTAAATTTTTTGATGTCTCCATTTAGTCAAAAAGTTTAAAATATTTTATTTAAAAAGGCTTCACTATCAAAAGTTGATAAAAGTGCAATACTGAAAATGAATCTGTTCTTGCATTATGTCTAAGAAACTCATAATATGGATTCTAAAATTATAAGGATTATATAAAGTTAAAAATGTAGTTAATGCTATTCATGACCTCTTTTAATGGCTTTTTTTTTGGTAAGTCATGGTGCAATTGAACTCTGTGTTGCGTGTAGTGAAAGTTATTGAATTATTTTGAAGAAATAACACACTATAAAATCCTGGGGTGTAACATTTTGTCATAAATAAATTAAGTTATTTAATGAATAAAAATATATATATAAAATACCATTATGTAAGAAATATTTTTATCTATCCAATGAATATTTGTAATCAAATCTATATTATGTATTACCCTATATTAAACATGTTCTATTTATTAAACTTTGATTTTAACTCATTTAACTCTTCTTTGAATTAAATAATAATAAATGTCCTAATCTAATACAAGTGTACCAAAGAGGTTCAGATTTTATTCTTATGGTTTTTTGGTCGAATTATACTCATCCAATAGAATTATGACATGTGTTAGGGTAATAATAATATCATTTTTACCCTTAATTACCCTATTTACTTTTAACCGTGGTAAATAAAAGTAAAAAGTTACTTTTAAAAAAAATCATTTTTATCTTATTGAACCACATTTTATTACTTTATATTAACCTTTTCTATCGGATTTTTGAAATTCCACTCACATAAGTGGTAAAATTATGTTTTATGTGAATTTTCAAATTCTCCTCGGAGGTGGGTAAAAGACGGTGAAAAGTTCAATAAAATTTTTATATATCTAAAATTATTATAAAATGACTCCAATGAATTACATTAAACATATATAGGTATTTTTTATCTATTTTTACCTAAAATAATTTTAAATAAAATAAATAATTATGGAAATAAAAATTCGGTTTAAAACTATAACTTAGTGTTTTTAACTATTCATCAAAAATTGAAAGTTTTTAGAAAAATATCAAAAATTTACCCTAAGCTAATTTCGATATTCAGAATCCAAAAAATGAAGTCTATTTTGCAAAGGTATTGTTTATAAAATTTCAAAAAGTGGGTATTAATATTCATAACGGCTAGTTTGATTGGTTGTGGTGTGTTAGAACTCAAAGTTGCGTACAACACACGCTATAGTATTATTCAAAGAGAAGCGTACCATGGATGCTTGGGGTGTTACATTATCCACTCCTTCAAAAAATTTCTTCCTCGAAATTTTTAGAATATTACTGCATAAAAAAACAGCTGGTTCTTCATCATAAGTTCCTCGGGTTCCCACATTGCCTCTTCCATCTTGTGGTTTCTCCATAGAACTTCTACCAGACAAGTGGTCTGTTTTCTCAACACTTGTTCTCTAGTATCAAGAATCCTGACGGGCTCTTCGAAATAAAACAGATCAGGTTCCAGTTATAATTCTTCATAGGTGAGTAAATTCATTGGGTCAGGCATGTATTTTCTCAATAGTGATACGTGGAACACATCATGAACTTTGGAGAGATTTGGCGGCATTACCCAACGGTAATCAATACCCCAATTCGTTCTAGAATTTAGAATGGTCCGATGTACTTGGGACTCAATTTACCTTTCTTACCAAAACTTATAACTCCCTTCCATAGAGATACCTTCAAGAAAACATGATCTCCTACCTAAAATTCCAAATCCTTCCTTCGGTTATCAGCATAGCTCTTCTACATACTTTGAGATTCATTGATGTGTTTTTGGATTACCTTCACCTTTTCCATCGTTTCCACCACCAGTTTGGGCCTACGAGTTTTCTTTCATGAACATCATCCGAATAGGTTGGTGTGTGACATCTCTTTCCATATAATGCTTCATATGGTGCCATCTGAGTACTTGAATAGAAGATATTGTTATAGGAAAATTCAACCAGAGGTAAATATTGATCCCACATACCCTGAAAGTCAAGTGAGAAAGATATCAATTTGTCTTCTAATATTTGAATAGTCTGTTCTGATTGTCCATCAGTTTGGGGGTGGAAGGCAGTGCTCAAAAGAATTTCAGTATCCAGGGATTTTTGAAGACTTTTCCAGAATCTTGATGTAAAACGTGGATCACGATCAGAATCCATCGATAGGGGTACTCCATGAAGTCTTACAACTTCATTAATATACAATCTTGCTAGACATTCAAGTGGTAACTCTTCACTTATATAAAGAAAATGTTCTAAAATTGTAAGACGATCAACAATGACCCATATTGCATCATTACTTCTAGGAGTATTTGGTAGTCACATGACAAATTCCATCATAATATTATCCCATTTCCACTCAGGTATGGGAAGAGGTTTCCTGACTCCTCCAGGATTTGGATTTCCAGCTTTCACTTATTGACAGACCATACATCTTGACAAAAAATCAGCAATCTCCCTCTTCATGTTGTCCCACTAAAAATGTTCCTTCAAATCCCTATACATCTTGGTGCTCACAGGGTGTAGAGAAAAATTGGAAATTTGATCATTTTCCAACAATTCCCTTTTTAGATCAGGTATATCGGGAACACAAAGTCTCTTCCCAAATTTCAAAATTCCATCTTAATACACAAATTCACTCAATCTCCAATCATTCACTACTTTAATATTCTTTTGAAACTCTTCATTATCGGTAGGGGAACACTTTATTCTTTCTAGTAAAAATGGTTTGGAATCCATTTGAAAAAGTATTGATGTTTCCCCTTCCATGGTTATTCCCATATCCATATTTACTAGATCCAGGAAAATAGGATCCCTTTCAACTCTCATCATGTTCAAAACTCCATGATCCTTTTTTCTCAAAACATCTTCCACCTTATTTGCCTTCCCTGGCTGGTAGTGTATCGTGAAATAATAATCCTTCAGTAGTTCAAGCCGTCTTCTTTGCCTCATGTTGAATTCTTTTTGTGAGAAAATATACCTCAAACTCTTGTGATCAGTATAGATCTCACATTTTTCACCATAGAGATTGTGTCTCCAAATGTTCAATACAAAAAATTAAAACTGCTAACTCAAGATCATGATTTGGATAGATTTTCTCATGAAGGTTTAGTTGTTGTGATGCATAGGCAAAAACCCTATCATTCTGTATAAAGACACAACCATGCCCTTTCATTGAAGCATCACTACAAATAACAAACCCATCATTCCCCGATGGTAGAATCAATATAGGAGCATTGAATAATATTCTCATCAGTTCTTTAAAACATTCTTCACACTCTTTTGTCCAAAAAAATTGAACCCCTTTACGTGTGAGCTTTGTTAATGGGTTTTCCAACTGGGAAATGTTCTGGGCGAAACGTCGATAATAACCTGCTAAACAAATAAAACCATGTACCTCAGTTATACTCGTTGGTTCTTGAAATTCTTGAATTGATCTTGTATTAGAAGGATCAATGGAGAATACATCTTTAAAGACAATATGGCCAAGAAAATAAATATCATGAAGCTAGAATTCACATTTTCTAAACATCCCATATAATTCATGTCTTCTAAAAGTCTTCAGGATAATGAGGAAGTGATTTTCATGATCTTTGTTGATTTGGGGGTACACAAAGATATCATCAATAAATACCACAAAAAATTCATCAAGATATTCCTAGAAAACTATGTTCATTAGATCCATGAAAACAGAGGGTGCATTAGTCATCCCAAAAGTCATTACTATAAACTCGTAATGCTTGTACCTAGTTCGAAATGTGTTCTTGAGAATATCTTCCTTCTTCACACACAACTGATGGTATCCAGATCGATGTTCAATCTTTGAAAATTATTGATCTCCATGTAGTTTTTCAAATAAATCATCAATGCGAGGTAGGGGATACTTGTTCTTTATTGTTATCGCATTGATATCCCTGTAGTCAATACATAACCTCATAGATCAATCATTCTTCTTAACAAAAAAGGATAGGGGATCACCAAGGAGAAACACTAGGGAGAATAAATCCCTTATTACTCAATTACTCTAGTTGTTTCTTTAGTTCCACTAATTAAAAAGTTACCATTCGATAATGGGTCATCGATATCGGCCTTGATCCAGGAATTAAATCAATGTAAAACTCAATTTCTCATTCTGGATGATGTCCAAGTAAATCTTCTGGAAACACATAAACATATTCTTTCACAATAGGTACATCCTCTATATGAACATTCCTTTCCTCAAACAAAGTTATTTCAATCTCTTCCTACCCAATAATTGAATTTAGTTGAGCTACTAGGGGTGGATCTTGATAAGAATTAGGTGGTGACGATTCTTCTCTGAAGATAATGTGTTCTTTATTATCATCATCAAAAATCGTATCCTCCTTCTTCTTAGAATAAATCTTCGCATCATGGTCAGAAAGAGAAACCATTCCGATGATTATATCAAATTGAATCATGGGTATGGCGATAATATCAGTAAATAAAAGAAAATTTATATGCTCTAATGGAGACTGATTCAGATAACTTTGTTTCAATGATACTTCCCTTTGGAGTTTTGACTGACAACTCCCTTGTTAAATCAAATTGGAAATATCTAATTTTCTTAGAAAACTGGGAAGATATGAAACAACGCGATGATCCAGAATCAAATAAAGCATTTACTAAACTTCAGGAAACCATTAAATTACCTGCCACCATGTCTTTCGGAGCTTCTACCTCAGCAGTAGGGATATCATAATCTTGGACTTGATCCCTTGGCCTTTTCTAAATTATGTTCCCCTGACGCTTAGGGAATTCATTTGCATAATGTCCCATATCTCTGCAATTATACTATTGAACATCAATAACTTCTTTATTCCCATTACAATAACGAGCTTGGTGGCCTTTTTCACTACACTTGTAACATATTCTCATTCCTTTCAAGCAAGTACCAGGGTGTTTCTTCCCACATTTATTACAGTATGGATATTCATATTTTCCCTTTTCCCCCTTATTTCCATTTCCAGAGTGATCAGAAGATCTCTTCTTCTCCTACATTGATTTAAAGTTGTAAAACTTATAGAATTATTTTTCTATCTTGATAGCACATGATACAATTTAATCGTACAATGAGAAGGATTCTGAGACTAATTCTTAATGGAGAATTTTTTTTAACCCATCAAAGAAATGATCAATCTTACTTATTTGATTACGTATATAATCTGCAGCATTCCTCGCTAACCTTGTAATGTTAGACTCATGCTTTGCGACATTATCATCCTTCTTTTTCTTCAGACTCATAAATTTCCTTTCCATATCTACTCGATGGTCATAAGGAAAGTATTTTTCTAATAAAAGCTATCTAAAATCCCTCCATAACATATTTTATACTTCATCATATTCTTTTGTGTTTTGAATAAATGACCACCATTGATCAGCATCTCCAGTGAGGCGGTAAACTGCGATGAAAACTTTTTACCTTTTGCTACTCCCCAAGGCATGGAATATTTTCTTTAAAGAACATATCCATTGCTCATATACTAATGGATTTTTACTCCCATTTAATTTTGGTGGTTGTTTCCTCATGAAGATATCTAACATTGATCCTCCACGTTGCGGATCTGGGTGCTCCATAAGGGTAAGCTTATTATTCATAACCTGAGTGAGTTGTCCGAGTATAGTGAGAAGCAGTTCAGCACCTGTTGCATCACCAACTCGACTATAATTATCTTGAGTAAGAAGGCAATCCCTCCATGGAGTGCATGCATTGATACGGTTTCAATTCCATCCACTAGGCTCCATTTCTAAACAATATCGTAAACTGGATTCGTTTATGAATCGAAATACATAATTCCAAACATGTGAAACACTTAATATAAATTGAAAAGTTTATGGATATAATCCATAATCATAAAAATGGTTTCTTTGAGGAAGAATATACTCATAAACCATTCATAATGGTTTGTAACAAAAATGAGAATTATCCTAATCATATCCCCCAGGAGTGTCGTAACCAAAAAGTGCAGCAAGGCCCATTGTCGTGCACCATTTCCCATTCGAGTCTAGCTCAAAGCTGTGTTTTCGGGTTTTACCCCTAGGTACATCTTTTCCAGAGCCTCCACTACCTGCTCGTATCCAGGAATGGATGTATTTCTCGGAAAACTCACAAAATCCCTATAATACAAAATTTATAGGATGTTCTTCTATAATAATCCCCAATGTCCATCTTAGGTCTATGGGCTCTAATCAGAGTTTATCTATATCTAACTTCCAATGTTTGTAATAAACTTCCTCTGATACCAACTGTAACGCTCTAACCCCATTTACCTAGAGTCGGTGCATTATTACATAACATTGGCATGATCACTAAAGATCATGTATTGGAAGACTGAATAGTTTATTAGTTGTGGAAACACTAGATACATTAATAAGACTTATATTACATCATAACGTGAAAAACAACAAAAAAATATTCTTCATATTCAACACAAAAATCCCCTCAGACTATCCCTACAAGTCAGTCATAAAATACTTCATCACATCCTGGGAAAAATAAAAAATAGAGAGGGGTGAGCTCAGATGCTCAGTAAGGATAACAATATAGCGGAAACTTTCATAAATAAGCATAAACATTAAAGGCAATATATAACTAATAATATCCTTTTAAACATGAACATCATCATAATATAGCAAAAATAAAATTAAATAATTCCATTTACTTATTCACATGGATATTCTACTAGTCTAATAATCACAGGCAATATCAATAACCACTTTCATAATGATGGAAAGCATAATGCCAGACTATCATAACCACAAAGTCAAGGCCTTGTGCCAAGACCACAAATAAGATTTTGTCAAGGACTTGTGCCAAGACACTAGTTTTTCTCATGAGACCTAATGATGCATCAAGAAGATATAGCGGGCTCCACCTGTCACATACTAAGTCCAATGCATTCCTTATATGAATTGGTTAAAACATAACATAAACATTCGTATTAAAACTGGCATACAGAATGTCAATAAATTATCCATAAACCATGAATGGTATAAAAATAACACATCCACAGTCAAACATATCACAACACTTTCAAAACAATATGGAAGTTTTTTATCATAATAAATCAACTTCAAATAAGCTTACAATCCATCAAAGGATGTTGACATAGATGAAATCAATAATATTTTAGACAAATATCACTTTTTTGAAATCATTTAAACGTCACATAATTATAAAAGAATTCATATAATTTGAAAATATTCTTATAATCTTGTAAGGGATGTTTTGACGATTTAATAATGACGGAAAATAGTTGTACCTGCAGTATAAGTTAAAAAATACATTCTTACATTAATTCTGTCGAAATGGTAAAAAAAGACCTTATTTGGAAAACGGTGGAAAGATTCTTTTATAAAAATCTTATAAAAAGTAAAAAAATGGTATTGATGAATTTATCCCAAAGTCTATAAAATATTAAGAATGTTTTGAAATACATTTTTAAGAAACATGGATGTGGATATAAAGAGGTCCCACTAGATACTTACGTAAAAACAACCTCAGATAAAAAAGAGATTGTGAAATTAACCCTTACCTTTTACTTTTCTGTGGACAAGGGTAGGTTAACCTCCTTTATAATGGTGAAATAATAGTTATTAAATTATACAAGAATAATATACATTAATATAATATCATATATGATCTTTTAACATTGTTTTGATAATAATATCTTAGTATTATCGCCGTTTTGGGTGTTAACAGATTCATTTTCCTTTATATTATTTGTTATGTGGGTCATATTTGTTATGGATGGGATGTATCTTATTCATATCTAGAATGATATCAAGTATTTAACCATTATTTGTAATTTTCTAATGAATTTTAGTATTGAATGAGTTGAATGGGGAATGAATCTCATCGCGTTCGTGGAGACGGTAATCCATACGTACGCACAAGCGACAATATCATTATTTTTTTATTAAAATAATATATAAACGGATGGTATATCATATATACAGAATAATTATAATGTTATATTTAGTATTTATATGAATTAAAAATCATTATTATACCCATCCAAATAATAAAGTATTGAATAACAATTACACCACGGCGTAGAGACAGTAAGCCGTACGTACATACATATGGTGACATGTCATTCAAAGGATGAATAAAATAATAACGTTGGTAGTACCATATTTATAATAACATCACAGTATATATAAGATACTAGAGTTATTATTTTATAATGGAAACAACAAAGATAAAGGAAGTGGAAGAAGCAATGAACTTGAAAGAGGTGGTGATATATTTACCTCTTCTTTGGGTTCTTCTTTTTGATTTGATCAAAAAGGATCCATAGGATGGCTTTCTGACTAAAGGAAGGCCTCTAGGATGAAGGTAGGAAATTTGAGAGGGTATAGGGGTAGTGTTTGACCGAGACAAATGGCTTTTAAGGTGTAAATTAGAGAGAAGGGGGGTGACTTTTATAAGAGGGGTGATGGGCACCTTTGGAAAAGCTAGAAATAATTTTTTATAATAAAATAATTTTCTGTTTCTAATAGATAAAAAATACATTATTTAAAGGATAAGGTGGGGATGGAATGAAAACTACCCAACAAATAAGTTTTAGATAGGTTTGGGTCCCTATATTAACTTTATCGTTTAGATTTAACTCTTAGTTAAATAGTTTGACATTTACCATGTCTCTTTGTATTTTTATATTATATGTTTAATAAACATACTATATACTTCCAGGAGAACCCCAAGTGGTTCATTAATTATTCATACATCATTATATAAGTACTTTGGATGATCCTTATATTTTTAAGAATATAATATCAGGTACTAATATAATATTTGTTTTAAATACTCTTATATGTCAATTTTGACACTATTTGGTATTTATTCTTCTAAATTCATAATAAAATTATTTCTTCAAAATAGATTCATCTAACTAACCCTAATATGTCATACTAATCTAGAAAATTAGTGGAATTCATAAAAAGTCTCAAATTACATTTATTTGGTTATTTTAATATTTCCTTAATTAGATAATTACTGCATCATATTGTGTCTCAAATAAATTAAAATATTTAATGTCTAAAAAATATAAATAGAATACCATTATGTAGGAAATATTTTAATATATCTAATGAATATTTATAATCGAATTTATCTTATGTATTACTCCATATTGAAAATGTTTTAGTTATTAAATGTTGATTTTAACTCTTCTATGAATTAACTAATAATAAATGTCCTAATCTAATCCAAATGAACCAAAGAGGTTCATATTTTATTTATAAGTTTGTTTTTAGTTGAATTATACTTATCCAATAGAATTAGGACATGTGTTAGTGAAATAATAATATAAATTTTACCCTTAATTACCCTATTTACTTTTAACCGTGGTAAATAAAAGTAGAAAGTTATTATTCAACAAAAAATATTTTTATCTTTTGAACCACATTTTACTCCTTGATATTATCCATGTCTCTTATATTTTCTAAATTCCACTCACAGAAGTGGTAAAATTATGTTTTATGTGAATTTACAAATTCTCTGAGGAGGTAGGTAAAAGGTAGTGAAAAGTTCAATACAATTATTATATATATAAAATTATTATAAACTAAATCTGATTAATTTCATTGGACTTATATAGGTATTATGTATCTATTTTTACTTAAAATAAATTTAAATAATTATTTAAAAAAAATTCAGTTTTAAACCATAACTTAGTGTTTTTCACTATTCATCAAAAACTGAATGTTTTCAAAAAAAATACCAAAAATTCAACCTAAGATAATTTTGATATTCCGAATCCAAAAATGAAGCCCATTTTGAATAATAAAATTTATAAAAATACAAAAAGTATGTATTACTATTCATAACGGCTATTTTGATTGGTTGTGGTATGTGAGAACTTGAAGTTCCGTATAACACACGCTACTGTATTATTTAAAGAGAAGCGTATCATGGAAGCTTGGGGTGTTACATAATGAAATCTAGAAATCATATAAATAGTTTTTTTTAAAAATAAACCTTTTGAAAACATATAAAAGGAAACTTTTGATATAATTTTAAACACTTTTTAATCATAAAACATTTTTTAAAAATGTTTTCAATGAAATCCACATTAAAATAATGAAATTTCAAGAATATTAGTGAAACCATATTTAAAAATAAATGATTTGTATTATAGAGTAAGATTCATTGGAATTATGGTCATGAGGGTTGGTAATTCCATACTTTTTTATCATTCCTTTTGCAACTTAAAAATAATAAAAAAACATAATTAATTATAAAATAATAAGTGTATTCCTATTAAAATATTATTTAAAAGGTAAAATATTTGAAATAATTTACATTAAACATCATTGGATAATATTAAATAATTTTTTAAACATTTATAGAAAAAATGTTTTTGATTGAATGCAGATTTATAATCGAAAATAAATATAATGTTGGATTTTCATTAAATCATTTTCATAATTTTCATTATTACCAAATTGTGGAAAATTGGTTCTAATACCTGACGTTATCATGGATAAAACGGGGAGAGTAAAATTAATTAGTTTTTTTGAGAGTTGGAACATAATATTTCTTCAATATGATAATAATATTAAATAATCTTGATAAATTATGAGATTTTAAGAATAAACTGTAACCCCTATGGTAACTTTGAATCAAAATTATATGGAAAGAATAACATTACATGATTCGATTTTTTTAAAAGAAATAGATTTGGGATATAACATGTTTAAGGTTAGAATATAATCGTCATAGAAAAATATATCTTAATAACATCGTATGTGTATCAAAAGAGAAAAATTGAGAGAAAATTAATTTACTGATTTGGTAACTTTTGAACCATAAACCCCAATAAATAAATGATCATAAAATGGATATGAAAATAGCATTAAATTTAATAATAGAGATAATATAATTTATCCATGGTAAGTATAAACACTACGAAAATGATGTGGGTTCTGAATAAGGAATGTATGTCACATAAAAAATATGTGAGATGAAATTCCCATACCTTGAGTATTAGCATTCTTCATAGACGTTTGAACCTCCTCTTCATTTGGGTAACTCTTTTTTGATTGAACAAAAGGGATTACTTGGTTGGATTTCATCCCAAAGAGAGGATTCAATGTCTAAGGGATGTATTTTCAGATTTCATTTGAGTAGAGTTTGGGAAAGGTAAAGGACTTGAGAAGAGTGATAAAGTGGGAGGGGTGATTGAATTTTTATAATGGAGAAGGAGGGGCATTCTTGTATATTTTTTAATGGGAATTCCAGCCAAATATTTCCTATGAACAGTGTCTTCAATAATTGTCCAAAATAGTTACAAGGGAGGATATTTTTGTTATATGGATATGAAATGGATTTTTAACAATTTTCTAGGTTATTTTTGCATTTAAGTGTATCGTTTTGTCCTTTTTTAAGATAATTTTCCTTTTAATTGTGTTAATTAATTTTTGAAACATTCAATAATATTTTTTGCAAAAACATAATTTGAAATTATTAAAAGTTATAAATTTTTCTTATTAAATTACATGGAATAAATTTTTCTTAAATTCATATCACATAAGTGCCCAAAATTAATTTAAAACTAATACCTCATATGGGATGCCAATTCCAGGTTTGAAAGTAAAAGTGTTCAAATTTTTGCTAAGTTTTTATATCTAATTTCAAAGTTTAATTGACCCAAATTTTCTAAATGGGATAAATTTATGTATAGTATATATAATTGAACATTAAAATCAATTATAAATATAATTTAACCATATAAATATATTATATGAAAAATATGTTTTGAATTTAAATTCTGTATTTTTCACTATTCCTAAAAAAATGAAGCATCACCAAAAACATCAAAAAAATCAAACTAACCTATGTTTTATATTTTTATTAAAAAATTATTTTTTATTTTGGAATATATCAACTTGAAAGTTTCAAAATGGAAATATAAAATAGGTTCTCCATTAACCGGCGATAATACTGATTTTATAAATATATATGGTTTTATGTGTAATATTGGGTTGGTTCGTATCTTCTGCATTTCAGATATATTATATTACTATAAAAATTATTTTATAGAATATTGAACATATATTTATTTATTATCATTAAAAAATAGTAATTAAATTTAATTATTATGATAAGATTTCTTTATGAGCATAAAAGTAGTTTTTATAAAAACATTCCCTTTATATTCAATTGGTTTATATATTAATTTGTAATTAATTTAAAAACAATTAATTAAATAATGTATTTTCTTATGTTATATAATACTATTAATAGATTTCAAATTAATGGAAAGGTTGTATCTCATTACAACAAAAAATAATATTTCTAATAATATGTTAATGTATGGTCAAACTCCCAATTGAGTGTTCTGAAAGTCATTGAGGAATGTCTATCTTGCATATAACATATGATAACCTCATTTTTCAATGCAGTGAAATCAAAACATTATTATATGTGTAAAGTAATCATATCTTGATGATTCATTTAAAGCAAGACACACTTAGTTCTTTGATATAAAATTGTATATATTCAGTTGTGCGTGAAGAACAAAATAGTAAAAGATTAAATTAATTTGTAAAAAATATTTCACAAAATCTCAAGGAGTTACATTCTATAATTTTAAAATAAAATTTTAACTCTAAATTATTAGGTTTTATCAGATGTATAATTCTTGATAGGCCATTTCTTGTAAACCCACATCATAAAAATATATAATGAATATTCTTTTAAAAAGCGAATGTTGAAATACCAATGTTTACCCAAAGTAACACATAACTATGTTTCCACATAAAGGATCATATAAGGGAAGTTAATACGTTGACATGGAGGATTAATAAAACTATAATGTTCTGATAGAGATTGATTTAGAAAATATTAAGTAGAATTTTAATGATAAAAATGCCAAAAATCTATGATGGTCTACGATGCCATTTGATTAACCATAAATGAAGGTTCTCCAATTCTATTTTTCATTTCAAGGACATTTTTCATAAACGTTAATAAAATTCATAAGATTATATAATTATTTTTTTATTCCATTCCACATTAACAATTTCTTTCTTTCTTTATTCCTGGATTAATTCCCTCTTCCTCTCTTACTCTATGAAATAAATATGTATTTTTCATTCTAGAAGGATTAACATATCATGAGATCCATAAATAGAATGATAATTCATTCCATATCTAATTTTCTATCACAAAAAAATTTAATCCTAACTTATCTACAATTAATAAATTCTCATGTGGTTACATAATAGGTTAGTCTAAAAAAATTATACGATGTCTAAAATAAACATTCCATAAATTGTTAAATTTATAACCTTTTCTAAAGTTGAAAATCCAAATCACTAGAAAAAAGGTCACAAGAAAATATTAACATTGACCATTATATATCACAAATTAGTTATTGGTAATCACCTTCAAAATATGTGAATACCCTCATTGAATATTCTCTTTAAACATATTAAAAACGTGAATTTATATAATTCATTTTGGAATACATGAATGCTTCTTTATTCTAAATATTACTAGATATATGTTGTAAATCCATGATATTTCAATCTTCATCTATGAGAAAATATAGCTCTCTATCAATAAAATAATTATCATTTATAAGATAAATAATACCGTAAAATTAACATATTCATATTCGTTAGATCATTTTCCAAACATCCTTATCCCATATCTGGAACATATTAAGAGTTGTCTTCCCTTATCCAAAACATCAATATTCCATAGAATCAATTTTCTACCTCACCAACGCCATTTTACATATCCTTTAAAATCACTAATTTAAAAAATAAAAAAACTAATTTTCTATTTCCCGATTCATATAAAATAATCATTTGATTATATATCATACACTATAAAATTATACAATATTATTGTTAAACCATTACTCAGGCTTCATCATGTTACCCCTCAACACCCCTTTTATAGAATAAGAAATATAAATAACATCTTAAGGTTCCTCAATATTAATCAAATCATTCGGATTAATTTTAAGGTAAAAATTGTTTTTAAAATATCCCTTACATTTCAAATGTCATTTGAGATCTTTGTATCTTTAGATGTATATCAAATATTTATACCACCTTTCGGGTTCTATTAAAATGATTCTCACTAAGGAAATATATTTTTAAAACACCAATACATTCCACATCTGAAACATTCAATGGTATCATAGTTCCTTCTCGTTCATGTAATTGAAAAATAATTCAAATACTTCTGGGAGAATAAATTATCATATAAGAAAACCTCATAATCATGAAAATACCCCTATAAAATGTCTAAATCATGACACCTACTTCAATAATCTATGAAAAAATATTTTATACTAGTTTATTTATAGTCATAATTTATATAAATCATTCATGGTAGTTCATAAATATTTTGTGATTGGCCAAATCATAACCCCCTAGGATAGTCAAAGTAGTTGTGAAGTAAGACATGTTGACATGTACCATGTTATGCTCGAGTTAGGCCTAACACACCTTGTCGGAAGTGTGAAACCTATGTATATATGTTCATGAATAACATAAAATTATATTTTCTAGATAGGTATAAATTTCTAGAAATCCACTCACTCTATCCTTTAAAAAAATTCTATGATATTTTCCTAAAAATTATCTCATCTTTAGACTCATCCTTAGATACTCCCTTATTCATTTCATTAGAAATATCCAAAATGATATCATTAAAGTTTTCTTATCCTAGTTTCCAAAGGATAACTAATACTTTCCTTTGATATCAACTACAATAAAAGAGGCATAACATACATGGATATTACATCATTTTAGATAAATATCTATCACTTTATAGACTTACATTCCAGGGGAATGTAATAGGTTAGTGTCATTGGAAACATGGAAAAAAACATTCTAACTGAGTGAATGATATTTCATTTTTCCCATAATGATATTACCCTATTGTACTTATACCTAAAACCTTTCTTCATAACCTAGGGGAATAAAACATAAGAAAGGGGTGGGATCAGATGCTTAGTAAGGCAACATAGAAGAGGTACATTATCAACACATGACTATATTTCTATTAGAATAGTATAATAACATTTAAATATCATATCATTTATATCTATGATCATATAAGTGAGTCATGGAATAAATATTGTAAGTTCATAAGACATGAATCATAAGAGAACGAAGAGCATAATCAATGAAAACAAACCATAAGAATAAGACATCGAAAATGTGGCATACACATAAGCATATAAAACCCTATGTCAAATCTATATACCAATACCTTCATAACATACTATAATTGGTATAATAACTCATTTACCTATATTGATATTGGTATATAACCTATGTACCTCCCATAAACCCTATTGTTTCTTTCTTAAGGCACCCCATTGTTTTGGTTTTAAAATTCCCTCTTGTTTTGGGCATGGGATTCCCTCCTCTTTACCCTATTAATCTTATAAAAAATTTATCATTTCCCAACACATTGGCGGAAGATATAGGTCCCACACATCACATAATGAGATCATGCATTAATTTCATATAATATAACAAAAAATTATCATATCATGACCTATGAAATGAAATGGGTATCATTAATATTTCATCATGTAACATCTTAAGGGGATGGGATATATTTTATAATTATTTTAACGAAGCATAAAATATGAAAATAATCGAGTTTCAAAATCATATAACATGAAAAAGTGAAACTTGTATAAAAGAATCATTCAATCAAAAAATAAATCATTCAACAAATAATATTAATAGTATTAATAAATTACAACAATGTATGTAATTTTATATGGATAACTTTTTTGAAACATGGCATGGAACATTTATTAAAATAATAGACTTTATATTTAAATCCTTTTAAGAAAATGATTTCAAATTTATATTTCTTATAAATAAGGACTTAAAATATCATTTAAAATATTTCCTGTGGATAATATATTTCCATTTTTAAAAAATTCATCTTAAAACATTAATCTCATTTAAAAAAATTTTATTTGAAAACACCATGAAAACATAAACAGAAGGACTGAAATCATTGTGGAATTAAATTTCTAGAAAATGGATTTGAATTTTTATTAAAAATGAAATCATTAAAACACATTTCTTTTAAAGTAAATTCATTTAAAATTTATAAAATGGATATTTTTAAATCATTTAAAATACTTTTTAAAAATATAAATAATTTTAAAACCTTTTTAAAATAAAATTAAAATAAAAATCTCTTGGAATAATTAGAAAATAGTTTCTTAAAAAATGAGCACATGAACTTATAGAAGAAGATTCATGGATATGAAATTGGTAAAGGAAGTTAAGTCCATACATGACCAACATTCATTTTTCACATTAAAATGATTATAAATCAGCCTTGATCGGAAACAAAAAAAGGATTCTTTAAAAATAATTTTTTAAAAACATTAAACAAAGGTAAAAATTTCATTTAAAAAGAAAAAGAGAAGAGTAAAATATTTTATAATTTTTTTAAAAAAAAATATTTGAATGAACATATATTTAAAACTAGAAGAATAAATAAAGTGTGATTTTCAAAAAACAAATTCTTAAATTTCAAAAGCACCAAATAGTGTAAATGGTACTAATACCTGAATATATCATTGATCGATATAGGATAATAACAATAATGAGTTTTTTTTGGAGTGATGGATCATTATATTTCCTCAATGGATGAATAATAATAAATAATATCAATACTCTATGAGATTGTATCAATAAACTGTTAACACTATGGTAACATTGATTCATAATACTATAGAAAGAATAACATTACATGAATCTAAAAATATAATAAAATTATGTGTATTAATGATTTAACAAGTTAATTGGTATTATATAAATCACATAGAAAAATATAGGTTCATTATAAGCCATGTGTTTCAAAGAATTAAATTTTAGATAAAATTACTTTTCTAGTTTGGTAACTTTTAAACCATAAATCCCATGAAGGAAATATCATAAAATATATATTTGTAAATACCCATAAATTTAATCATAATGATCATAAAATACAAAAATGGGATGTATTCCCACCAAATAAATTAACCCAATGATGAATCATTAATGTCTCTCAAGAAATTAAAAAGTGAGATGAAATTACTTTACCTTAAGTCTTGACATTCATTATACATGTTCAAACATCATCTTCTTTTTTGTTAACTCATTTTGATTTAAAAAAAATGGATTCCTGGATGAATTAATTCCCAAATGGAGGCTACAAGGAAGAAGACAGGGATGTTGGGATATTATTTTAGTAGATATTGGGAGATCCAAAGGGCTTGATAGGTGTGGATAAGTGAGAGGGGTGAGTTCATTTTTATAGTGGAGGAGGAGTGACATTTTTGTAATTTTTTGAAATGGGAAATCCATCCAGATTTCTCCTATGAAAAATTGCTGCAATAATGTACACGATTTGTTCCAAGGGATTATAGGTTATAAATATGGACATAAAACTATTTTCGGAAAAGTATCTTGGTCATTTTGGCCCGTAAGTGTAAGGATTAAACCCTTTATAAGCAAATTCTTTGATTAGTCATTTTAAATAATTTTAATCGCATTCATTAATATTTTTACATAAAAACTAAGATAAACATATTAGAAATTAGAAATTGTGAGGATTCAAAATATATAATACATTATTTCAAATTCTAATCAAAGAAGTGGTAGTAATAAATTTTAATTTTTCCCCCATATGGGATGATAATATGTGTTTTTAATTAACAATGTCCAAATTTTTGCTAAATTTTTATATCTAATTTCCAAGGAAAAATGATCCAATTGACCAAAATTGGTCTAATTTTTGTATAATTTATATAATTATAATTTAAAACTATTTATAAATATTATTTATCTTAATAACTAAAGTATACTAAAAATAGTTTTTAATTTAAAATTAGTAATTTTTAGTATTCATAAAAAAATAAAACCTCATAGAAAAATACCAAAAATTCACCATTACGTAATTTTTATATTTTTCATTACAAAAACATGTTTATTTTGAAAAATAATATTATAAAATATCCAATACCTATGTTTAAAATAATATCTCCATTAAAATGATGTAATTCTACTTTTATAAAAAATATTGGTTTTTAAATTTAATTTTGTTTTTTTCCTATCCTATACCTATTATATATATATTTTAAATATAAAAAATATTTTATTTAATTTTTAAAATAAATATTTAATAAATATCACTCACCATTATTAAATAATTTTAATTTTAAGGATAAAATTTCATTATGATCATTAAAGTAGTTTTTATAAAAACATACCCTTGATCTGCAATTTGTTCTTATATTAATATATAATTAATATATAACAATTTAATTAAACTATTTAATTTATCATGTTAGTAAATAAAATTCATAAAAACCAACATAATTTCTAGGTTATATCTCATTGTGTAAAAATATTACATTTTTAATAATATATTATTTTTATTATAAAACTCGGTCTTTCGTGTTATGGAAGTAATTGAGGAAAGTTTTTCTTTCATGTAATTTTAGTTAGACTCGATGTTCAATATATTTCAATCTATGAATTATATTTCGTGTAGTACAAGAATTACTTGATTTTGTATATAACTCAATCCACAATTAGAGAATTTTTATAAGAGAGGCTATATCCAGTGTTGCGTAAAATGAAAAATATCAAAAGATTAAATTAATACAAAAAAGTATATTTTATAAAATACAAAAGAGCTACACACTATATAAAGATAATGTTTTTAGATTAGTGGTTCTTATTAGGTGTTGTTATATTCTCTGAATTTGGTGGTTGTATACCCTTATAAGGTAAAACCCCTTATTTTATATTATATGATCTTAATTTCAAACAAATAAAATTTTTAGTGCATTTTGGATGTTAGTTTTTTTAGGGTAAATGTTTTTAGTGTTTAGTAATGTTTACTAGCATGATTAGTTATAACTATCTAGTTTATTAATAGAATTCGAATCATTTCCTTGGTGTTTATATGAATTTATAAAAAACCTTTCAAATTAATATTTTAATAAATTTCATGTGTATAAATCATATTTCATTTTAATATATTAATGTGATGAAATAGATTTTATATTCTTAAGAACCATATAGATAATTTCTTAGGGTATGTTACTTGGTATAAATTACACACCCTTGATGTTCATTCATTTTATATGCATGTTGATTCAATTTATTTTGAAAATAATAATGTATCGATGTAGTTGTTAATCAGTGATGGGGCACTACCATGGAAACTTAATTATGCTGGACGTATGGTATTCTTTTGGATTTCTATGTTTTTTTTGGATGGGTTTTTTTATCCATTTAGGATATAAAATTGTTTCCTTTTTATTTTGATATGATATATTAAATTTTGTGTCTTATATGGTATTATAAATGTGTTTTAAGATTTTATAAGGCTATTTTGGATTTATGGCCTTGTTTCATTATAGGTTTACATATTATTGTATTTTCATCCCATGTACACGTCATGACTATTTTCATATCATACTAATGTACAAATATCCTTAAGAGAAAATCAATAATGTTATTATTTGATCCACAAGAGTAAATTTGTTAATGTTTTTATTTATATAGGTTAGTTTATTGGAATTAATGATAACTGGATCCCTCATACAATATTTTTTATAAATCAAAATAAAATCATAGTAAATCAGAATTTTACTAAATATCTGTATGGATAGATTTTTTAGTGATCAATTTATAAATCTCATATAAAAGTATTGAATTATAAATTTTTAATGGATACCTAATTTTGGACTTTATTTTCAGAATTAATGATTTTGATGATTGATATAAAAAATATTAATGATCATACATAATATATTATATTTTTATTATCCTAAACAGTTTAAAGATATATTATTTCTCATTATAATTACGTTAGAAAGTTGTTATAATAAATTACTACACATGTGAATAACCCCATTTAAACTAAAAATTATAATTAGAATAAATTACATAAGGATAGAAAGTGAAAATTCATAGTTGAGACACTTTATAAGAGTATAATTAGAATGTTATTATTCCTTATAATTATTTCAGTTTATATATGTTATTAATTTTATTAGTTACTATGATTTATATAGAGAAAGGTTAATTCATCTCATAATTTTTGATAAGATAATGGGAAATTTCAAAGGGAATCTTTATCAATGTTTTTTTAATTATGTAGGAAATAAATTTGTTTTAAGGTACTAGAGAATTAATGATAGGACTAGATATTTTGTAAAAAATATAAAATAATGGATTTTTTTTAAAATTATATCAAAATTAGTTACGTTTAATTCAAAAAATTATCATAAAAATCATATATCATTGAAAAAAAATTATATTCAGATCATAAATCTTGAATATTAATTCAATAATTTTATATAATGAGTGAATATACTGATACAAATTCATTATGGAAAGAGAAGTTATTTAAATCTCAAAATAAACCATATATAATAGTATATGAAAATGAAAATAAAAAAATCATATTGATTTAATATATAAATATTTTGAAATGATTTTTAAATCAGTAATATTTGAGAAAATATGGTGGTTAAATCCATAATATTATATTGTGCCTTTTGGACAACTATTATTATTAAATTTATTTATAAATAATATATTTAAATATTTTGTATGTTTTATGATATGTTTTTTATTTAACATTCCATAATAGAGTGAAGTAATTTCCAAATAATTTTAATTTGATCATACACATTACTTTTGTACTGATCCCCCATGTCACGTAGATGATTATAACTTATGAGCTATTTAGAAGCGAGTTAAATGTGGTTCAATTATGGGGTAGTTTTCACAAGTATCATAATAAATATTTTCTTGTATGGTTGATAATTAAATAAAAAAACATCCCTTCTTAGGATTTTTTGAAGGATTATGATATTAAAAAATTATCTACTTGAAAGAAGTGAAAACAGTGAAATATTTGTAAATGTTTGTATCAAAGCCAGTGTCTACTGAAAATGTTTTTCACACCAGATCATGTATGGTAGGTCTAGGACACCACAATTGGTTTCAATGAAGGGTTTACATTCATTTGATGATTATTATTGTTTCTTTTATATATTAGTTTATTTATTTGGATTAGATAACTTTATTATAAATTCTATAATTAGACTATGGATAGGACACCACCTTAAAATTTTTGTAAATTTTGGATAATTTTTTTCCTATAAATTATATCCTTGTCTATAGACTAAAAGGTGGATTCATATATGGTACATATGATCCCAGAAGTATTCACCTAGAAAAAGGATTTTTGAGTATCAACTCAATCTTCAATTGGTGCACTATTAGTTGGATAACGACTTCACACACATGTAGAATCTCCATAGGGATATTCTTTGGGTGATCATATTCTTTTTATAGACTACTAAAATTGATTTATGTTTAATTTTAGGATGAGACATATAAATATTTAATTTAGATAAACTTATATGACCAATACCATTGAATAATAATGATAAAATTGAAGGAATTATAAGTTTATCAAATAATATTACACCTGAACCGAAAGTATCATAGTTTCAAAGAATGTGTAATTGGAGAAGACATATTAGAATTAATTTTTAATATATATATATATATATATTATCATTTAAATATTTTTTTTGATATTATCACAGCACATTTTTATTTTATAACTGAGTTTGAAATAGGACAGTGAAAATGATATTTTGAATGTTATTTCCCTAAATACTTCTAATACTTATAGTAACATCATAACCCTCAAAATAAAATAATATACTTGATAGAGTGCATGATACACATCGTCAACCTTAAACATTCCCTAAATTATTGTTATTTATATTTTCCCATTTAACCGTAGAAATTAAAATAGAATGTAAGAAATATAATAACAATTTTATGAAATATATATAACATTCATAACCAGTAAAAATTTATTTATTAACTCTTATAAAATAAGAACTCAATGTTAATTAAAGTAATTTTATTTTCCAATTAAATGATTTCTTAAAAAATTATATTTATTTATTTTATTATGAAATATTATAATTAATTTTTAAAAACTTTAGAAATTTTAATTATCAAAAATGATATCATATTTGAAATCATCATTTTATAATTAACTAAGGATGATTTTTGTAGATATTTTTAAAAGAAAAAATTTTATAGAAAAATGAATTAATGTTATATATTATTGGAAAATTTATTTTATTTTAAAATATTTAAAAACTAAATTTATATTTTTGATAGGTATAAATATTTCAATATTTGTTATTAAAAACAATACAATAATGGTCTTTGGAATGAATTTTATTCTTAAATACGATATAAACACATATTTATAAATAATAAGACATTTTTTTGAATAACTTATATTCACTGTGGTTTTTATATATAATTTTAAATACTATTCTCCCCGTTCTATGTATTGAATCTTGAAAAAGGATTGTATACTTAGAATCTTTATTTATAAAAATTTTAAATAGGACCATTTTATTTTCATTCATTATGAATAGTAAGCATAGTAAATTTTTTAACTGTGGTAAAGGTAAAATTGATTAATTATGTGTAAAAATAATCTTCTAATGAATAAAAAGTAACCCTAACAGTTGAAACTATTTTTTATGGCTATATTTCATCCAAAATCATACAAATAATGGAATATATGACCTTTACTTTCTATTTGTACATGATTTTGACCTTTAAAATATTTATGTAATGAAAAGTTAAAACTTTCATTCTCATTGTTTCATTACCATTAAATGTTTTTAATTGGGATAAAAAGATATTATGTTTGATTTTAAATAATCATTTGATGTATCATTTATTTTTAATTATTGTAAATTATTTTTAATTTTTAGTCATTAAATATTTATCATAATATAATGACCCATACATTATATACATAGATATTACTTATAAATTGTATATTAATTACAAAATATAATAAATCCAAGACAGGATTGTATATCTATATTTTTTTTAAAAATAAGGATACATAAACAATTGGTTCATAAGAAATTTATATTGTCTCCTAATTATTCATTTATAACTAGACCCTTTTTGGAATATCGTATTTAGTACGCTTAATCATGACCTTGGGAAAAGAAACAAAATAAACGGAGATATCAAGTTCTAATTAATGGTAAAAAAGGGATATATATTTATATCCTAATCATAAGTTATTAGAATATACCATTTCAAAATCTTATCCTGCATATGAATGATCCAGAAATCATGTCATGAGATTAAACATAGAATTTCCTAATGAATAAATTGAAAATTTTCCAAAATTCATAACAAAAGAAATGAAATATTTTACATAATAATTAGTATATAAAATTAATTCATTTTAGTCATGTCTCATTTCCACGACCATCATCGTTGACATAGTCCTTTACTGAATAGAGTTCACTCCTCATTACAGACTGATATTACTAAACTGAGATCATTTCCCATTCTAGACATATCTATCCCATGAGATATAAATCATTACCTATTTCATTAGATGTAGATATAGGTTACAACCATCTCATAATGAAATCATTATGTCATCTTCCACAACAACATAAATCATTCATCATATCCTAACTTAATGAATAAAATGGGTTTCCTAAATATTATTCCATAATAATCCATATAAAACAAATATATTTCATGAATATAATTACATAATGATCACAATCAAACAATAGTGATAATATGGATAGAAACATACCCATAATTAATGAAGGAAAATAAATAAAAAGTAATTTTGATAAAACATTAGAAATTATTTCTTGATGAAAATATCATTTCTTCCTAAAAACATTTTCTTCTATAAATATGCCAAAAAAATTAAAAGAAAATAATTTATTCGAAAACAAAATTTAAATATTTTAAATGAATATTCATTTAAATACCATTTTATGAATTATTGAAACACAAGTCATGATATATAAGTAAAAAATAAAACATTCATCTTGTACTATTGTCGGTAAGTCAAAAAGTAACTCGTATTAAAAAAAATGATTCCTTTCATACCATTTTTTACAAAATTCTCAAATGGGTAAAATTTAAATTTAAAATAGTATAATAATATAAATAATAATTTTTAATACAAATTTATAAAACATGAACATAGACGAAAAATATACCCCAGGGAATACTTATGTGTTAATAATCTCGGATAAAAATGAGATTGTGAAATTATACCTAACCATTGGTCTGATATACATGGTAAGTATTTGAACATCGTTTATAATATATTAAATAATTTCATTGTCTTGATACCTAATCATATTCATATTTATGATATCATATATGATCATATTATCAATCGCCCGTTAATAACATTTTAATATTACTCGTAATCTATGTATTGATTACTTCATTTCCTTATGCATGTTTTGTCAAATAATTCCTATGTACATTCATTATCTTATAGTTATATAATTTACAAAATTATATAATTAATATATATCATATTTATTAATTATATTAATTTTATATAATAATGCTATATTGAAGAAAATGTAGAATGAATCACATCGCATCATAGAGATGATATGTCATACGTAAGCTTGAGAGATGATATCATTCACATAATTATGGAATGATATTGAATTATATTTTTTATATAATATTTTAGAATCAATATAATGTTATAATAATCATATATAGTTATTATTTCCATCAATATACCCTTACAAGCATGTTGGTGATGAAAAACAGATTACACCGCAGTGTGGGAATGGTAATCCGTACATACGCACGCATGGTGATTTCATTTTTTGTAGGATGGATAGCACATAGAATATGGATTTTCCATAATCATAATAAAATCTCAGTATATAATTTATACTACAGTTATTACTTTATATTTAAACCACTTAGGAATTGGAAGTAGAAGAAACAAGAAGTTTAAAACAATCGGTAGAGGAGATTACCTCTTCTTCGACATGCTCACTCTAAATATCCTCATACAACACTATATTTTTTCTTTAGAGAAGAAAATAACCTCAATAATTTTACTATTGGATTTTATAAATGGAAATGGTAGGGTATAACCATTCTTGAAGGCTCAGTGATTTCTGAATAAATGAGGAAGGAGGTGCTCTTTTATAATCGGGTTGACATACACTTTTGGAAGCATAAAAAATATTAATCTATAAAAATATAAAACCACATAAAGGAGTTTCTTTCTTTCTTTCAATAAACAGGGGCTTTACCCCTTTACCTTTAGGCATGTATCTCTGTCAATTTAAGCATTATCCTTTTAATTGAGGCTTAGTTTTTCATTTTACTTTTTAACTTGTTTATCAAATATCTCAGTATTTAAATGGTGAAATATTAATGTATTTCATATAAATTAGACTATAAATAAACACATTAAAAAAATTTAATCCTTATAATAATTATTCTCTATTTTTAATTTTTTTATATTTTTTAAATAACATAATAAATCGTTATTTTGATAGACACTCAATATTGTCGATTTTGATAATATTTAATTCATTTAGTTTTTAAAAATAATAAGATAAAATTTTATATGTGAACTAAATATATTTTTATATTTAAATGGTCACAAGGTATTCTATAAAATTATTTGTATATATTATTTATCCTGAATGATATTTATTTTAATATTTTTAATAAGATTTATTTGATATCTCGATTAATAAAATAGTTACCACATAATTTTTTACAATTACTTAAAAAAATTATATATTGAATAATAAATAAAATTATAATAATATGATGAATATAAATCATATATATTTCATAACAATACTTTATTATAATATGTATTCTAGAAATTTGATCATTAAATATGATATACTTATTAAAACAATTATGTGAAAAGTTTGGTATCGAATTTTATAAAATAATACAACTGTCATTGTCCCTTCAATGAGGCTCCAAATGGTCAATAAGACAATCCTTCGATGAAAATGGTCAATATAGAATCAACCAATAAAAATTTTTTATGTTTTTTTAATGGTTATTATCATTTTATTAAAACATAGTTTCTTTATTTTTAATCCATTAAATAATTTCATTTTCATCAATATATAGACATTTAATGTAATTATTTATTTTATAAAAATTAAAAATAAATTACCATGATAAGAGAAAACATTTTATATTCAAAATTATTATTTATATTATAATTTATCTTCATAAACAAACTAATTTTATAAATGTTTTTTATTAAAATTTTGATTGGGACATATTTAACTATAATTAAACATTTTTGTCCTAATCTCATCCCAGTTTCTTCCAATGGATACCAATTCCACCCAAGGATGATTTAAGTTGAAACAAAATCATCCAATGATATTAGGAAACGTATTAGAGTAATTTTATAATATTATTTTTACCCATAATAACCCAATTTACCATATTACTCTATTAATAAAAATTATCGAAGTTACGATTGAAAATTAAAAAAAGCACAATAGTGTTATTTACATAATTTGGACTTGAAAAATCAAAATATGGAATCTCTTTTTCAAAATTCAAATGATATATGTTATAGTAATTAATTTAAAATTAATCATATTTTGTAAAGACGTAACATGTTTTAAAAGACAAAACATTGTAGAAGATTGAAATATTTTTACATTTGAATTCAATGTAAAATTAATTCTAATAACCTAAATTATATTAAACGATAATGTTATATTATATTTAGACATTGAAACCAAGAAATAATATTATTTAACATTAACAATATTTCGATTAAAAAAGTTCATTTCAATTAAAATTTAGTATATTTTTATTATTAATCAAAACATAAAAGATATCATAAAAATATAAAAATTGATCCAATGTGAATTTTTATATCCCTCATCCAAATATGTAATTTATTTTATAATATAATAATTATTAATATGTAAAATGTTTAATTAAAATAGAGATTTCCATTAAAAGTAGGTAAAATTACCCTTTTAAAATATATAGGTCTTTATACATAAGATAGTGTAAATTCCAAACCTATGAAAAAAATATATACTGGGTGAATATAAAAGTTTTTTTTACAACATATATATTTCATTAATTTATTTTAAATATTTTAACTCACTTGATTTATTAAAAAAAAATACATTTATTTCCTTTTTTATTTAATTGGATTATATTTATCATAAATAATTGGTAGCCAAATAATTCACCCTAAATTTTCATATGTTATTTATGTATTCCATATATCATAACATCTATGTTATAATAGAAATTTTATACCAAAGGATTCTTGTATTTTTGTTAAAATCATAATTTCATGCATTAAAATGTGTTGAAGAATTAAAAATATTTAAAGATAATATTTCATTAAAACATCTGAGTGTTACACGTAAATTCTTCCATGGTGTTGACATAGTTCTTGTGAAATGTGTATGAAAATCATGTAAATTATTTAAAGAACTAAAAAATATTATTTTGTTAGGATAATTTATATTTCCCACAAGTATAAAAAATACATAGAAAATATTAGTGTTGTGATGGTGGTTTATATTTGAATTTAATTCCCCTCAAGTTTTTTCTAATGTAAAATTACGTGAAGATTTATTAAAATGGAATTAAAAGTATTTTATATCATGTAATATGTTACGCAATAATCTGAAAATTAAAAAATCACAAGAGGTGATAATTAGGATTATAAATGTTCTTAAATTTGACAACATTCCAATTTATGAGCCAATTTTCACATTACATGTAAAATTACGAGCCTTTAACATTAAAAAATTAAATAAAATTTTTAATTGTAAAATTGTGTGACCAATGGGTCAAAAAGTATAAAGATATAATTAATATCAACACCTATCCAAAAATTATTTTTTGTCTATAAAAATACCAAATATTCCGAATATTCGAATAAATTATATTTTGGAACAATTTTACTTAACATAGAAACATTATATAATATAGTAATTAGGTACTTAAAATTTTTTCATAAATCATATTTCATAATAAATAAATTCTTAATATAAGATATAAAATCCCTAAATGTGACACCCTAATATTTTATGAATAATTGTCTTTGAAATTAATTTATCTTTTTGATATTTTTCATTTCACATGACAACAGAAATAATTATATATATGTATATATATTAAATCACAAATTCAAAAATTTGATTCACATGGAACCAATGTGGCTTGCGCTACATGCAATATCGACATGGCTTGTGCTACTTGCAACGCCGACTTGGAATATGTTACAGGGAACAACGCATAAATGTGAAGCATCATTTTATAATTATTTTTTAAATTATATAGTTATAAACCAGTTGTTAAACATAGTGTTATGAATATTATTAACTAATTTTGTAAATAAATTATAATGGTTTTATGAAAATAAATACTATTGATAATGAACTATGTAACTTTCGGTAAAGACTTTATATTTTTAAAAATAGTACAAACTACACATCATGTACATTTATTAAAATAAATAAAAATAAATTTAGACACATCAAGAAAATTAATTTGATAAAATAAACATAATTATTGAATTTATAATACTGAAATTATATTAGGGTATATTTTTTATATTTGTATGAGTAAATTCATTTTTTGATGAATTTTGAAAAATACTGTTTTTTAGTAAAAACAACCCTCTTGTTAAAATAAATTTTAATTATATATTACATTTTAAATTTCTGTTAATGTCAAATTAGGTCAATTTTTCATCTATTACTTCAATATATGTAAATATAGTAAATTTTAATTTTAAATAGAATATTAAAAAGTTAATAAACATTTAAAATTCTTTCTACTTTAAAAACCTGTAACTTCCTCACATTTGTGGGACTAACATTAATATTAATTTTTCTGCTTTTGGAAATTTAATTTTAAAAAAACATGCTTACAACATTATAATAAGTATAATATTTCGAGTATAATATTATCAACTTATGTCTTCACAAAAAATATTAATAAAGTTGACTAAAATTAATCAAAACGATTAAGGTCAAATTAAGCTTAATTTATGACAAAACCGTATTCTTAGTGTTCCAAATGACCTATCAACTTTCTAAAAACACATTTATGAAAATATTTTGTCCATCAAACATCCATTATTTATTTATTATGGTTTTTATGACATGTTTGGCTAATATAAAGTGTACACCAAACAGTTGTTTCAAAAATTCCAAGTGAGTCATTTTCCTTCCCTATAAAAGGCATCAACCTCTCCCTCATTCTCACACATCTCAAAACACTAAATATCATAAAATATCTAAAACCACCACTTCCCAAAATCCCTACCATCCCCCAAGAATCATCCCTTCTATAATAAATATTTCCAAAGAAGACTTTTCGAACCAACAAAATAGAGTTACATGATTAAGAGGAAATTTCTTCAATAAAGATCTTTTATTTTATTTTATTACTTCACCCACTACACATTATTTTTTCATTGTGTGAATACATAAAATAGTAACCTAAATAATATAGTATTTTCTTATTCAAATTATTTTATCTATACTTAATCTCACCCTCATAAAATGTGAAATGAACATAATTTTTACTTGTATGGAGAACTACTGCCTCACTAAATCATGACTGTTAAATTTTACATACTACCTCCCATGGTGGATATTATGATGAAAAATCTCTCTATATATGTTATATGTTAAAATAATTATTTATTTATGATTATGTATTGGTTTTACAACACATATCTATTTTCTATCCATTTAGTGTAAATAAGATAACTTTTTTTGAGAAGTGTGGACTACCACTGTTGAGTCAATAAGGTTTTCCTTATGACTTTTCCAATCCTTCTTGTTTTGAAAATCACAAACATCTTATCTTAAGGAAAATTGCTTTTATAAGGAAAAATGCTTTCTTAAGGAAAGTCGCTTTTATAAGAAGAATTATCCTTATCATATTTTCATCCATATTTTTCTTAAGTATAAGTTTCGAATTCATTTTCTCGGAATCATTGAAACTTTGATATAAAGCATTCTGTTTTAGGGTTCGGATTCTGGACAAGAACTATAAGGAAGTTTCATTCCGAATTCCGGATATGAACTCTGACTAGGTTCTATTCCAGATTCAGGATACGAATTCTGAAGAAGAATTCTCATTACGAATTCTAATGAAGAAATCTCATTCCGAAATCTCATTACGAATTCCAATGAAGAATTCCCATTACGAATTCTAATAAAGAAATTCCATTCCGAATTCTCATTACGAATTCTGATGAAGAATTCTCATTACGAATTCTGATGACAAATTCTCATTATGAATTCTAATGATGAATTATCAATACGATTTCTGATGACGAATTCCTATTCCGAATTCTCATTCCGAATTCACCTATTAAATAGAATCTGATAATCATTGTTTTATACACTCTGAATTTATTCACTCCGAACTTTCACTCCGAAGTTTTCATTCTGAACCTTTTTGTTAGAGTTTAAAACGATGTCGTACATTCTGTTACACTTGTTTTGTTATAAAACGATGTCGTCCATTTTGTTATAAACTAACCGTTGTCTAAGTTACACGGGTACAGGTCCCTCCGATCTTTAAGGAAAATATGACCCTTGGAGAAGGATCCGACCTTACCTATAAATAGAAGCTCATTTGAAAGAGCTGTTGGCTAACAGATGGATGAACAATTTGGAATTTGTGCATACATGTTGTTGCAGTGATTTCTAGAGAGAGAGACTCTTATTAACTCTCAAAGCTTCGTGCGACTCCGAATGTTGGTGATTACATTCGAGGGCTTCCGGGGATAGGAAGACAGAGGTGCCGACTACCTTAAAGTTCGAGGGCTTCCTTGCTGAGGAGGACAGAGGTTGCCAACTACCTTGAAGTTAAGGGCTTGCGGGGATAACAAGACAGGGACTCCGATCTTCGTATCGAGGGCTTACCCTGGTGTGAGTAAGACAGAGTTGCTTGAAAGTATAAATCAAGGGACCTTTATCCAAGGTTGATGGATACCCTTCTCTTTGGGTTAAAAGACTATTATCTTGTTACTAGTAGTTTTACTACTTGTTTTTATTCCGCTGCAATTTCTATCTTAAGGAAAGTACAACTTTCTTATACTTCCTTACTTACTCTGATTCATTTAGATTCTATACGCTTTAAGGTAGAATCTCATATTGTAAATTTTGATAAGTTTCAAATTCTGGAACCATATTTCCGGAACCTACTTTTGGAATCTCTTTCCAAGTTTAGTTCGGTGTTAAAGGTGTTGTGAATTTACTTAAGTTTAACTTTGTTAAACTTAGCCCTTTCCTTTTCTTAAGGAAACTTTAGTTATTCATAACTAACTTTAAAGGTTCCAAAGGAATTTTTAAAGTATACAATTCACCCCCCTCTTGTATATTGAGCATCTCATATTATATTTCGATCTTACAATTGGTATCAGAGGTAGGTTACTGAAATACTTATACTCACATACAAGTTTTTCTTGCTCACTTTTCTATTCCGAACTTTGTCATTCCGGTTTATCCATTCCGAACTTTTCTCATTCCGAACATTGTGATTACGATTCTGAGCTACTAACAAGTTTGTGTGCAAAGTTATTTCTAGTATGGCAGGAATTAATGTTGGATCTATTGACAATCTGAATCCTACAAGAACACCTATATTTGATGGTAATGATTATGAATACTGGAGTGATCGTATGAAGACATTTGTTATCAATACTGGAGTAGACAACTTTGTCATGCTTACTGGTGATTATAAAATTCCTGACAAGGAAGTCAGAACCTTTACTAACCAGGAAAAGCAAGAATATCAACTCAACTATAAGGTACGCAATACTTTACTATGTTCAATGACCAGATATATATATAGCCAAATTTCTTCTTGTGAAGCAGCTAACTGTATATGGAAGAAGTTAGAGGTTACACACTTTGGGACTTCTAAGGTGATTGAGACTAGAAGAGATATGCTTAGAGCTGAATATCATGGCTTCAATTTTCCTTATGGAGAACCTATATGTAAAGTTCAACAAAGATTTATGACTGTTGTCAACAGTCTACAGTCTATGGGAGAGAAAGGTTTAGATGATGAAGCTCTTGTGGACAAGATAATTGACATTATTCCCAATGAGTGGGAATCCAAGAGAACAGCTATAGATGAGAACATGAAGGTCACTCAAATTACTCTTGATGAATTATTTGGAACTCTTCTACAACATGAAACAAGAATGAAGAGAGATGCTGACAATATCAAGAAGAAGAATGGAAATGGTACTGTTGCTTTTACTTCAACTTCAAATCAGATGAAAGCTAAGACTCCTGAGAGAGTAACCAGATCCAAGTCTAAGAAAGTCATTTTCCAATCCGTATCTAGTGAGAGTGAAGTCTCAGAAAATGAATTACCCAATCTTTCTCGAAGGATGAACAAGATATCTGGACAGAGAAACTTTCAATCCAAGTATAAGAAGAAGGACAGGAAAGATAAGAAAGATGGAGAAGTAACTTGTTATGAATGCAAAAGAGCTGGACATATTAGACCAGATTGCCCTATGCTCAAAAAGAAAGAAAGAAAGGAAAGGAATTCAGATAGGAACATGAAGAAGTATTTTAAAGCCAAAGCTAAGAAAGTTCTGAAAGCTAATGACACCTGGAGTGCCAGTGGTGGTGACTCTTTAGATGAATCTTCTGATTATGAATCTTCAGGACAGAAGAATCTTGGTCTTTTAGCCAGATTACCTATTGATAATAATTGTCTTATGGCTAAGGAAAATATAGAAAGTTCCAGCAACAATATATGGTACATGGATAGTGGATGTTCCCGGCACATGACTGGTAACAAAAGTTTTTTTGAAAAGATTATCAAAACAAAAGGAGGAAAGGTAACTTTCGGAGATAATGCTAAGGGAGAGATTGTTGGTATTGGTAATATTGTTCTTTTAGGTAAAACCTTAATTTCAAATGTTCTTTTTGTTAAAGGTATTAAGCACAACCTCATTAGCATAAGTCAGTTATGTGATGAAGGCTACCTTGTGAATTTTAGGAATGATAAGTGTTTAGTACACAATTCCAAGGAAGAATTTATTCTCTCAGCCAACAGGTAAGAGAATGTTTACACCTTAAACTTAGAAGACTTAAGAAGCCAAGATCTACCTTGCCTAAGTGCAATGGAAGATCATTCTTGGTTATGGCATAGAAGATTAGGACACTGTAATCTTAGGAACCTATGTAAACTCTCTAAGAAGAAACTTGTTAAGGATCTACCGGAGCTTAGATTTGATTCTTATAAAGTTTTTGATCCTTGTCAATATGGCAAGCAACATAAATCTAGTTTTATGTCAATCGGTGAAGTCTCAACAACCGATGAATTACAGTTAGTGAACATGGATCTTTTTGGTCCAACACAAACTGGAAGTATTGGAGGCAAATTCTATGTGTTTGTTCTAGTTGATGATTACACTAGATTTACTTGGGTCTATTTTCTAGCAAAGAAATCTGAATCTTTTTCCTATTTCAAAAGTTTTAGAGCTCAAGTTAAAAATGAGAAAAACCTTCCATTGAAAACTATTCATAGTGATCATGGAGGAGAATTTCAAAATTCTGATTTTGAAACTTTTTGTAGTAAGAAAGGTATTACTCACAATTTTTCAGCACCTAGAACTCCTCAACAGAATGGTGTAGTTGAAAGAAGAAATAGAATTCTTCAAGAGATAACTAGAACCATGTTGAGTGAATATTCTATTGCTAGACATTTCTGGGCTGAAGCTGTAAGTACTCCTTGTTATACTATAAATCGAGTTTTTATTAGACCTTTTCTTAATAAAACTCCTTATGAGTTATGGAATGGTAGAAAACCTAGACTTTCCTACTTCAAGGTTTTTGGTTGCAAGGTATTCAGTTTGAATACTAAAGATAACTTACATAAATTCGCACCAAAATCAGATGAAGGGATTTTCTTAGGATATTCGACAACCTCTAAGGCTTATAGAGTTTTTAATAAAAATACTTGTACTGTTGAGGAAATAGTGCATGTAAAATTTTATGATTCTGATCCTTTTGTTTTTAAAACATCTCAACTTACATCTTCGGATGTGTTTTCAAAAACTGATTGTCAACCTTTGATAGAAGAACCTTCTGATAAGGAAATTGTTCTAGAAGATACTTCTGATACATTTACCCCAGAAGACTTTCTACCCTATGTTGATAAACAGGTTTTACAAAACTCAAATCAGGTGTTTCTTAAGAATCATCCCAGTGATAGTATCATTGGCGATGTAAATCAACCAGTAAGGACTAGAAGTTCCTTAAGAAATGAAGTAGAACATCTAGCATTTCTTTCCCAATTAGAGCCTAAAAGCACTGATGATTCTTTAGGTGATGATGATTGGATCAAAGCAATGCAAGATGAACTAAATGAATTCGAAAGGAATAAAGTCTGGACCTTGGTTGAAAGACCTAAGGAAACATTTGTTATTGGTGTAAAATGGGTTTTCAGAAATAAATGTGATGAAAATGGAGTCATTGTTATAAATAAAGCTAGACTTCTTGCTAAAGGTTATAATCAACAAGAAGGAATAGACTATGAAGAAAGCTATGCTCCA
Organism: Viscum album; assembly: GCA_963277665.1. NCBI lineage: Eukaryota > Viridiplantae > Streptophyta > Magnoliopsida > Santalales > Viscaceae > Viscum > Viscum album. The sequence goes on along the minus strand of CAUJRU010000332.1, from coordinate 301,894 downwards.
GTAGCTAGACTTGAATCTATTCGTATTCTACTTGCTTTTGAAGCATTCTTTAATTTCAAACTATATCAAATGGATGTGAAATGTGCTTTTCTTAATGGCTATGTTCAAGAGGATGTTTTTGTTGAACAACCTCCTGGCTTTGAAGATACAAAACATCCAGATCATGTTTTTAGACTTACCAAAGCTTTGTATGGTCTTAAAAAAGCCCCACGAGCATGGTATGATAGACTTACTGGATTTTTGCTTCAAAATAACTATGTTAAGGTAAATGCAGATCCAACCCTTTTTATAAAGAAAGATAAGAAAAATGTTTTGATTGTTCAAATTTATGTTGATGACATTATATTTGGTTCAACTCAGCAATCTTTGACTGACTCTTTTGCAAGTCTAATGAAATCTGAGTTTGAAATGAGTATGATGGGTGAGTTAACATTTTTCCTTGGTTTTCAAATTTCTCAAAAACCAGAAGGAACCTACATATCTCAACATAAGTATATTAAAGATATTCTTAAAAAGTATGGTTATGACAACACTAAGAGTATAAGTACTCCCATTGGTACCTCAACCTCTTTAGATCTTGACGAAGCTGGGAAACCAGTAGATCAAACATCTTTTAGAGGTATGATAGGATGTTTACTTTACTTAACAGCTAGTCGACCAGATTTAATGTTTTCAGTATGCTTATGTGCAAGATATCAATCCAATCCTAAGGAATCCCACTTAAAGGCAGCAAAAAGAATTTTTCGCTACCTTAAGGGAACCATGGATCTAGGATTATTTTATACTTCTGGAAATGATTTTGTTCTAAAAAGCTTTTCTGATGCTGACTTTGGTGGATGTAGAATGGATAGAAAAAGTACATCCGGAACTTGTCATTTCTTAGGAGATTCATTAGTTCCTTGGTCCTGCAAGAAGCAACATTCTATAGCACTTTCCACTGCTGAAGCTGAATATGTAGCAGCTGGAAGTTGCTGTGCACAAGTGTTGTGGATGCAACACACACTCACAGACTATGTCTTGAGTTTTACCAAAACTCAAATTTTGTGTGATAACACAAGTGCCATTTCCCTCAGTAAGAACCCTGCACATCACTCCCTTGCAAAACACATAGATATTAGGCATCACTTTCTTATGGATTACACACTTAAAGGAGATATTATTCTTCAGTTTATCGGAACGCAAGACAAACTTGCTGATATTTCCACAAAATCATTGCCTTCTAATAGATTTGAATATATTAAACAGAAGTTAGGAATGATAACCGTAAGGTAATCTTCCTTAATTAACTTTCTGTTGAAAAATTATCCTTACAGTAATAAACTCCTTTTTATAGGGGGAGTAAATTTGATTGTTTAGTTAACAAAGATTTTCAAAATTTGTTTTCAAACTTTTCGGAACGAAGATTTCCGGAATGGAACTTCCGGAACTAAAATTTTCTAGATTGGACATTTTTGAACAGAACACTTCTGGAATAGAAGTATTCATGTTGAAAATTTCCGGAATGACAGTTTCGTACTGGAAGTTTCATAAAGGAATTTTCATACCAAATTCTTCAAAATGTATTTTTCGTACTAAATTCTTCGTACTGTTTTTCTTCTTAAGATTGTTTTTCGTATTTACATTTTCGTATTGAGTTTTTCGTATTCAGTTTTTCGTATTGAGTTTTTCGTAGTCATCTTTATATTACCCATTACGAATAACTTTCCTAAGCTAATTCGAAAGTTATGATTTCCTTACTAAAGTTTTCGTAATCATATTTTACTTGCTGGCAGTTTCTTTTTGTTTTCGGATTTTAGTTTTCTTAATTATTTGTTCTAATAAAACCTCAAAAAGATCGGATTCGAATTTTCAACCGTCAGATCTGATCGCAGCTCATTCCAACCGTTAGATCAACTATGGAATGTCAACCATCATCTCGTTGCCTATATAAAGGGGACCAAAGTTTCTCGTCCCACATCGATTTAAAGCTCTTGCGTCCTGAAGCTCTGACTCTCCGATTTAAGGCCGTTTCGAACCACAGTTTTCTCCGCTCCGAACTTCAGACTTCTCTGTTCCAAATTTCTCTGAGGACTTCAGATCCGAATGTTTGCAGAGTTAGCTTCTCAAGAAATGTCTTCAACCAAGCCTATTTCTCAGTGGTTAGTATATAGGGAAATTTTACTCCATCCGGATTTCTTCAACAATTATGATTCCCTTATCTCAAAGAATATCAGGTTGAATGGCTAGGAGGATGTTGCGGTATCTAAAACCGGGAATCAAGATGAAGTCTTTTCTGATTTGCTTGTTGAGTTTTATGAGTCAGTTCCTTTCTTCGAGGAATATAATAGAGAGAAGTTTTCTTTCAAATCATATGGCAAGACAAATAAGCTTTCTTACACCAAGGCTGCAAGCTTGGTAGGGTTATCTTATGAAGGTGAAGCTGAGTTTATTTCTCACGTATTGCCAGACTCCAAGGGTAGCTTCAACAAAGAGAAAGCTTTAGAAACTCTCAGACATGCTGATGACAAGGCTCTGAAAATTGCAAGTCTTTATACTAATTTTCGGATTCTGGAATTATGGGTGCAAGGACTTATCGTACCGAGAAAAGGTGATAAGGACAGCTTGAAGAAATTGAGATCTATATCTTAGATTTTCTGATAAATCTAAGGAAGTTTAACTTCATGAGGCACATCCTTATAACCATTGAGAACCTTAAGAAAGGAAATCTCAGAGCTCAGATCGTTATGTACCCATCAATATTATCAAAGCTCATAGTTCGGTGCCTAGAATCTTTCAAGGTAGCTTGAAAATCTAAACCAAGGGTGTGTAAAATCTTGTTGGTAAGTGATGACACTCTTAAGAGGATGAATGTGGCCTTCAAAAAGGAGATTGGAGAGTTCGTTGACCTGCCTAATCAAGGAGAAATGGTTCCGAAGGTTGCTGAACCAGAATCATCCAAACCAGTGAAGAAAAGGAAGTTGAAGGAAGTTGCAGCTGTTGTCGAAGATCCTAAGTCTAAGGAAGCTCACTCCGTACCTCCCAAACCAAAGAAGAAGAAGACCTATCCTGATGAGGTCGTTGCAAAGTGGAGAGCTGATAAAGAGAAGAGGAAAGAAGGGGATCTGCAGTTCGGATTGGACCCTGCGGAGGCTAAGGCTCTGAAAGAGAAGACTGCTGATGAGCTTGAAAGGCAAGCAAAGCAAAAGAAACTCAAGAAGAAGATGTCCGAGGCTGAGGTAGCTCAGGCCTTGTTAAAGTTCAATGAAATGGTTTCAGCAACTATTCCAGTTCTGAGATCTTTCTCCATGGAATCTCTACCTGAGACTCCAGGAAGAAATCTTGTTGCTCCGGAAGAGGCTGTTGCTACTAATACTGAGGAATTAGAGCAAGTGGAACAAGTTGAAGAGGCTGCTAAAGGAAGTGGTGAGACAGGAGATGTGCTAAAACAAGTAGATGAGTACAAGGGAACTCCTTCGGAACACTTATCACTCCGGACTTCAGAAGCTCAATCTTCAAATCTAGTTACTCCTGAATTGGAAGAAGAGAAAGGGGAAGAAGAAGTTGCCTATCATGGAGAAGAAGAACAACTTTTACGTGATATTGCTCAGATGGAAAATGTATAGGATACTGTTCAGCAAGTTGCTGATGAGGAAGATAATATTGTTCAAGTCTCTGATAGTGAGAAGAGATCTCCGGAACATGTTTCAATTCCGGAAAAAGATAAGGGAATGAAAATTCTTACCGAGACTCCGAGCTCAGAATTAAGAAAGAGGAAGGAAACTGGCAGTTCTTCAAAAAGAAAGTTGGAGCTTATTGAGGAAGAAAATTCTCCTAGAAAACTTTCGGATTCTGAGTCATCTTTGCTGGGGCATGATTTTGTTGTTCAGTCTTTGAAGAAGTTGGTGGGAACCATTCCGACCAACTCAAGTATTGATTCACGATTCCAGATGCTCCAACATGTGTTGAATTAGAAAACAGACTCCGTATCCATGGTTATGGATAAGTGTGTTGAGATTGAAGATCAGTTTAAAAAATTCTTTGTTGGTTACGAAGCTCATAAAAGATCTTTCAAGAGGATGACAAGCTGGTCGAAGAAAAATGTGGAAGAGATGAGGTTGCTTGATGAGTTTCAAGAAAATGTTAAAGATGCCTTTGAGACCGAGGACAAGAAGATTAACGAGTTGACTTCCTCGTTTGAAGAAAAGCTGACTGAAGAAAAGAACTTCCGGATCCAAGAGGTCAGGGATCTGAATGGGAAGCTCAATTCTGTTTCTCAAGAATTGGAAATTTGAAAGGGATCATCAGATCGATTTTGAAGTAAGGATGAAGGCTCAGGAAGAAAAGATCCAAGCTCAGGAAGAAAAACTGAAGGCTCAGGAAGAAAAAATTGAAGCCCCGTCCGCAAGAATAGTCGCCTTAGAGAAGAAAGAAGAAGAATATCATAAAGACTTAAAGAAGATCAAGACGATTCTTAAGGGGCTCATGTCGAAGGAGAAATATCTGAAATAACCTAATCCGATCTTTTTGTTGTAATTTTTTTTCTTTGTTGTCAAGTTTTCAAATTTAATGAAACTCGTACTTGTTGTTTCTATTATTGTCATTACTAATTTTTCAGGTACTTCGTTATTTTTTTCCATTCCCTTTTTGAAAATCACAAAGGGGGAGAAGGAAAAGATCCTTAAGAAAAAGAGGAACTCTAATAAGAGGTTATCAAATAGGGAGAAAGAAAAAATACCCAAGGAAAAAGAACTCTAATAAGAGTTTGTTTAAGGGGGAGTTTTTTTTCTTAAAGAAGACTTTCTTATGAAATATCACTCCGGAAATATGAATACGATCCTTAGAGTTTCAAAGCCTAAGGGGGAGTTAGTCGTATTCATCTATATCCTTAAAATAAGGGAGATAAGCATTAATATGTTTCTTTCTTCTTAGAATTTTTTGTTTTTCGTAAGGATGTTTGTGCTTTCCAAAAAGGGGGAGATTGTTGAGTCAATAAGGTTTTCCTTATGAATTTTCCATTCCTTATTGTTTTGAAAATCACAAACATCTTATCTTAAGGAAAATTGCTTTTATAAGGAAAATTGCTTTTATAAGGAAAATTGCTTTTATAAGGAAAATTGCTTTTATAAGGAAAAATGCTTTCTTAAGGAAAGTCGCTTTTATAATAAGAATTATCCTTATCATATTTTCATCCATATTTTTCTTAAGTATAAGTTTCGGATTCATTTTCTCGGAATCATTGAAACTTTGATATAAAGAATTCTGTTTTAGGGTTCGGATTCTGGACAAGAACTATAAGGAAGTTTCATTCTGAATTCCGGATATGAACTCTGACTAGGTTCTATTCCAGATTCAGGATACGAATTCTGAAGAAGAATTCTCATTACGAATTCTAATGAATAAATATCATTCCGAATTCTCATTACGAATTCCAATGAAGAATTCCCATTACGAATTCTAATGAAGAAATTCCATTCCGAATTCTCATTACGAATTCTGATGAAGAATTCTCATTACGAATTCTGATGACAAATTCTCATTACTAATTCTGATGAAGAATTCTCATTACGATTTCTGATGACGAATTCCTATTCCGAATTCTCATTCCGAATTCACCTATTAAACAGAATCTGATTATCATTGTTTTATACACTCTGAATTTATTCACTCCGAACTTTCACTCTGAAGTTTTCATTCCGAACCTTCTTGTTAGAGTTTAAAACGATGTCGTACATTCTGTTACACTTGTTTTGTTATAAAATGATGTCGTCCATTTTGTTATAAACTAACCGTTGTCTAAGTGAAACATGTATAGGTCCCTCCGATCTTTAAGGAAAATATGACCGTTGGAGAAGGATCCGACCTTACCTATAAATAGAAGCTCATTTGAAAGAGCTGTTGGCTAACGGATGGATGAACAATTTGGACTTTGTGCATACATGCTGTTGAAGTGATTTCTAGAGAGAGAGACTCTTATTAACTCTCAAAGCTTCGTGCGACTCTGAATGTTGGTGATTACATTCGAGGGCTTCCGGGGATAGGAAGACAGAGGTGCCAACTACCTTAAAGTTCGAGGGCTACCTTGCTGAGGAGGACAGAGGTTGCCAACTACCTTGAAGTTGAGGGCTTGCGGGGATAGCAAGACAGAGACTCCGATCTTCGTATCGAGGGCTTACCCTGGTGTGGGTAAGACAGACTTTCTTGAAAGTATAAATCAAGGGACCTTTATCCAAGTTTGTTGGATACCCTTCTCTTTGGGTTAAAAGACTATTATCTTGTTACTAGTAGTTTTACTACTTGTTTTTATTCCGCTGCAATTTGTATCTTAAGGAAAGTATAACTTTCTTATACTTCCTTACTTACTCTGATTCATTTAGATTCTATACGCTTTAAGGTAGAATCTCATATTGTAACTTTTGATAAGTTTCAAATTCCGGAACCATATTTCCGGAACCTACTTTTGGAATCTCTTTCCAAGTTTAGTTCGGTGTTTGTAACACCCCAAGATTTTATAAAAAAAATTCTTTTTAATTTTATTAATGTCTTGTGTTGTACGCTACACCAAAAGGAGCTTGCACAACACGCATCCTTGACTTTCCTTGCATTACACGCAATCGCGACCTTCCTCGATAGCGTGTGTAATACGCAATACCGAGTTTCACTAAACAACGATATGCTATTAAAATATTATTAAAACTAGCCATTATGCATAGTAATAACCACTTTTTAAAATTCTGTAAATCTTATATTTCAAAATGAACTTCATTTTTGGATTCGGAGTATCGAATTTAGCCTAAGGTGAAATTTTGGTACATTTCGGATAACTTTCATATTCTGATGAATAGTGAAAATTACTAAATTATAATTAAAAAACAAATTTTTTAATCGAAATAATTAATAGTGATAAATTATTAATTTTAGTAGTTTTAAAGTATATTTAGAATATATTTTTACAATTTAATACAATGTTGGTCATTGGATGTAATTTCACATTTAAACTAGACATAAACAAGTGTCAATCTTTTGATAGATATTGTTTCTTAAAAACACGCTATTTGTTTTAACAGCGGGATTTAATTATAAAATTAATTAATGCAACTTTTATGTTATGAATTTGGTAAAATAGACTTCATTTTTGAATTCGGAATATGAAATATAGCTTGGGATGAAATTTTGGCATTGTTCTGAAAAACATCAATTTTTAATGAATAGTGAAACTACTAAGTGGTAGCTAAAAAACTGAATTTTTCATAAAACTTAATTTTGCCGCTTCTGTGAATGGAATTTCGAAAATCCGAGAGACACGGTTAATATCAAGGACTAAAATGTGGTTCAATGAGATGAAAATAATTTTTTGGTGAATAGTAACTTTTTACTTTTTACCACGGTTAATAGTAAATAGGGTAACTAAGGGTAAATATGATATTACTATTACCCTAACATATGTCCTAATTCTATTGGACAAGTGTAATTCGACCAAAAACAAACTTAGGAATAAAATATGACCATTTAGGCCCACTTGGATTAGATTAGGACATTTATTATTAATTTATTTAAAGAAGGGTTAAAATAGTTAAAATCAAAGTTTAATAAGTATATCATTTTTAATATGGGGTTATACATAAGATAAATTCGATTTTAAATATTCATTAGAAAGATAAAACGATTTACTACATTATGGTATTTTATTTGTAATTTTTAGACATCAAATAATTTAATTTATTTATGACACAATGATGATGTAGTAATTATCTTATTAATGAAATATTTACATAATTGATGTTATAAACACCAAAATAAATGTAATTTGAGATTTTTTATGCATTACACTAATTTTCTAGGTTACTATGATATATTAATGTTGATTTAATCAACTTGGTTCGAACATTTAATTCTGTTATGACTTTCACAAAAATCATATATCAAATAGTGTCAACATTGACACAAAATAGTTTTTAAATCAAATATTATATTATTAATTGTTATTGTATTCCTAAAAATCTAAGGTTCGGCCAAATGACTTAGATAAGGATATATATATTAATAATAAACAATTTGGGGTTCGTTTGGCATGTTATAGTAAGTTTATTAACCATATAGTGAAAGAAAACAAAAAGACATGGTAAAAGTTAAACTATTTAACTTAGAGTTAAATTTAATTGATAAGGTCAAAATAATATCCTAAACTTGTCTAAATTCTATTGGTTGATAGGATTTCGACCCCTCCCCACCTTATATTATAAATAAGACCCTTTGGAACCATTATAAACCGATTTTGACTTTAATATAAAATAATATTTTGAGATATTCCTAAGGTGCCCCTCTCCTCCCTTATAAAAGGACACCTCCTCCCCCTCCTCCTCACACAAATTTGAGAACTCAAGCTCGGCCAACCCCTGCCATTTTCTCCTCTACACTTCCCTAGAAACATCCTAGAGGTTCTAAGCTTCCTCAAAGACCAATTCTAGTGCCCTAAGAGGAGGTCTCAAAGAGGCACTTCAAAGAAGAGGTAATTACCGTTACCAATTCTTTCATCTTTATTTCTTCTTCCACTTCTTCTTCTTAGGTTGTTTCATTATAAAGTAATAACATAAGTGTCACTCATATACTGATATGTTATTATAAGTATGAAACAACCCTATTTCACCATCTATCCATCCTACGGAAAAAGAAATCACCGCGCGTGCGTATGTACGGAATACCGTCTCCACGTCGTGGTGTAATCTATTTTCCACCACCACCTTACATGGATGGGTATAATGGTGTAAAGAATAACTATACATAGTTATTACAACATCATATTGATTCTGATATATTGTATAATCCACTCCAATTCAATTCAATATTTATAGAAATGATATCATCGCTCGTGCGTACGTACGGACTACCGTCTCCACGACGCGATGAGATTCATTCTCCATGTTAACCATTTAAGAATTATTATAATGTATATATAAGAAATAATAATGAAATATATGACATTATAAAGATACTGGATTTATGTATATATATACATATGTATGTCATCTACTTACTTCCATTTCAAGACAATAAGGAAAGGAAAACAGCGTTCATGCGTACGTACGGACTACCGTCTCCATGAACGGTGTTTTTCATTTTATTTATCTACCTATTATATATATATATATACTGAATATATATGATATATAAATCATATTTTATATTCTGGAAGTATGTAAATCATGATATAAGTAATAATGATGTCAAGAACAACAAGTCAAAACACCTACGATAAATGAAACGATTTTACCCAAAACGCTTCTTTAACATGGAATTTACAAAAGAACGGGTAATATAATGTCATAAGTGAACCATATATGATATCATAACAATAAATAAGATTCTGTAATAAGTCAATAACATGATTTAAATCATTATACAGGAGGTTCGGACACTTACAAAGCAAGTCGGACCTAAGGTAAGGGAAATATCACAATCTCATTTTTATCCGAGATTGTTTATTTGTAAGTATTTACTGGGGTGTATTTTATCATCCACATCCATGTTTCATCAATATGTAATATTATTTCCATCCACATAAAATTTTTTAAATCCATTTTTACCCTTCGGTGAGTTTTTAGTAATATGTATGAAATGAATCTTTTGTCGTACGGGGTACTTTTTGACTTTTCCGACAAAAGTACGAAGAATGTTTTTTTAACTTATACGGCATGAATGGATTTTTAAAACATTATTTCAAAGAAGCTTCCTTTACAATTATTCAAGTTTATTTTTAATCAACTTATTTTAGTTTAAAATTGTATGACATGTTAAGAAAGTAAAAGTGTTTTTGAAGAAGAAAGGATATTTTCCTCAAGAATGAAGTTCAAGTATTTTATCAAAATTATTTTCCATCTAAGATAATAAAAGGGTTATGTTTCTATCCCTATTATTACATGGATTTGATTATGTTGTGATGGAAACATTTTTATGAATTCCTTTATCTTATATGAATTGTTTTATGATGTCATGTTGTTTAAGAATTCCATTTTTATTACATGAGTTATGTGATGATGTATGATTTATGATTATGTGGCACACATAAGAAAGGATTCATTATAAGATGGGTGGGACCTATATCTCCCTCCAATGCATTGGGTAAAGATTTTATATCTCATGAGATAGACATGGCTGGAACGGAAGGTTATTTCGGTTCAGTGATACAGGACTGAAACGAGGAGTGAACTCGGTTCAGAAGGGGACTTTGTCCACTAAGATAGTCGTGGCAATGAGTCATGACTAACAAGAAATGATTTTCCATGATTATGTGTGCATGCCACAAAGTTTCAAGTTTCATGTTATGATTATGGGGATCTCATTTTCACTTCTATGATTTATCCCATGTTATGATATTATGAGCTCTTTTGCAGGTTAAGATTTCCAAAAAGCTATGTTCTTATGTATATGATGTGATTGATATTTCTTTTGTTTACCCTTACTGAGCATTTGAGATCACCCTTTTATGTTTTCTTTTCCCGAGGATATAAAGAAAGGTTTATAGGTAAAAAAAAGGGAAGATCTTTATGGGAGATATTGAAGATCTTTCACCACGATTAGAAGATTACGTTCCGAGTTTCCAAAGACACTAAACTATTACGGTCCTTGTGTGTGTGTTTTTGTAATGTGCTAAGTATTCCGCAAAAGTAATGTAATGTCAATGTACATCAAGATACGGGTCTCTACAGTTGGTATCAGAGGAAAGGTTTAGTCAACCTTTGGAAAAGAGGATGCGAAAACGTTAGTGAGATCCCTAGAGATATTTCTAAGGTATGTCTAGGGATGTCTCTAAGGTTAAGTATACGTATAGGTTATAGTCCTAGAATTGCGCTAACGATCTTAGAATTTAACCTAAGATGTTAGATATTGAGGGTACTAACCCTTTATTATGTTGTTTTCCCTAGCATGATTTTTGCCTCTCACACTATTCTTTTGGGGTTTTAGACGATGGCTGGAACCCGAAGGAACCGTGTTAATGCGGAATGTGATGGGCAATGAAATGATTGTCCCCCTGAGCAACCAAACGATATAGGAGCTGGAATGCAAAATCTTGTAGCCATGATCACACAACTTTCTCAAGCTATGAATCATGCAGGACTTCCAAACGAGCAAAGGAAGGAGCAACATTTTGTTGAATCCTTCATGAGGCAGCGTCCACCTTCTTTCAGTGGGTCTACTGATCCATTAGTTGTTGAACAATGGATTAGTACTACTGAAAAGATATTTTCAGTTCTTCAATGTTCTGAACATGATAAAGTCATCTTAGCAGTATATCGTTTGGAAGGTGAAGCTGATCAATGGTGGAATCTTATCAAGAATACGAGGCCAAGAGATGAAATTGAGTCTATGGAATGGGACGAGTTCAAGAACTTATTTTTCAATAAGTACTTCCCTCGTATTCTTCGAACAAAGATGGAGAAAGGGTTTCTTGAACTGAACCAAAGGGATGATGAATCTGTTGGTACCTATGAAGCAAATTTTACAAGACTTGGAAGGTATGCTTCTGGAATTATCATCCAACCTGAAAGTAAAGTTGATCGATTTTTCAGTGGCTTAAAACCAAGTCTTCGAAGGGCATTAGCTGTAAGAGACTTCAGTAGCTATGAAGAAATTGTGCGTTGTGCTATCAAGGTAGAAATGGAAGTTGGTGTTACATATCCATCTCATGGTTTTGACAAGAAACAAAAGATGGATTTCAAGGAGAAATCTCAGAATAATGGTGAAAAGAAGATGAATGTTTCCTTATGCACAAAGTGTGTAAAGAAGCATGGTGGAGATTGTCTTAAAGGGACTAGAAAATGTTTTAAGTGTGGAAAAGAAGGTCATCGAGCAGCTGAGTGTCGAAGTAATGGAAAAAGGGATTCTAATGAAGTGAATAAAGCAAACACTGCAGAGAACGCACAACCAAAACTTCAATGCTTCGAGTGCAAGGAGATGGGACATTATGCCAATAAATTCCCTAATCCAAGGGTTAGTTATGATCTACATGAGCAACCGCTTAAGGCAAAGGACAAAGGGAAGTCACATGCGATCACTATTGGCAATGTTGAATATGACAATGATGTGGTGGAATGATTAAGTTTTTATGTAATGGGATTCCAAAATAATGTTGTATCATGGAATATTGGAATATTTATGTATTGGTCTAATGTGGTATTCAAAGTGATTGAGATATTATGCGCATAATAAAGGGAAAACGAGAAAATGAAATGTTTAACAGTATTCATGAGCTCATGGTTGATATAAGGACTAAGTGATATCATGGTTTGAGTATAAATAATTTTGAGGATTTTGGTATGTGTAAAGTGTTAACTTTTAACTGCATTCAAGTTTTCACTAAGGTTCAATGGGTATTCAAGAGTATACATGATTAAGGACTTTGAATGTTTGGAATGTGACCAACAAAACATATCTTATGATATATGGGGATCAACGATGATATTAAATCTCTGGTAATTGTTTTCACTATGTTATGAGAGTGGACTGCAGTATTATGGATAAGCTTAAAGATTGGAATGGATTGTGTTGGACGTAAGTTAGTATTGTTTAAGGATAGAATTTTTTTTTCGATATTATTGATGGGATGTTATAGTAATATAGTATTGGAAAAAGGACAACCTGCAGGACGGGCGACAGCCCATCGCTTCGGACAAGGCTGTGGGAATCGAACCCACAACCGAAGTGCGACTGGCCTTTATCGCCTACCACTGACCTACAAGAAGTCCCTGTTTAGTAGAAACTAGTTTTATTATATTAAGCAGTATGATATATGAAGTATAAGTCCATTTTAGAAACCATTTGTGATTAATCTCACTATAGATCGACTTATGTATATAATTTTTACTAACCTTTTGTTTGAGACAGATGGAATGACTCGTCATTCTATCACATGATCTGCTAACACTTCACGAGTAACAAATTCAACTTCATTTATTTAAGAGATGAAGTGGAAATTGTTCAAGGCACGAACAATAGTGAGATTGTACCAAAATAAAGTAAGTATTTATTCTAAATCAAATTTTCAACTTTAGGGAAACGATCTTGAAAACCAAAAATGTTGTCCTAGTGATCTTATACCTGATGAATCAGATGGTACCTTATATCATCACAAATCTATGGATTTGTGATTATTGGCTTTTCCATAGCCATGTTCTCTACCACTCTCCATCAGAACATGATGGTTAGATTTCTCTTCCATATCCATATTTTCACCTATGTGGAAACCCAATGATTTGTTTATTTGGGTAACCGTTACGTTTCATACTTTTGTTTTTAAAGATTAGTTTTGATATTCCTTTTTACGATGTGGGTTTCTATTAAAGAAACTTTCGAATAGTAAACCATTTATAACCCCGACGAATTTCGAGGGCGAAATTCATTTTAAGGGGGGTAGAATGTAACAGCCCAAGATTTTATAAAAAATATTCTTTTTAATTTTATTAATGTCTTTTGTTGTACGCTACACCAAAAGGAGCTTGCACAACACGCATCCTTGACTTGCCTTGCATTACACGCAATCGCGACCTTCCTCGATAGCGTGTGTAATACGCAATACCGAGTTGCACTAAACAACGATATGCTATTAAAATATTATTAAAACTAGCCGTTATGAATAGTAATAACCACTTTTTAAAATTCTGTAAATCTTATATTTCAAAATGAACTTCATTTTTGGATTCGGAGTATCGAATTTAGCCTAAGGTGAAATTTTTGTACATTTCGGATAACTTTCATATTCTGATGAATAGTGAAAATTACTAAATTATAATTAAAAAACAACTTTTTTAATCGAAATAATTAATAGTGATAAATTATTAATTTGAGTATTTTTAAAGTATATTTAGAATATATTTTTACAATTTAATACAATGTTGGTCATTGGATGTAATTTCACATTTAAACTAGACATAAACAAGTGTCAATCTTTTGATAGATATTGTTTCTTAAAAACACGCTATTTGTTTTAACAGCGGGATTTAATTATAAAATTAATTAATGCAACTTTTATGTTATGAATATGGTAAAATAGACTTCATTTTTGAATTCGGAATATGAAATATAGCTTGGGAGGAAATTTTGGCATTGTTCTGAAAAACATCAATTTTTAATGAATAGTGAAACTACTAAGTGGTAGCTAAAAAACTGAATTTTTCATAAAACTTAATTTTGCCGCTTCTGTGAATGCAATTTCGAAAATCCGAGAGACACGTTTAATATCAAGGACTAAAATGTGGTTCAATGAGATGAAAATAATTTTTTTGGTGAATAGTAACTTTTTACTTTTTACCGCGGTTAATAGTAAATAGGGTAACTAAGGGTAAATATGATATTACTATTACCCTAACACATGTCCTAATTCTATTGGACAAGTGTAATTCGACCAAAAACAAACTTAGGAATAAAATATGACCGTTTAGGCCCACTTGGATTAGATTAGGACATTTATTATTAATTTATTTAAAGAAGGGTTAAAATAGTTAAAATCAAAGTTTAATAAGTAAATCATTTTTAATATGGGGTTATACATAAGATAAATTCGATTGTAAATATTAATTAGAAAGATAAAAAGATTTACTACATTATGGTATTTTATTTGTAATTTTTAGACATCAAATAATTTAATTTATTTATGACACAATGATGATGCAGTAATTATCTTATTAATGAAATATTGACATAATTGTTGTTATAAACACCCAAATAAATGTAATTTGAGATTTTTTATGAATTCAACTAATTTTCTAGGTTAGTATGATATATTAATGTTGATTTAATCAACTTTTTTAGAACATTTAATTCTGTTATGACTTTCACAAAAATCATATATCAAATAGTGTCAAAATTGACACAAAATAGTTTTTAAATCCAATATTATATTATTAATTGTTATTGTATTCCTAAAAATCTAAGGTTCGGCCAAATGACTTAGATAAGGATATATATATTAATAATAAACAATTTGGGGTTCGTTTGGCATGTTATAGTAAGTTTATTAACCATATAGTGAAAGAAAACAAAAAGACATGGTAAAAGTTAAACTATTTAACTTAGAGTTAAATTTAATTGATAAGGTTAAAATAATATCCTAAACTTGTCTAAATTCTATTGGTTGATAGGATTGCGACCCCTCCCCACCTTATCTTCGAAATAAGACCCTTTGGAACCATTATAAACCGATTTTGACTTTAATATAAAATAATATTTTGAGATATTCCTAAGGTGCCCCTCTCCTCCCTTATAAAAGGACACCTCCTCCCCCTCCTCCTCACACAAATTTGAGCACTCAAGCTCGTCCAACCCCTGAAATTTTCTCCTCTCCACTTCCCTAGAAACATCCTAGAGGTTCTGGTCTTCCTCAAAGACCAATTCTAGTGCCCTAAGAGGAGGTCTCAAAGAGGCACTTCAAAGAAGAGGTAATTACCGTTACCAATTCTTTAATCTTTATTTCTTCTTCCACTTCTTATTCTTAGGTTGTTTCATTATAAAGTAATAACATCAGTATCACTCATATACTGATATGTTATTATAAGTATGAAACAACCCTATTTCACCATCTATCCATCCTACGGAAAAAGAAATCACCGCGCGTGCGTACGTACGGAATACCGTCTCCACGCCGTGGTGTAATCTATTTTCCACCACCACCTTACATGGATGGGTATAATGGGGTAAAGAATAACTATACATAGTTATTACAACATCATATTGATTCTGATATATTTTATAATCCACTCCAATTCAATTCAATATTTATAGAAATGATATCATCGCTCGTGCGTACGTACGGACTACCGTCTCCACGACGCGATGAGATTCATTCTCCATGTTAACCATTTAAGAATGATTATAATGTATATATAAGAAATAATAATGAAATATATGACATTATAAAGCTACTGGATTTATGTATATATATACATATGTATGTCATCTACTTACTTCCATTTCAAGACAATAAGGAAAGGAAAACAGCGTTCATGCGTACGTACGGACTACCGTCTCCATGAACGGTGTTTTTCATTTTATTTATATACCTATTATATATATATATATACTGAATATATATGATATATAAATCATATTTTATATTCTGTAATTAAGTAAATCATGATATAAGTAATAATGATGTCAAGAACAACAAGTCAAAACACCTACGATAAATGAAACGATTTTACCCAAAACGCTTCTTTAACATGGAATTTACAAAAGAACGGGTAATATAATGTCATAAGTGAACCATATATGATATCATAACAATAAATATGATTCTGTAATAAGTCAATAACATGATTTAAATCATTATACAGGAGGTTCGGACACTTACAAAGCAAGTCGGACCTAAGGTAAGGGAAATATCACAATCTCATTTTTATCCGAGATTGTTTATTTGTAAGTATTTACTGGGGTGTATTTTATCATCCACATCCATGTTTCATCAATATGTAATATTATTTCCATCCACCTAAAATTGTTTAAATCCATTTTTACCCTTCGGTGTGTTTTTAGTAATATGTATGAAAGGAATCTTTTGTCGTACGAGGTACTTTTTGACTTTTCCGACAAAAGTACGAAGAATGTTTTTTTAACTTATACGGCATGAATGTATTTTTAAAAAATTATTTCAAAGAAGATTCCTTTACAAGTATTCAAGTTTATTTTTAATCAACTTCTTTTAGTTTAAAATTGTATGACATGTTAAGAAAGTAAAAGTGTTTTTGAAGAAGAAAGGATATTTTCCTCAAGAATGAAGTTCAAGTATTTTATCAAAATTATTTTCCATCTAAGATAATAAAAGGGTTCTGTTTCTATCCCTATTATTACATGGATTTGATTATTTTGTGATGGAAACATTTTTATGAATTCCTTTATCTTATATGAATTGTTTTATGATGTCATGTTGTTTAAGAATTCCATTTTTATTACATGGGTTATGTGATGATGTATGATTTATGATTATGTGGCACACATAAGAAAGGATTCATTATAAGATGGGTGGGACCTATATCTCCCTCCAATGCATTGGGTAAAGATTTTATATCTCATGAGATAGACATGGCTGGAACGGAAGGTTATTTCGGTTCAGTGATACAGGACTGAAACGAGGAGTGAACTCGGTTCAGAAAGGGACTTTGTCCACTAAGATAGTCTTGGAAATGAGTCATGACTAACAAGAAATGATTTTCCATGATTATGTGTGCATGCCACAAAGTTTCAAGTTTCATGTTATGATTATGGGGATCTCATTTTCACTTCTATGATTTATCCCATGTTATGATATTATGAGCTCTTTTGCAGGTTAAGATTTCCAAAAAGCTATGTTCTTATGTATATGATGTGATTGATATTTCTTTTGTTTACCCTTACTGAGCATTTGAGCTCACCCTTTTTTGTTTTCTTTTCCCCAGGATATAAAGAATGGTTTATAGGTAAAAAAAAGGGAAGATCTTTATGGGAGATATTGAAGATCTTTCACCACGATTAGAAGATTACGTTCCGAGTTTCCAAAGACACTAAACTATTACGGTCCTTGTGTGTGTGTTTTTGTAATGTGCTAAGTATTCCGCAAAAGTAATGTAATGTCAATGTACGTCAAGATACGGGTCTCTACAGTGTTAGAGGTGTTGTGAATTTACTTAAGTTTAACTTTGTTAAACTTAGCCCTTTCCTTTTCTTAATGAAACTTTAGTTATTCATAACTAACTTTAAAGGTTCCAAAGGAATTTTTAAAGTATAAAATTCACCCCCTCTTGTATATTGAGCATCTCATATTATATTTCGATCCTACAACCACCCCCTCAAAGTGATGTGATTCGTTCACACACTACATGAAATGTATTAAGAATGGATTTTGTGAAAATATATGATATATATGGTATAATAATTATAATTTAATAATGATATATATATATATATATAATTATATATTCATATATGTCATGTACTTTATGTTTATTAATACAAGAAGAAAAATAGAAACAGTGTGCATACATACGTACGACTTACCATCTCTAAGAATGGTGAATTATATTTCATAATAATATCTTATATATATATATATATAATTATAATAAAAATATACTAGATATCCATTATATATATATCATGGTTTACATTTATGAAAACTTTTATAAGTATTAGTACTAAAAATATAAACAATTAAGACACATATGGGGAACAAAGTGAATATTTCCCGAAGAGAATCATTGTCATTAGATGGATAACAAGAGTGTAATATATGGTTGTAATAAATCCATATATGGTATTATATATAATAATATGGTCCTTTAAATGATCTAAAATAAATTTTTATTTATTATAGAGGTGGATTGAATGAGTACAATGAGAGTCATGACACAACCTAAGAGGATTTCATCTCACATTTTATTTCCTTGAGTTACATGCTATGTTTGTGATTCTATACTTTTCTATCATGTATACACTATACATTACTGTATTATATCTATCTTATACTTAAATTTATTGGTATTTACATAACCATTTTTTGATCTTATTTTAATGGGGTTTATGCTTCAAAACATACCAAAATGGTGAAATAGTTTTGACCTAGTATTCATTTTTTGAGACTCAGGTTTTTTCATGCAACTAAACTCTCTTGATAGATGTATATATATACATTGAAGGGGTTATATCATTATTTAAATTATTTTCATGATATATTTTTTGTCTAATGTAATTTTTATTTCATACATAGATAGTATGATCATATGTTACCATGTTATAATATTTTATTGAGACAATCTCATTAGATTTAAAGATTATTTATGTCTATACTCCCATGATGAAATATTATGATCCATATCTCATGAAAATTCACTAATTTTCTTCCAAAATTATTTTTAATGATATATTTATATATTGGAGCCATAACATCTAAACATTGGAAAATAATATAGTTAAGAATTTGTTTTTATAAAACCCCCACATTACCATAACTTTGGTTAGAAATATGATTTCCTTCAAACAAAAATTTAAAAAATATATTCCCATAATATTATAACATTATCCTTTAATATTTAAAAAAATTACCTTTTTTTATTTTACCAATATCTTCAAATGAATCTTCTTGTCACTTTTTAAACAAGTAATTTTAAATAAGCTTTTACAATTCAGAAGGAATTAAAATTTTACCTCTTATGGAATGCACTAATTTACCTTATGCCATTTTTTTAAGAGTCTATTTCATTTTAAATGGTTAATTTTTAGGAAAATGTTTTACAAATTAATATCATGGAAAATTATTTTCAAAATTGTTTCTACATTATTTTATATGAATTCAAGAAAAATATTTTTCAAAATGTTTTTAATCCATATTTATAAATTGTTAAAGTATTTCCAAAGAACTATTTATCAAAATGAAATCAAGATCCTTTTGTTATTTTTTAAGGAAAATTGGTTTCAACAAATTTTCAAAATTATTTTATATTTTTTCAAGGAAATGGGTTTAAAACTGTTTTCCAACTTATTATACATGTTTTCAAGTAAAGTATTCCTCAAAATGATTTCAATTATTATTTATATGTTTTCATGGTATGTTATATGAAAATTATTTTCAAAAAGTTATATATACTAAAAAGATACTTTCAAAGATGAAGCAGTCTTTTCCTATAAAAAACATTGTTGAATGATATTTCAAGATTGTTTTCAATTTAAGATTAAATCCACTGATGTTACTCATGACCTTTATTCAAATGATCTAAGGGCTCTATTCAAATTTTATCCATAAATGCTTTATGCTTATTGTCATCGTATTTATTTAACATTTTTCTCTTTAATGGGTAATATTCTTATGAAATCTATTTCTCTTCCATGGGTTATATGATTATGAAATTAATTTTTCATCCATAGGTTATGCTTTTTATGAAATGATTGTGAAACCAATATCTTCTCCAAAATTTATGATATAACAAAATTTTTATGAAACACATTTCATTTAATGGGGCCTGATATGATTTATTTTTTGGAATATGTATGTATGGACTCACAATATGATGGGTGGGAACTATATATCTATCCAATTCATTAGGGGAAGATTTATATCTCATAAGCTAAATATGGATGTAACAAGAAATGTAATCACTTTAGTAATACATGGATAGAAGAGGAAATGTACTCGGTTCAGTAATACAGGTCTGAAACGAGGGGTGAAATATTTTTAGTAATACATGGTTGGAACAAGGTGTGAACTCAGTTTAGTAATACAGGGCAAGAATCGGGTGTGAACCCGGTTAATGAAATGACTTTTTCCACTGATATGGTCTCAGAAAAATATCTTTACAACTATATAAAAACTTTTATATGGTAATTTTTTTCCATAATTCCATGATTTATTCTTATGTTATAATTTCAAGTCATATGTTATTTATTTACTTATGATTCAATTATCATGATAATTCTATAATTATTATGATATTTTATGCAGGGTATGATTTTAAAATGTTATTCTCAAGTTCCACACCCTTTTATTCATGTTATGATTATGTATTTCCTTTATTGAACTAACATGGCATCTAAGATCACCACTTTCTTATGTGTCCTTTCCCCGTGTTATAATGAATGGTATTAGGTAGATGTTCTAACATTGTATATCATTATGGGAGATGTTGATGATATTTCACCAGTAAATAATATTTGGATTTCACGTATCCAATGACACTAATCTATAAGGTCCTTTGGCATGTATTTTTGTAATTTACTAAATATTCCTTTAAAAATGATGGAATATCCATTTATGTTAAAAATGGGTTACTATACTATAAGTTCTATTTTCATACATGTTATTTTAATATAGTTAAAATATAAATGAATTTCAGTTTTTTTAATTATACTTATATAGTACATATCATTTATTTTAAGTTTCAAAAACATTGTTATCACATTAATTATCAAATGAGATAATAGAGGGTAAACACCAAAAATAAGGAGACAAAAATAAAATTATGTTTTAAAAAATTTATTTTAGTGAATTATTTTATATAATACACATTTAATATTATTATTATATCAGTTTTTTCTACTATTATATAAAAATTAATTTATAATAATTTAATAAGTTATTAATTTTCAAAAATTCCCCTCTCCTCATTATAATGATGAACCCTCTCGTTTTATTTACATAATTAATGGGCCATTTTTATCAAACAATAACTAGAAAAATAACTTCCTATTATTTCTACCATCATTATAAGGTATTTTTTAGGAACAATTCCATCCTTAGATAACATGAGGTTTAATTCAATGAAGTTTTTCTATGGAAGTGGTATAATATTTAACAAAATGTTTTAGTATTGTTTCATCATCAACCACATCTCTTTATTTTTAAAAAATTATTATATTGTAAAATAATTATCACATATATAATGATATTTTATTATGTTAATTTCATAACATAAATCCATCTCTTTCATCTATCAAATGGGAAATCAATCCATCATTCTTCTGTACGGTGAACTACTACCTCACAAAATGTTGTAATTCATTTTCCATCACCATCATTAATAGATTGATATAATTATTTATTTAATGTTTATATATTATATATAGTACTAATTAATCAGTATTTAATAGTAATATATCCTCTAATTTCATACCTTTACATTCATTGAAAAATGATAATTTCATTTGTGTATACGTATAGTCTACCACTTCCACAAAGAATAGTAATTCGTATTTCATCACCACATCAAATAGATGATATATATATGTATGTATGTATATATAAATAAATAATATGAATTTTTTGATATAATTATTATTCCTTAAATATAAAATAATATTTACACACTTTTTATAATGATCGTTGAATAGGGAAGTGTTACTCAGGCATACGAACAGTCTACTATTTCTATTTTAACAGCATTGTTAATTTTTCATAACCATATTTAATGGATGGTTTTAAAATTTATATGTATGTATAAATAAGATAAATATTTTATTTTTATAATTATATAGTTTTATTAATGTTTCAACCTCTACCATAGTTATCCTACATGATTTGTATTTGGAACATGGGTAGAATATCTTCAAAACATCCAATGTGAACTTAATAGATATTCTAATTTTATATAACATGGTATTTAATAAAATAAAAGGAATAATGAACATGATATTTTTTATAATGAAATTAAATAATTAATATTATATTTATTATTCTGGTAGATAAATAACGTACTAGATGATTCGGGCATGAGGAATGCTACCTTTTTTTTCAAAATCCTTATTTAATGTTTCCCTTTCATCATTTTTCCTCCATATCTATATTTGAAAAAATAATATGAATTTATTTTTATGGAATTGAAATAAATTTAAATGTAATTTTATGCCTCTTTTTATTTTATACTAAATTATTTCAAATGTAATCCATTTAAAAAATAAGTTGACTTTATTTAAAATAATTCAAAAGGAATGTTCAACTTTAATTTATACCATATTAATATATTTTCCCACCACCACAAAATTATATAAATTTTATTACTCTATAAGTTTTCAAGGTTTATTCAAAGAAAACCCATTTATTCTAGGTAATTTATTTTTGAATGGGTTTTTAAATGGAAATGGTATTTCAATATCCTAAATTGTTTTTTATATGTATTTAAAAGTGTTTCAAAGGGTTTTATGATAAAAGATAAGATATTTAAAAAATGTCACCATATAGTATATTAGAATTATATATGAAAATGGGTGATCCATAGGTAGCTTCTAGAATAGGTGATCTCAATTCATATTATATGACATGTGATCCCAATATTTCATACACAACAAATGAGATTGAAATAGATTATGTGATTGGTCCCCCAGAGAGTACTCTAATGCATTGGGTATTATCCTATTTCTTTTTTGAAAATAAATATGGAGTTTTCTAGGAGGTTTTTTCATATGTATAAAACTATATTCTAGTTATTTATGAAATGGGTTATGATTATAATGATCTAAGATTACAAAAGAAATGTTTTTATTTTCATTCCATGGGTTTTATATGTTTTATTTGAGAAAAACGTGTCTTTTTTCTTGTGGAAATGATATATTTCATATTCTAAATGAATATTGTGATAATGGAAAACCATTTATTGGTCTTTATGTGTTTCATTGTACTAAAATATTACTTATTATTTGATCCCTTAATGATAATCTTCTTCTAATTTCATGTTTTTAAATATTTTTCAAAGGGTTTAAGGGTGAATAAGAATAATGATAAAGAAAAAAAATGCGAACATAATATATGGGTTTAATGGGAGTAAAGAACATGTTGTATTACTGGATGTTGACAATGGTCTCACATTAATTTGTATTAAAAGATTGAAATGTGTAGTTTATGATCTTTTCAATACATCTAGGATTTTTGGACACTCACTATAATTGTTGGTTTCAAAGGAATTTTTATTCAATTTTTTAATTATGATGTTTTCATAGGAGATTCCGATTATAGTTATGGATACAATCCTGGGTCTATGTGTTTATGGTCGATCATATGTTCACATTTTTTGAAACCCTTTTTGAAGAATTACATTATTGAATGTCATATTGATTATTAAACTTTTGGGAGATGTTTTATTATATTAATGTATATATGTTTCTTCTAGAAATGGGGATGGCCTTGTTTGTTTAAGGTTCAAACATTCCAATCAGTTTCTAACGGGTTTATTCGTAGAACCGGAAAAATAAAATGATTCTATATCTATTTGGACCTACTTTCCAAAGGTAGGTTCTCATTAATTGTGGACTGATGAGTCTTAAGAAGTTGCATTGTTCGAGAGGATGGGAGGTCAGACTCATCACACCTTTTTTGAGGGGAATTATTACCATCTCCGGGACTCTCTTATAGATTTAAGTTATGTTCACGAATCCTTATTAATTTACCAATGAATAAAAATTATTTTTCCTTTATATTTGGAAATAAATGATCAATATGTATGAGATTTAGAGAATAGTTTATATGTATTTGAGGTTCTTAATCTATAGAGAATCATCGAAATGTATTGGAGATTCTTAGTCAATGGTATCCTTCAATATATTATATACAAATCTCTTGGCCATTATGACGACCATAATGGTTTTAAAGGCACTCAGTGGGGCACATGAAGTTTATTGTCTTTCAGATGGACAAGAATTATTTCAGAGTTGGGATCATACCCATAGATGGGCTACCTACATATCCTTGTTAAAGAGGAATCAGAAACCACGTAGTTTGGGAATTAAGATATAGTTTAACGTCATATGGGACAAATGAGAATTAATGGGTGATGGTATTGAACCTTATAAAGGCTTCCTACATACTCAAATTATAGGGAAGAGATCAAAGTACATGAAGTTTGATTAAGAAGTATGGGGGTTACGTATGATTAACAGCCCATGAAGATGTTTCGTGGTTACTTTTACACTCTAATCTCACGTGAGTCATTCTCGGTCTGAGAAACAAGAGGTATCAGTAAACATGACGATTTGTGACACAGAAGATGCGTTCACAATGAATGATATAGGGCTTATGCACATGTGACTTCCCAAGTAGGTAAAGACTAGGATTTACATCCAAAAAGAAGCTTAGGAACATGTTCCATAAAGATATTCATGCTTTATGGAGATTTGGATACTCTAACATGGGGCTTACTCTTGAGGAGGATGCCCAAATTAGGGGGGACTTGGGGTTTACTCTTAAGGAGGATGCCCATTAATAGGGTCCATAAAGGTATTTGTGCTTTATGGAGATTTAGATTCTTAATTTGGGGATTACTCTTAAGGAGGATTCCCAGATTAAGGGGGACTTTAACTTCTGATTGGCGCTTACTCTTGAGAAGGAGACCCAAATCAAAATAAATTAAGACTACGTCTTATTCCTGAGAAGGAGGCCCAAAGTTTAAAGGAAATTATGATTGGGGATTATTCCCGAGAAAGAGGCCCAGATTAAGCAACGTGGGGCTTACTCTTTAAGAGGATGCCCAGATTAGGGATCTTGGGGCTTAGTCCTAAGGAGGATTCCCAGATTATGGAACTTGGGACTTACTCCTATGTAGGATTCCTAGATTAGGGAACTTTGGGCATACTGTTAAGGAGGATTCCCAGATTAATGATCTTCTCATCTTAAAGGATGAGGTTGAATGAAGGAAATCTCTAACCCTAGTGACATAAAGTTATGTAAATCACAAGGTTTTGAGAGATGTTCAAAAAAATTCCTTTCAAATAAGGAATCCAACAACGGAACCATGCCATAAATAGATTTGAAGATAGTTTTGATGGCTAGATATTGAAGAGGAAAGGTGGATTTGATGAAAGGAAGTGAATTGGAAGTAGGCGCGCAAGTATTGGTCCAGCGTGCAAGTCCTGGTCGCACAAGTATACTTGCGCAACATGAGTTCACATGGGCAATAGAAAACCTGTAGGGTAATACTTGGGAGAGACTTGGATCAAGCCCTTAGTATTATCCCCATATGCTTCCAGAAGGGTGGCACACTTGTTTTCAGGAGAGGACAAGGTGGCGCGCAAGTGTCTCCATTTCCCTTAAGGGCTGGACACTTAGGCGCGCAAGTATTGATGAGTTAAAACACTTAATCCTTATTCTTCCTATTTAGATCTTCCATTATAAGTAAGAAATTACCTTAGAAGTGTTTGAAATACTCCAAGAAGAGACTAGGGCGCCCAGAGCTTAATTATGAGTTTTTGAAAATCCGCCCCTCAAATGGGGGGCCCACATGTGGTATTTATAGGCCACATGAGTTTGGGAGAAAAACCACTTTGGGCATGCAAGTGACCTGCACGCCCATGACTGGCGTGCATGCGACTTTCCCACCCAATGCTGGCATGCAGGTATACATGCGCGCCTTAATTCCTTTGTGAACTTATTTATGTTCTTCCCTTTTTTGGCTTGAGGTACTTACCTTAGTAAATATTTGGACTCTGTGATGGAACAAAGATTCAACAAAATTCCCCCCTCAGAGTCGAATCTAAAAAAAGAAAAAGTATTTGACTCTTTGGAAAAGGAGAAACCAATGTCAGGAAGTGCACAGGTATGAGGCGAGCAGGTTTCAGCGTGCAAGTTTCTGGATCACCTATAAATATTGGTTTCACTTCACACAATGCATCCCGCTTTCGAACGCTTCTCGCTCTCGTCGGGCAGGTGTCTTGGATTTTCGCTTTTTTGTGCTTCTATTCATTGCGTCGAGCTTCCTCATTATATTTCTAACTTGCGTTCCAGTACTAGCATGATACAACTTGCGCGACCGGCATAGACTTGCACACCAAAATTAGACTTGCGTGCATTAATTCCTTAGCCATTTTTTCGATTTCATCACAAATTTTATGAAAAACAAAACTTACTTAAAATTTAATTATTCGATCATTGTGTAGATTCAATGGCTCCTAGAAGAATTGGATCAGCTGATGAATTGGATAGTAAGATAATTTATTATATGATGAACATCGTTGGCCATGAATATTATGATATTTGCGACAGTACTCTCCCAGATTTATCCAAGTACTTGAAGAAGTATCATGTTAATTTTCCATAGAGCAGTTACTTGCCTTTATATTTCCATGGTCATCTTCCAAGAGTCAACATTCTAGAGCCAAAGAACAATCTCCCGCATTCTTGGTTTTAAACATACACCAACTTTTCTTCAGCAAATGTTTCAGTTGCAGGATCATTTTTAAATGCTGGAACAATTGAAATGCATTTATAATCCATCATAGGCCATGTTCTCTCGATGTGAAACCTCAAAAGCCTGAGCTGCAGCCGCATTGCTATCTCCCCATTTTATGAAATTCTCGGATGGATCAATCCATAGGGGTGGAAAAAGAGCTGAGATTTCCATCTCAGAGGATGTGTGAAGCTGAATTGGATGTGGGTATATTGGGTGTGACAAAACTATGCAGAGTTTGTCGAGGATCTGAAAGGAGACACAATATATGAATCTGTCTGGGTAGGTCAGACATATGTCTACTGGAATGATAACTTTGTGTCGGAGCTAATCCGCCGCTGGATCCCAAAAACCAATTCTTTACATATGACTCATGGAGGAGTAGGAATTAGTTTGTGGGATGTCTACAAGATCTCGGGGGATCCAATTTTGGGCGATAGGTATGATGAATTCATCCCCCCCCCAAGGTGATATGGAATGATTCGGAGAAGACTCTGGCATTGGCTCGAGAATTATTGAAAATTTTCCACAAGATCAAGAAATCAAAGTCCACCAAAACTCATTCTAGAAATGATATTAATTCATAAGAGTGGATGGATATGTTCCTTATCAGGAATAATGATAAGGGGCCCACCTGTAATCATCCTACCAGGTGCCATAGAACAGAGAAGAGGGGAGCTCTTGAAAAATTCTGACCAACTTTGGAAGAGGGAGAGTTTGGAATGTTGGCGTATGAAGTGGACGAAAGTATTCCAGAGAGGGCCTCTCTGGAGAGCTTTTTAGCTTTGTGGCTCAGTTTTTATCTTCTTCCATTTAGGGATTCAAAGGGAGGCATCAGGCCAGGGACCTTGGTTGCTGCAACCAAGTTGGATGAGAGTAAAATGGTTGGGTTGGGCACCAAAATTTTGATGAAGATTCACAGAAGCTTACTCCATGTCTATAAGGGTATGTATCCACTGAAAATAGTGGTACAATTCCATGTTTTGTGGGGATGGATCACCACTCACTTCAGGAGTTATGTTTTACAGAGCTGAGTACAGGTTCCTAGATGTTCTTTCAGACCATCAGTGCAAGCATATTCTAGAAGTTTTCCATTTTCCCTCAACTCCTATGATCTGAAGGTGCGGCTGAGCATGTTCAAGGAATTACATTTCTTTCTTTATGGGAACCCGCCAACCGGGCGGTTTGTTAATGATGGAACATCTATCCTAGAATTAAGGTCATACATTCTGGCTTGCAGAGATGGTTTATTGGCCACCAGAATTGACGGAGAGATTATATGCGAGGCCTATACTCCATATATATTTGCATACCAATTCAAGTGTCTGTAGCAGATTGTTGTATCCCCTCCTGTGCATGTCCGGTCAGAGCAGCATCCAATGGTTTCATGACAACTATGGTTGCTGACAGCTATGGAGAAGACATGGTAAGTATTTGATCTACCAGTTGCTGGAGCGGCAAGTTACTTGACTACATGGTATGTCGAGAACTGGGTAGCATCATACCTTGAAGGAGTACTGAATCATCCGGTTCCTCGGGTGGGGACAAAAAAGAGAACTTTCAGGAAAGAAAATTTTCTTCTAAATGGTGAATCTTCATCACCTAGAGCTGATTCACCGGATTCCTCACCTGGGGATGATTTTCCGGATTACCTGGATGGGGATGATGAGCCACGACATGCGTCAAAGTGGCATCTTGCCATATATAATCCTCCTTCTAGAGTCAAAAGACCTACTACATCGACTCCTGGTTAGTTATATCACTGAGGAAATTTAATCGCCACTATTTTATAGAGAAACAAATGTCATTTTCTTATTCTTTATATGTGATTGCAAGATCAGGGAAGAAGTTGAAGTCCAAGATTGTAGGACCCTCCTTGCGGTCTTATTTTGCACATGAAAAATATTTACAACCAGTGGTTGTCCAGACATGGAGGAGTTTATATTGTGATGCTAAAATCTCCTGTATGGACATATGCAAAGGGATACATATCTCTGGAGTACGGAATCTTTGGGTTTCTATGGATATCTATTTCAAGGATATCCCGGATGAAGTGAGGCCTTGCATCAGAGAGATGGAGATGCTCATATATGCCACATTAAGAGCTCTCTTCTAAGATCCCACGACAGTCATCCTTGTTCGTCATGTTTGGACTCGGCGGTTTTGGATATCAAGATATCAATGCCGCCGTGAAACAAGTCATCTTAAGGAGGCATCAGGAGAAAAAGTAATGTCATGATCTGACCAGAGCAAGGCTGATGAACAATATTAGTGAATTTGAGGCTACGGTGTCCCGAGATGAGGCTGATAATGCTGCAAAGTTGAAGGAGCTAATGCATAAGATACAAGAGAAAGTTTTCCAGTAGATGCACCTCAACAATAGATAGATGATGTTACTGGAGAACATGACCAGCTTAATAATTCAAACGAAGGAGTTCAAATGACTGTTTAGAAATCCATTACTGATGCCCAAAATGCACACCATCAAGCTGAAAAGAGCGAATCTGGTTGAGTGAATGAACTTCAAGTGGCTGCTGATGAAGCTCAGGATTCTTTAAATCAAATGAAGAGTTATGTTGAGGGCCTCTGGTAAATCTTGAAAAAGAGAAGAGACTCCAATCTATGGATGTCCTTATAACTCATGTGCATCAATTAAAAACAATTTCATCTTCAATCATTTATGCATGAATTCTCTTGATACTTGCATTAATTAATTTTACCTAAGCCAATGGGCCTAGTGTCACGACCCTTCCTCGGGTCCCGTTCCATGACTACCCCAAGCCTACCTTCCATAGGCCAGGGGCTGGCGACTAGGACCAAGACGTAAATCCCGGTAAAAAGGGAAGGAATTGCCTTTGAAAAGTAAACAAACACCACCGAGCAAGCAAGCAGAAGAAAAAACTATGTAAAAAATAGGTACAACAGTAAGTGTGGAAAAGTAAGTGGACCAGAATACAAACCCAAACTAAAAGTAAAGTACAACTGGAAAGGAAAAACAATAACTGAAAGTAAATTCGAAACGTCGAGCCTTCCACTGGAAGTCCCTCCTGAAGGGTGAGTACAAATCTCCTCTACATCTCCTAGGGTCCAGCCGTCCACTCTGAGTACGTTCCGCTTAGTGGTCCACCTCCGGGTACCGTCTTGCTCCACAATCCTCAACCACGATCAGTGATGTCCTTCACCTGCAACCAACACAACGTAGTGCGGGCATAGCCCGTGTAGTAGGAACCCCGAGACCTATTAAGGTCTCCCAGAATCCACAATGGATAATCCAAAAAGGAAAGATATAATCACGAAGTAACATTCGACACTACTTAGGTATATGCCCATACATATACCTAAGTCATCAAGTCTCGTTCGGCTCCATCATCCGAGACCATGTACAAACCAGTCCACACAGGAAAGTAAAATGTAAATCCACACAGGATAGCACAACACAATCCACATAGGAAAGAAAAAAAGGATTCAGCTCACACAGGTATACTTATTCGTAAGACGATAGAGATGATCAGATATTTCCACTGATTCATCTAAGCCGTCGGACCCACAAAAAATTGATAGGTACTAACCCCCGCAATGACCCACAAAGGATCTGACACACAAAGGATCGGTAGGTAACTAACCCCCGCAATGACCCAAAATGGATCTGACCCACAAAGGATCGATAGGTAACTAACACCCGCAATGACCCTTAAAGGATCTTACCCACAAAGGATCGATCGGTAACTAAACCCCGCAATGACCCAGAAAGGATCTGACCCACAAAGGATCGATAGGTAACTAACCCCCGCAAAGACCCACACAGGATCGTACCCACACATGATCTGTAGGCGCTGGACCACACAGGACCGCTAAGCGCGGACCCACACAGGATCAGACCCACACAGGATCGGTATCACTGATCCACGTAGGTTCGCTGAGTGTTGTAGTCTTCGTCGTCGAAACCACTGAGGATCTCTGTACAGTCGTCGTCGTCGTCATTGCAGTCGCAGCCAGCTCTAGGGTTCCCGCACACAACAAGCTCATTCTGGAGGGTCCGCTCCATGGGCCGAGGGGATGATACATCAACTGACACAATGCCCGGAGTTGATGTATCCAAAAGTTCTGTATCGTCATCAGAAACTCAACTTCGCAGACGGCGCGTCAATCGGACACCCGATCCGAGAGTTGTTGGCCTTTTCGTCCCAGGGGCCCGGTTGGTTTCTAAGGAAAAACCAACCCAACCGTAATCCAACTACGTACAAACCTCGAGTGGAGTAAGAATAAAGTTCCTTCTCACTACGGGGAATTAATCAAAGTCGACGGCACGTCAATCGGACGTCCGAAGCTCAAGATATGAGTGTTTCCGCTCCGAGGGCCCGGTTGGTATCGTGTACGAAACAACCCGGACGAACTCAAAGTTCTCCGAAACATTGAGTGCGATATACCGAAAAGACTGTCTCAATCCAAGGATCGCATTGCAATTGACGGTGCATATATCGAAGGCCCGTAGATCATGTTATGGGCAACAGACCGAAAAATTTCGGTAATAGGGTGTTCGGGCCCGGTCCGACCAGGCTCGATACCCCTAGGGTTGGCCCGAACCGGGCAACCCGAACTAGGTCCGGGTCCGGCCCACTTGGGTGCGGCTCGACCCGGCCTGGGCGCAGCCTGGCCCGGCATGGGCGCAACCTAGCCCCGCCTGGGCGCGGCCCGGCCCAGCCTGGGCGGCTCGGCCCGACGCGCTGGGCGCGCGGCGCTGGCCGGTTGGCCAGGCGACCAGCTCGGTTGTTACGGCCGAGCGTTGCGGGCGGGGGGCGTGATGCCCTCGTGTGAGGAAACCGCGGCCCCTTGATGGGGCCACTCACATCGGGCATCCGGGGGTCTCGGACCCCCGGTTCTTCCACGGTCTGGTCGGCCCGCTCCGGCCGGCCAGCTTCTGCCGCCACGGGACTGGCAAGGCCAGTCCCCTTGCTCCGATGCTGGCGGCCCAAAACCGGCCACCGGTTCCCCTGCTCCGCCACGGCCCTCCACCGCGGCCCCGCCCCGGCCGCAGTGCTTCTGAGGTCCTCCCGCGTGGCGCGACGGCACCGCGTCTTTTGATCATCTTCTACCGTGCGGCGCAACAGTGCCGCATATTTATTGTTTCCAACGGCACGATGCGACGGCGCCGGGCTTCTCCACTCTACCTTTTACAAAAAATTCCTCCCGGTGCTTTGGCACCACGTCGCCTTGCTCGCGGCATCAATATAAACAACCAAAGAGGGGAGGAGTGTCAGCCTTGTTCGTGCAGTCTGGCCTCCTCCCGTTATCACGATAACAGGCGGTTCAAGGAAGGGAAGATAACGACGAAAGAAAAATCAAAAAAAAAAGAAACGCATAAAACCCCTACCTCAACGCTGTCGTCGAACGAGCGTTCGTTGCGGAATTAACCGTCGCCGAAGAAGAGGATCGCCGTGAAAGGAGAGGACAGCTGCGGAAGAATGGGATCACCGGGGGTGTTAGGTGAGCTCCGAGGAAGGCGTCTCTCACTTTCGTCAGTCGTCAGAGGTCGGCGTTCTTCATCGGCAGCGTGAGTTCTTCGCGTTCGTCATCGAAGAACGAAGAATCCTCTCTTTTCTCCCAAAGGTTTCCACAACCAGAAAACCCACGAAATAAATTAGTTTAACACTTATTTTATTATAATAACCTATGCTTTTGAAATTCAAAATATAAGAAATGAACAATTAATTCAGTGACATAATTGTAACGATTTAACCGCCCAATTTAATGAGGTGTTTCTTAACTAGAAAAACGCAATGTTTGAGTTTCATTAAAAGGGGGGTTGCGGGTGCGTTACATAAGAGGGAAGAAACGGTGGGGATCTTGCGGGCCCCACCTCACAAATATCCTACCAAGTGGGTAGGATATTGTGGGTCCCACCTTATCTGCTTAACTTAGGTTAAGTAGCTTTACGTGAAATAAAATAAAGTTGTCGCACCCTTTTTATTTTATTTCATAACTTAACACCAATAATTAAAAACCACACACAAGAAAACGCAACTCTGGAAAAGGCGTTTCTAAGAAAATATCAGCACGGGGATTCCATCGGTGCCCTCAGAATTCGATTCCGAGCACCGGTTCAAAAGTTAGAAAACCCCGATCGTTCGTTCACTGAACGTACCCGATCTAAACTTCGGAAAATGATTCTGGGCACACCGGGCCTCAGAATTTGGTGTCGTCAGAAACTGCGTTCTTGTAAAATTCAAAGAAAATTAAGAAAAAAAATGTCCTTGAATTTTAAGGGTCTTTACACCTAGTTAGCATAGTTTGATTTTTTTTCTAGGGTGATACAAACAACCCCATAAAACTTTGCATCTTTTGCTGCTAAATATTGCCTAAATCATTTAATATGTAAGTTTAGTAATCTGGGACTCGAATTTTATTTAGATTTCCTTTTATATGTTCCCAATTTAATGAGTACACTGTCTCTTGTTTTCGATTTAAAGTCATGCATGTCTGAAATAAAAATGCAAATGTTGAAGTCCGAAATAGCTTTGACCGAATGGATTAAAATTGACTCAATTCATTGATAATTGTTTTGAAAACACATTACCACATTCATGTATGGGGGAAAACATGTAAACTATGACCTATGAAATTTTGAATCTGAGGGATGATATAAAAAAAAGTGCTAAAAGGCATTAGAGGGAGTATTTCCTAAGAGTGAAGTTACCACTATTTGACAAACCTATTAGGGGGTTTAATTATGCAGGTCCACATAAGGGTAGTGGATGCATAGTAAAATAATAGCATCCTTTTTCTGACAGGTCCATTATGTAGACTACTTATGCAAGGCCACCTAGGGGCACATGCTGCATATTCAAGAAAAAGAACTCTCAGAAATTTTACTTTTCTATTTCTAAAAAGCAAGTGGAAGTTTATGGACATTCAAATTTTCCAAAGCATAGAGTTTTCTGTATGGAGAGGGTTACTTGAATATGGAGAGGATATTCCCAATCAAGATTGTCAAAGAATTGGATGAATGTAACTCCTGAGAAGGTCTAATCCAAACGTAAGGAAGGGAAATATAAACCATAGACCTGAACACTTTCAGATCATGAAATAGAGTATGGGATAAATATGTTAAGGATGTCTATTTTGGCGGGTCCCTGCATATTTTCATTAAGACCAATAAAGACAAAATAAGTTTTCCTCCCAAGAATGAAATTACCACTATTTGAAAAACATGTTAGGGGGTTGAATTATGTAGGGACACTTAAGGGAAATGGCTGCATTGTCAAATAATATAATCTTTTGACTGACAGGTCCTTTATGTGGACTAATTATGCAAGGCCGCCTAAGGGAACATGCTGTATAGTCAGGAAAAATAATTCCTGGGTATCAGACATTTTGTGACCAGAAGTCATGAAAAGGGTTATGGAGATTTGGAAGTATTTAAGTTTAGGTGTATGAAACATGAAAATGGGTATTGTCCAATACATGAAAGATATACATAGACCAATTCTTACCATAACCTTGTTGTGGTTGGGTCCGGAATTGAGATACTGGACTTCACTACATATCTCATTAGAATGAAAATCATGCCAAATGTAGTTCATGAAATATATATTAACATCACATGGGAGGATAATATAGGAGATCTTAGTTTAGGGTCATAGAGTTCAGACCATAATGAGGGATACACCTTGTGTGTTTTTTATAAACCTGATGTGAACAATGACCAGGGTTTTCATACCACATTCATGTGCTCACAGGGGGACTTTTCAGCAAAGGGACTGACGGTGAAGTTTGGGGTTAGGCCTAATGACTTGGGGTAGGGTTCGAGGGATGCTCAATCGTTCCTACGTATCCCATAAGGATGGGAATCAAGCCATATGTAGTTCTTGAAATATACTCTGTATAGATTTGGTTTGTACATGTTAAGGGTGAAAGGGGACTTTAGTGCAATGATGGTTGGATCCAAGATTAATGGTTCGGGAATTTCCATGTATGCACATAGTCCTTGGTGTATAACATGATTT
Source organism: Viscum album (assembly GCA_963277665.1). NCBI lineage: Eukaryota > Viridiplantae > Streptophyta > Magnoliopsida > Santalales > Viscaceae > Viscum > Viscum album. The sequence continues at coordinate 267,252 of CAUJRU010000332.1, read as the reverse complement.
GGTATCAATGTTAATAATTATTTCCTCCCAGGTGATGGTATTAGAGACTATTATAGTTTATCGTCATACATGACAAAAGTGGGAATAGTTTAAGGTCATATGCATGGACTGGTGCAGCATTGTTTAACTTCATGAAGCTAGTATGTATTGATATGCAGTTTAATGTCTTACAGCGAGGACATTGGGGAACTTTATATTTTAACCTCATATAGCAAGGACGATGATTAACCAATGTCAATATATTGGTTTCAGGGGGAGGCTTCATGGATCAACATCGTATGAGATGGAGGTGCACCGTTGTGAAGATGTTGATTTTGGGTTTGAACCTCAGGATGTTGCCTACATACACATCCTAGATGGCAAGGACCAAAGTTCTCATAGTTCGATGGAGAATGAATTGGTGATCAAGTTGTACTTGAGGAAAACCCGAAGATGATATTGGGACTTACGTGTGGTTATCAGCCCAGAGAGGGTGTTATGGTTGAAGCATACTCTAGGATCACATGAGTCATGCTCGGTGTGAGAAACAAGAAGTAACAACAACCCTAATGATTCACTGTCTAAAGCCATGTAGGAAAAAAGGGTGTTGTACAGTTTATCGTCATGTAACTAGGAAGTATTATAGTTTAACATCTTGTCGGACATTTGCACAGTTTAACGTCATATATATCAAAAGGGACCCATTTAAACATCAAGTTGGACAATAGAGGGACCATTCCGTTTAAAGTATTGCAGCGAGGACTAAGAGGGACCATGCAGTTTAAAGTCTTCACAATGAGGACTAAGGGGACCATACTACTTAAAGTCTTTCAGTGAGGACTAAGAGGACCATTCCGTTTAAAGTCTTGTAGTGAGGACTAAGAGGACGATGCATTTTAATGTCTTGCAGTGAGGAATAGGAGGACCATGCAGTTTAAAGTCTTTAAGTGAAGACTAAGAGGAACAAGTATTTTAAATTCTTGCAGTGAGGACTAATAAGGTGTATTTTTATTACACAAAATAGTTTTCAAAAATCTTGCATTGGTTTGAGTTGTAATGAGTTCTCCATACATTTAGATTAAAGAATAAGCACCATTGGAGTAGATCTTATGTATTGAATAAGGTCCTTACAACATTGGCTCGATATTGGGAGGTTTCATTCCTAGTATCATTGGAGTTCTGAGGACCAATACCAATTCTCCTTGAATTAATGAATGAAGACAAACTTTTTTATTGAAAGATCGTGCTATCCGATTCTGATAAAATTCTATGTGGTGCAGTGTGCACTATATTTTTTCATCTAATCGTTCCAATTCATAAATCTCTTTTGAGATTGTTCATCTATGGATGACTGATCAAAAATGGCTAATCTGGGTGAAGTTAATTGAACCTCAATGGGAAAAACTTCTTATGTTCCATACACCAATGAGTATGGAGTTGGCCACATCGCAGTGCAGGTGGTGGTCTGATAAGCCCATATAGCATGAAAAAGTTTATCAGGCCATGATTTCATATCTTTATCCACCATCATTTTTAGTATTTTTGAAAGCGTCTTATTGAAAGCCACTATTGGGTCATTGGCCGCTGCATGATACCAAGATGAATGGTTGGATTTGATGTTGTATTTTTGATACAACTTCCTTACCTCGGATGAACAGAAGTTTGTGCCATTTTCCATAAATATGGTATGAGGGACACCAAATATAGTAATGATGTTAGACTTTATGATGCTAACAATTCTTTTAGAGCTAACTTATTTGAGAGGTATTGCCTCTGCCCATTTGAAAAAAATAGTAGCAGTAAAAATATACTTAAACTACCTTGATGTAGCTGAAGGGTAAGGTCTTACTACATCCATTACCCATGTGGAAAATGGCCATGGGTATTTAGCTGTATGAAGAAACTTTGGGGGTTGATTAATGAAGTTGGAACATACTTGGCATGAATGAAACTTCTTAGTGAAATCAACATAATCTTGCATCCTTGAAGGCTAGAAGTATCCAAGCCTTCAGATTTGACCAGAAAGCCTCTATCCAAATTGGTGGGAACCACAAACTCCTGCATGTACTTATTTCATGATAGCCATTGTCTCTTCACCGTCAATACATCTGAATATAATTTCCTCAAAACCTCGCTTGTAGAGAATTTTTTGTTGATCTGGGCTATCATAACGAGTAAACATGAACACACATCACCAGACTTGTTCTTTCGCGACTCTATCAGATGGGAGTGTTCCATTATGAAGGTATTCCCTGATAGGTGTCATCCATCCTGTAATATGACCATATAGTTCAAAAATGAGACTAATTTCATTGATTTCCTCTGTTCTGATTTGAAAAAAATAGAAAACTACATAACAGTGGGCAATACTGATGATTGTTTCATCCCAGTTTGGATCTTCCAGGGCTGTGGCTACATTATCCGTTACATCAGCTTGGGAATTTTGTGATCATGGGAGATAAGAAAATGTCAGTTCTAAGGGAAATTCCGCCATTAACTCTCTGACATAATTATACAAAGGGATTTACTCTTCTTTTCTGATGGCATAATCCCCATTTATTTGTTTGATTACCAAATCTCAATCACCTTTTACCATCAAGTGATTCACTTGCACCTGAAGCACCAATTCCAAGCCTGTGATGAGAGCATGATATTATGCTTTATTTTTTGTACCACCTTCCAACAATAAGAAGGAATAGGGAAACACTGCCTTTTCTGGGTAAATAAGGACTCTCCTAATCCAACTTTGTTGAGTTTAGGATTTTCCATTCTCTTCCGAGTTGGACTTCAGGAAGCACTATCAAAGTACATTTTCCATGTTTGATGATTATCTCGAATAAAGAAGACCTATTCATCAGGAAGTTTAGTATTAAATGATGCATCATCCGTGGATGGATGCTCAATAAGGAAATCAACCAGGTCTTGGCCATTTACTTCCTTTTGAGACACATATTGGATATCAACCTGCTTCAAAATAACTGCACACCTTGCCAGAAGTTCTGTAAGCATTGGACGACTAACGATAAATTTGATCGGGATATTGTGAGATACCAATTGGACCTCATGATATCGCAGGTAGTGTCTCAATTTCTGAACTGCAAAGATTAATACTAGGAAACAGTTTTCAATACTTGAATATCGAGTTTCTCCCTCTTGCATAGTCTGACTAAGAAAGTAAAGGATATTTTCATTCCCAGTATCATTCTATTGGGCAAGGAAGGAACCCAATAATCGATCTAAAGCTATCACATAGAGGATAAGAGGTCTTCCTTCAACAGGTGGCATTAATACCGGTGGAATCAAGAGATATTTCTTGAGGATATCAAATGCCTCTTGGAAATCTTTGGTCCATTGGTTGGAGACTCCTTTATTCATTAATTTGGTGATGGGTAAACACTTGTCTGCCAAATTGGAAATAAAATGCCGAATATATGACATGTTTCCTTGAAGTCCTCTTAATTCATTCAAATTTCGAGGAGGTGAAATACTAAGGATTGATTTTTTTTCTCAAGATCAACGTCAATACCATGATGGCATACAAAAAAGATGAGAAATTTTCCTAAGGTTACCCCAAAAGCACATTTCAAGGGGTTCATCTTCAAATTTTGTTGTCGATATTTATTGAATATGATTTCCAGATCATCCAAGTGATTATAATGTTTTCTATATTTAACCAAAAAATCATCCACATAACATTCAACAAATTTCCCTAAAAATGATTTGAGGATATGGTGCATGAAAAGTTGATACGTTGCACCTCCATTCTTTAGGAAAAAGGGTATTACCTGATAGTAAAACACACCTTGAGGGGCTCTTATGGCTACAGATTCTTCATCTTCTATAGACATTCAGATTTTATTATACCCAGAATATTCATCCATGAAGGAAAGTGCTTCATAACCAGTTGTTGCATCAATTAAGAGTTCTGTGATCAGAACTGGAACATCATCCTTGGGACAATGCCGATTAAGATATCCAAAGTCAATGAAAACTCTAATTTGTCCACTCTTTTTTTTCACAGGGAAAATATTAGCCAACCATTTGGTATATTTAACTTCTCTAAATATGTTACCCTTTATAATCTTATCAACTTTAGCTTTAATTTTGGAGGAATAAGTTGGGTGTGTTCTTCTTGGGGAGTTCTTGAATCCTCGATGTTCTTCTGGAAAACCAAAATGATGTGTGGAAACATCGAGATCTAGACCAGGAATTTCTATATAATTCTATTCAAATACATCTCAATTTTTCTTTAAAAAAAGAAGTATACATTTAATTCTCTTTGAGAGTCATGGTCGCACTAATTATTGTGGGGCGTGGATCTTCTTTTGTACTCAGATTTATTTCTCTGAGTTCATCCACAGTGGTAGAGATAACCTCTTCCAATGTAGGAGTAGCATCTCTGAGATCTTCCTCTTCTTCTTTAATATGTGTTACTTCCTCTATTTCTACTTGCATTGTAGATGATAAAGTAGAACTTATATGGTCAAGGGAGAAGCTAAAAAGTGAACATCCTGAAAAGGAGGATTCCATTTCTGACCCTATTGATGATGAAGGGTATTTATGAGGTGATAGAGAGGAGATGATGGATTGAGAATCGACATCATTATTTTCCTTTGGTATTGCAATAAATTCTTATGGCCTGGTTGTTGAACTATAGAATTGATGGATTTTAGTGGAAAAAATGAAGACATCTCCATGTAAGATTTCATAATTGCTTGTCCAATCAATAATTTCTACCATGCTATCTTGCTCGATTTCTGTAATTGACATTATATAAGTTTCCATAAGAGTGTTTGGATTAGAGTCTATCCCAACAATTTGAATGATAGGCAACACATAATATATACTCACAGGTATTAATGGGTTTACTGGAATCTTTTCCAAACTATATGGAGCATTAATTTTGGTGACCATCTGTGCTGTGGATTTTTCCTTTCCCTCCATGTGATAAAACTCTGCCTCAATGTATCGAGATTCACATGTTTTGAAGGTTTTGTCACTATAAAACGTCCCAACTTGACCATTGAAACAATATTTGAGACATTAATGGTTTGATGAAGGTACAGCCGCATGTTGATGTTGCCAAGGTCTTAAAAGGATAATATTGAAAGCTGTGTCCTGATGAACAACCAAGAAATATGAATTAGATACAAGGTCCCCAAACTGAATTCTGAGTGTAATTTCATCCAGAGGTTCTTGTTCATTCTTATCATATCCTTCAAACATCAATGTAGAAATAGATAAATTAGATTCAATGAGTCCTAATAGACGTTGTGTACGAATATGAATGAGATTGACTCTTGAGCCATTATCAATGAAAGCTCATCATATGTCTATATCATTGACTTTTCCCGATAGATTCAAAGGTCTGATATGTCCATGTACAACATCATCTTCATATTTATCTATAAAAGATATCCCTGCATGGAATTCTCCAAGTTCATTCTCTATATGGTAGAATTCAGCCGCAAAAATTTCAGTTTCGAATTTTTGAGGACTTGACAAAGCCTCAATAAGCGCCTCTTGAAGATCATTTGATAGATTCAAGGAATCCAGAATTGATAACTTGGCCGGTACTCGGGCCATATGTTTTAAGACATTATAATTTTGATCGAAAGGTCTGGGTTTCCTAACATGAACATGTGGTTTTGCAGGTGCCTTAGAAGTTGTTGCTTTGAAAGTATATGCATCTTGTATCGGGGTAAGAGTTGGAAATACACTTGGATTTGGAAGATTAGACTGACTATGCCTATTTATTTGGTTAGAGGAAGAAGGTGGGACCTCTAACCGGTCTTCCAAAATAACTTTGTCAGGACCAAATCTTCCATGTGTAGAAGAAATTTCTTGTCTCTGTTGAGCCTGCTGAAGGGCTTTTCCTCGAGTTTCTATTGCATATACAGTTCTATCAGGGGTAGGATTGAAATAGTGGATTCTGGAATATACACCTCTTCCCCTGTATCCTAGACCTCTTTCTCTTACAATAATTCCTCTGTTTGATACAGGGAACATAGGCTTATCATGATTGAAACAATTATTGGCATAATGATCTCTTAAATAAATCATGTTAACAGAACCAAAGATCAATTCTTCATCTGATGATGATTCTGCCTGATTAGCTAGTTCTGGTTGTGCCATTTGGTGGGGCGGTGGCCGTGCTTTTGAATTAGGTGGCATAAAATCTTCCAGAGTCAAAGACAATTTATGCTTTGACACGAACTCGTCTTCTTCTGACTGCTCATTGTTCTTCAAATTATGCTACTTATTTGAAGATTTTCCTTCTGATAAAGGGGGGTTTGATGTGGCATTCATAGGAGAAGACATAATTGTTTGATTCAATTGTGTTCTTAATTTGATTGAGTTCGGTTTATTGTTTTCCTGACCATCCAATATTTATATTTCTGCGCATTTTAATTTTTGACTTCGTGCCACACGCCCTCTTCCTCTGGATCAGTAGTAGTAACACATGCTACCTGGGCTGAAGAACCTTTCAGTTTTACCTATACAGAGTCCACCATCTTCTATAGGAGGTATTTGAAGACAAAACACTCGTGAATGGGATATACCAACATCTTATGAAATGGGAAATAGTTTGGGAGTTCTTCATCTCCATCCTTGTTTGTCCTTTTGGGCATTGGAAACTGAACAAGGTTGTTCTCCAGAGCTGACATGAAGTAACCCAGAACATGTTCATTCCGGAAAGAATAAACTTTGTTCTTCAAATCGTTGAACTGTTTCTGCCTTTGATCTTTTTGATCATCTCGACGAGGTGACCATTTTTTTTGACGTTCAGGAGGTGGAGCCCTTCAATATGATGAAGTTATTGAAGTGGAATTATGTACATGTGCGTGTTAAAGTGTAATTGTAGAAGTCTTTTATTTCCCTATTCTCCATCCCAAAAATGATGGAATTACCCGAGCATTAGCCTTAGTATTCATAAGAGATTCTTCGATCTACTTAGTGATTAAAGTATGGTCCTGAAACCTTCCTGTTTATTTCAACGGGATCAATGGTGTGTGTAATTAATCACCCAAATTTTCCACACAAATTGGCAACAATTCTTCTGGAAGGAGTTCTAATCATAAGTAATATGTTAATCCCTTTCAGTGAGCAATGAAATTTGAAACTCTTTCAAATTCCCTTGGCTTACAATTTGTAAGATAAAAAACTGTCTGCTTTGGAAATGTTGAGCTAAATTGAAGGAGAAATCTTTGACAGAGATCTTCCCACCTAGTAATTGAACGGGATTGCAAGCATGTATACTAGACAAAAGAAGGCCCTTGTAATGACTGTACAAAACACCTGAGATTAACTAATTCTTTTTGTTGAGTAGTTCCCATCATAGGATCATAATGAGAAAAAAAATTTGTTAAGTGTTATTATGGATCTCCCGAGCCATTAAAAATTGGGAATTTGGTACTTGAAAATATTGATGGGGGAGGAATTGCATCCACCCATTCAGGGTAAGCTCTCTTTTCTGGTTGAATTTGTGCACTTTTTCCTTCCATAGATTCCAAATGAGCTGATAATGACTCAATGGTAGTCATTAATTTTTGAGAAACAACTGGTTGATCTTGGACCTGAGCAGGTGCAATAACTGGAGTTTGGATGGGTGTGGCGACTAGGACTGCCAGTGATGGTAGTATTGCCTGTTGTTGTTGTGTATAACCCGTATGGTTGGGCCTGTGAGTGTGTACTGGTAAATGGGTATATTATTGATCCATCCTAGTAGCTACAACAAATTCCCTTGATTGATTAACTCCATATTGCTTAGGAGGAAGACGACCATGAAGTAGTTCTGCATTTAACCTATTTAACACCTTAATTTATTCTTCATGGTGTGTGAACCTTTCTGATAATGAGAGTGATTGGCCTTCTCTAGAGGAAGGGTGGAATGTAACCTGATGTTTACCCTTATCCTGGGTATGTGCCTTTCTGGTGTATGGAAGGGCATTACCCAAAGAAATTTCTTCCCCTTGGGCAAGCCTCTGTCTTCGGGTACGCACACCTCATTCATTTTTGTATGTGTACACATCCTCTTGAACATAAACTTCTTCATATGATCTCTCTAAGTGAGCCTCATGTTCTGGGGGATTTGTGACAACGATATTGATGAAATTTTTCGATGAATAATGCATTGCATCCCTTCGGTCAGCGCTTCCGCGATTCTATTTTCTTCCATGTACTTTAGGATACATTGGCCATGGTTTAGTTGATACCTCATGAACTTCTTGATTAACCGTAATTTGGATGGAATCTTCGGATAATTATTCTCTACGTTCCTCTTGTGGTTTCTTCCCTAATTGAGAGAAGACTAACTTTCACTGAGGATAAGATTGAGAACATGGAAATGTTCCCATTCTGGTGCATTGGGTGAGTTCCTGTTTTTCCTCCTCAACTCCTCGAATCCTTTTTGTTGATCCCAAGGTTTGGATTAAAAGAGTCCACAGTCTGGAAATATGAGGTGGCTCTTGAGCTGCTACATCTGAAAATTTATTAAACTTTATCTTGATTTTTCAGACATTAGTCCAGAAATTAGCTAGATACATCAACCTACATCCACTCAAATCACTTGTCTCAGATGGTCGTTGGATTATTTATTACATTTCGGCCACCTGATGATGTGCATGCTTTAAACGAGAAGCATGTTCAATATTCTCATTTTATAGATGCACAAGTAATTCAATAACTTTTTCTTTATATTCATGACTCTGGGAAGAGCTAGTTGAGGCATGTTCTTGGGCACACCATTGATTACACACAAAACCAGGTATCTATGGCCAGCCATTGGCAATAACATTTCTTAAGACCACTTTTGGAAGGCTTTGTTGACTAGAGAGTACAGTGAAATGTAGTTCTCCATGAACACCCCATCCCATAATACGAATACCAGATATGGCATTGGTAATTAACTGGCACAACCTTTTTAACGTGCCAAGTCATGAATGCTAAAGGGATCTCTGCTCATTTTCATCCTTTGGATGACGATAAACTGAGAGAGATGCCATGTCAATTTGGCATTGAAACTCTTCTATTATATTGACCTGATTTTATATTCTTCATAAGATAATATTTTCTCTTTTAAATGACAAATATTTTTCCATATGTTCAAATGAATATCATGAATACAATCATCTCTCAACATTTCTGGAATGTCATACTGAGATTCAGGAAATTTCCATAACATGACTGGTATTTCAACTTTTGCAAGTCGTTTTCTCATATTTAGCAGTTCCTCTTTGTCATTTGATGAAGAATCTTCTACCTGGTTGGACCAAAGTCGGTGATTCTATGTTGCTTCATCAGATTCAACAAGATTGGTAGAGAATTCATTTGTCAAATTGGAATATGAATGACCCATGTGTGGTTCCGAGAATTAACTACACCCTGAGATATCATCTGATTGAGAAATTATTTCACCTTCTAGAAACAAAGAATCAGACATGACTGGCTTCAATTTGCAAGTTCCTCAAGATAAGAGGTCTCTCTCGTTACTGCATTGTCCATTGAACAATTTTACAGTCAATGCGAATTACAACTGCGTAGAGGACTCTCGCAGCTATATTAATCATCACGGGGAGGACCACCATAGTGGGTTACAACAAAAGATGAAACCTTTTGCTCTTTGATCTTCTAGCCACACAGAGGGTTATTGAGACACTCAACTTAATATGATTCTTCGACATCGAACAAACTATCATGAAGCAAGCCTTCAAGAGGATGTGTCTGATGAAGACCTTCAGAATTATTGTTGTCACTTCCAGAATCTGGAAATGAAAGAGTAGAATATTGGGTTGCAATAGACAATTGTCTGAGCGCTTCAAGAACACCAGCATCGAGCAAGGCCTTAGTGAAGATTGGATCTTGATTTCTGGACTGTGTTGGATGGGTTTTTTTCTTAGATGCCTTCTTATTGACATTGGAAACAACTTGATGAAGAAGGTGGTTATTATGGGCTGGTGTACATGCTTTCTCAGGAGAAATGGCTAGGTTATGCTGATTATCTCCATTCAAATCAGGTGTACGTGCCCGAATTGATTTTCCATATGACATGGAAGAGTATTCCCCACAACCCTCTTGGACTGGAATAGAGGTGAGTATATACTCCGGGGTGATATGTTTATGACTCACTACACTGATAGGGACAGATTTTTATTTCTTTCCCTATGATGTCACTGAAGTTGTTATAATATTTTAAGAGGTATCCAGAATATGGGCAGTGATTTGTTTCTGCTCTTTAACCATTGTTATAATGTGCTTGGGGACTTCAGCTACCAGAACTAAAATATACGTCCATTCCACGTCTGGAGTAGGTGTGTGTGCCTGATCCTATCCTCTTTTTCCTATCAACGAATTCTGACAGTACTTATGCATAAGGGCATAGAGTTTAGTCTTCTCCAAATTTTTCGTCAGAGCTTTCGACTGACTACTCCAGGTGCTACCAAACGAGATTGTTCACATGCTTGATGATCATTGTCAAGTGTATGTGCCTTCTATGTATTCTTCGTCATGTATGGTTGAAGAATTTCATTCAATACTGGCAGACGAGACCGATGACAGAATTTGTGATTGTAAACAGGTTTATGTTCCTGCTTATCAGTTTCCACCATATTAGATTGTCGAGATTCTTTGGATGCAGTCAGATGAGCATGCTGACTGGATGATGAATTATAAATAGGTGTATGTGCCTGCCTATAGTACTCCGCCAAAATATCATGGCAGGATTGATGTGTTACTGCAAGACGAGTCTGTTGGGCAGTGAAATCAGGACGGATGGGTGTATATGCCCGCTTGTGGCTTGCCATCTAGTTAGATTGATGGAATTTTCCAGAGGGGGAAGAAGTAAGAACCTACTCCATATAGACTAGATTTCGCCTTTTACGGGTTGTCTTGCGTGCTCGGGTCTGAGGAACCTGAGCTGAACCCCTAAAGGCGATACCCTCATCATGTTGAGGGTGCACTACCACACGAGTTTGGCGGTGATTGTTGATGGGATCCCTCAAGAAGGACTCCTTTATTTTTGAAATAAGGCCTTGAGTGACCTCTTCATTGACCTCCCTATAATAAGGGAGGGACTGGTGATTGTGTTACATGGATAAAGAAACGAAACGGTTGGAGATGGTGGTTGGAACCATCTTCTTATTGACCATTGGTCGTAGTTGTCTGGAAAACAAGGGTGAGTTGTTAACATGGAGGTCTTGTCAAGCGGCCTCCATAGTTAGAATAGTACTTTGTTGACGATATTCCTTAACCAATGTATTTGAGACCCAGCATTGCAGATGCTGAGTAGGTGATGTCATCCTGAGAGCGGAAGAGGATCCAGCAGACGTAGTAGCCGAGGAATTCACAGGTGATAATTTTAAAGAAGCCATTTCTATAATACATAGAGATCTTGAAAAATAGTGCATGTTTGATATAACAGACATAATCAAGATAAGTTTGGTTGGACTACATCTTTTGAATGAGCACATATGTTATTTATTTCTTTGTTGGCCCTCACATTAAGTTATGTAGGGGTCTAACAAATAAGTAAAACATCATTTAACATGGTCAAGGATTCACGTTGGGTTCACCATTTTTGTTACTTCCGGAAATGGAGATGACCTTGTTTGATTGGGGTTAAAACTTTCCAATCAGTTTCTAATGGGTTTATTCATAGAACCGGAACCATCCAATGATTACATATCCATTTGGACCTACTTTCTAAAGGTATGTGGTCATTAGTTTTGGACCAATGAAGCTTAAGAAGTTTCATTGGTCGAGAGGATGGGAGGTCAGGCTCATCACAACTTTTTTTAGGGGAATTATTACATACTCTGAGACTCTATTATAGATTTAAGTTATGTTAATGAATCCATATTAGTTTACCAATCATGAAAATGAGTTTTCTATCAGATTTGGCAATCAATGATCTCTATGTATGAGATTTAAAGAATCGTATATATATATATGATGTTCTTCATCGATGGAGCATCATTTGTATGTATTGGATATTCTTAGTCAATGGTATCCTTCAATACATTATATAGAAATCTCTTGGTCATTATGATTCCCATACTTGTTTTAAAGCCACTCAGTGGGGCACATGATGCTTATTGTCATTTAGAAGGACATGTATTATTTCAGAGTTGGGAGCATACCAGAAGATGGAGTACCTACGTATCCTTGTTAAAGAGGAATCAAAACCCACATAGTTCGGGAATTAAGATATTTTTAAACTTCATATGGGACAACTGAGAATTAATGTGTGTTGGGCTTGAACCATAGAAAGGATTCCTACGTACTCTATGTTTAGGGAAGAGATCGAAGTCCACGTAGTTTGATTAAGAATTATGGGGATTACATATGATAAAAGGCCCATGAAGATGTGTCGTGGTTACATTTACACTCTAAGATCACATGAGTCATTATCGGTGTGAGAAACAAGAGGTATCAGTAAACCTGACGATTTTTTCCACAAAAGATGCGGTCACAAGGAATGATATTAGGCTTATGCATGTGTGAATTCCCAAGTAGGTGAAGACTATGATTTACATCTGGAAAGAAGCCTATGAACAAGGTCCATAAAGATATTAATGCTTTATGGAGATTTGGATACTCTAACTTGTGGTTATTTCTTAGGAGGATGCCCAAATTAGGGGGGACTTGGGGTTTAATCCTTAGGAGGATTCCCATTAACAGGGTCCATAAAGGTATTTTTACTTTATGGGGATTTATATTCTTAATTTTGGGCTTACTCCTAAGGAGGATTCCCAGATTAAGGGGGACATTATCTTATGATTGGGGCTTACTCCTGAGAAGGAGTACCAAATAAAAATAAATTAAGACTAGGGCTTCTTCCTGAGAAGGAGGCCCAAAGTTTAAAGACAATTATGATTGGGGATTATTCATGAGAAGTAGGCCCAATGTTTAAAGGAAACTATAATTGGGGCTTATTCCTAAGAAGGAGGCCCAAATTAAAGAACGTGGGGCTTACTCCTAAGGAGGATGCCCAGATTAGGGAACATGGGGCTTAATCCTAAGAAGGATGCCTAGATTAGGGAACATGGGGCTTACTCCTAAGGAGGATTCCCATATTAAATATCTTCTCATCATAAAGGATGAGGTTGAATGAAAAAAACCTCTAACCTTAGTGACATAAAGTTATGTAAATCATGAGGTTTTGAGAGATGTTCCACAAAATTCTTTTCAGATAAGGAATACAACAATGAAACCATGAAAAAATGGGTTTGAAGAGGGTTTTGAAGGCTAGATAATGAAGAGAATATGTGGATTTGAATAAAAGAAGTGAATTGTAAGTAGGCGGGAAAGTGTTGGTCTAGCGCGCAAGTCATGGTCGCGCAAGTATACTTACGCAACAAGAGTTCACTTGGGCGATGAAGAACCTGTAGGGTAATACTTGGGCAAGACTTGGCTAAATCCCTTAGTATTATCCCTAAGTGCTTCCAGAAGGGCATCACACAAGTTTCCATGAGAGAAAAAGGTGGCACACATGTGTCTTCATTTCCCTTAATGGATAGACACTTAGGTGCGCAAGTATTTGTCACGACCCGCCGTTGGGTCCTGTTCCGTGACTACCCGAAGCCTGACTTCCATAGGCCAGGGGATGGAGACTAGCACCAAAGGCATAAATCCCAAAAAAAGCGAAGGCCTTGCATTTATATAAGTTAACAGACACAATAGAGTACACAAGCTGAAGTAAACACTAAGTAAACTGAGTAAAAAAGTAAGTGCTCGAAAATAAATGGGCCACTATAGAAATCCAACTGAAAGTACAATAAAACTAAGAAAAGTAATGTACAGTAGCTGAAAAGTAAAGCAGAAACCACCGAGACGTCCTTAGGAAACCCCACCTGAAGGGTGGGTATAGATGGTCTCCTCAGCTCCTCGGGTCTGGCCGTCCGCTCCGTGTACGTCCTGCCAAGTGGTCCACCTCCAGGTACTGTCCTACTCCACAAGACTCCACCTCGATCAGTGTTGTATGTCGTCTGCATCCAACACAACGTAGTGCGGGCATAGCTCGTGTAGGGGTGAGTACACAATACTCAGTAGGGACCCCGAGACCCCTAAGGTCTCCTAGAATCCAGAAAGGACAAACCACAAAGGAATGATACAATACCAATGAATCAAACAACTCTACTTAGGTATATTCCCATACATATACCTAAGTCATCAAATCCAGTTCGGCTCCAACTCATGAGCCCAAGTACAACCCAGTCCACACAGGAAAGCAAAACCCAGTCCACACAGGAAGGAAAGTCAATCACATCGATGATAATGACTAAAATTCAAGACACAGCTCCCACTGGTATACTACTCATGAAGAGGGGTGGAAATGATAGATGTAGCCTCTGAATCATCTCCCCTGCCGAACCCACATAGGATCCAAGTACAGAAGTCGTCGCTGCTGAACCCACGTAGGATCCAAGTAAAGTAACCATCGCAGCTGAACCCATGTAGATCCAAGTACAGTCGTCATCACTGCAGAACCCACGGAGGATCCATGTATAGTCATCCACACTGCCAAACCCACGTAAGATCCAAGTACAGTCGTCATCGTCGTCGCAGTCGTAGCTAGCTCTAGGGTTCCTGCACACAGCACGCTCAATTCCAGGAGGGTGTGCTTCACGAGCCACGGGGTTCAATACATCAACTATCACAAAGTCTAGAGTTGATTTATCCTGAAGTTTCATCTCGTCAATATGAACTCAACACAACAGACGGCGCGTCAGTTCGACGACCGATCTGAGAGATATTGGCTTTACCATCCCAGGGGACCGGTTAGAAATACCCTCGTTTCTAACCCGGCTGATATCCAAAATCATCTAAAACTCACTTAGAGTATCGCAAGAGGGTCGTCTCGTCGAAAGAAACCTAGTTCCACAGACGACGCGTCGATCAGATGCGGGGTCTTTAAGTTAACCATGTTTAAGTGATTAATAGGACCGACCCATTTATCCCAGTGGGCCGACGGGTTAGGTTGACCCAGTTTGATGGGTCCGACCTAGTAGAGGTGTCGTAATGGTCCGAAGAAAATACTTAACTTAACCCGAAGGGACGCGGCCTGGCCCGAAGTGGCGCGCCCAGACCCGAAGTGGTGCGGCGCGCCCCGGCGGGGAGCGGCCTGACCCAGAGTGGGGCGACACGGACCGGCCCGGCGGGGCATAGCCCGACTTGAGGTGGCCCGGCCGGACCCGAAGCAGCGGGGCCCAACCCGGCGTGGCGCGGCCCGGCTCGGAGCGGCACGACATGGCCCGTCGGTGTGCGGCCCAGCCTGGCACGACCGGGCTCGCCCCGGACCGGCGCAGCGCGACCCGACTCTACCCGGCCCGACTCGGCCCGGCCCGACGCGGCCTGGCTGGGCACGCGACCCGGATGGGTTAGCCGAAGCCGAGCGGGTTCCACGGGGGAGGGGGGGTGTCCCCCCCCCCCCCCCGTTTTTCCGCACTGGCGGCGCCAGGCAACGCCGCCCTTCCCCAAACCAGCCTGCTAGACCGGCCCGTCTTCTGCGCATGCGGCCCGCATGGGCGGGCCACCAGTCCTCCAGAATGGCGCCCTCCTAGCACCACTATCCCACTCCGCCCAGCCGGCCAACAAGCCAGTAGGTCCTCTAACATGGCGCCCTCCTAGTGCCTCGACTCCTCTTTGCCCGACCGGCCGACGGGCCAGCCGGTTCTTCCGCCAAAGAGGCCCGTGTAGCGGGCCGCGGTTCATCCCACATAACAGGTGCGACGACACCGGTTCCCTTCGCCATGTTCCCGGAATGTTACAACGGCGCCATGCTTCCTTCGCCACCAATTTCCAATTCTAAAATAATAAATGAGAACAACGGAGGGTTGTCGGGCCGTGTTCGTTCGGCCTGCACCGTCCACGTAAAACGATAACAATCAGCCATATTTAAACAATGATTTCCAACGAGTTTGGGGTTCATAAACATCCACCTTCTAGAGTAAAACCCTACCTCGATAATCGATGTTGTTCGCCTGACATTACAAAAGATGGAGTCGTGGGGAGAGGTTCCATAAATGATGACGGAGTGCTCCCGAGGAGGAAGCGGTGTCTCCCCTTTTTTCATGGTGAAAAGATTATAAGACGAGACGCCATTGGAAAGATCCTGCATCGGTGTCTCATCCCTTTTCACTGAGAAATAAGGGAATCGAGAATCCGGGGTAACCAAGTAGATGTTCTTCGTCGGAGAGTTGGCGTTCTTCCCTGAGGATGAAGTGATTCAAAAGAAAAATTAGAATTCTCCCAATTCCTCCTCACACAACCATTCTAACCAAAATAAAATAAGGCTTCTCTTTATTTTATTTTATTTTTCCATGCATTCAAAAACATAAAATTCAAACAGTTAGCTAAATTAATTGAATAGATTTAATCAATTAATTAAGATGTGTGTTGGCAAGATTAAAAAGGGAGAGAGGGGAGAGGAAGAGTTACACATTTAAAGGATACAAAATTAATGGGGAGTTGCCATGTAATTAACATGGGAGTTCAAAGATGGTTGAGGGTTATGGAATTTGAAAATGGTAGGGCTCGTGTGGGCCCCATCTCCCACGTAACCACACATGGGAAGTTGGGTGGTTTTGGGCCCCACCAACAACTTCCCATGGGATCATTTAACATCCAAAGATAATAAAATAAAATTGTACACAATTTTATTTACATCTTATTTAAACACCAAAATTTAACTTCTTCTCCTGTCAAAACGCATGTACGGTAAAAGTCCTCATAAGAAAATACCGGCGCTGTGAGTTCATCCGTGCCCTCAGATTTCAAATCTGAGCACCGATTCAAAGGATAGAAAATCATGCTCGTTCATTTACTGAATGTACCTGAGATAAACTTCCGAAATTGATTCTGAGCACACCGGGCCTTGGAATCAAGTGTCGTTGTAAGCCACAGACTCGTAAAATTCCAATGTATTTAAGAAAAAAACATCCTTGAAATTTCTGGGTCTTTGAATTACTCCCACCTCAAGGATTTACGTCTCCATAAAGTTACAAACAAAACTAGGGAAACAAATAAGGATAATGAACACGCATCTAAGCCTCCTGCTCCCATGTGCTCTATTAGAGGTTCCTGTGATGCCAAAGAATGAAAACCAGAGGAATCGACAATCCACGTAGGACCCGCTCATGTCGATCCTCGATCTCTACTGGGACCTCATCAAAAGTCACCCCATCATCGATGTACAGCTCCCCATGATCAATGATATGCGTCGAGTCGTGCACATATCTTCTCAGCTAAGATACGTGGAAGACGTCATGCACCCGGCAAAACTAAGGTGAAAGGGCCAGTTGGTAAGCCACCTCGCCTACCGTGCTGAGGACCTGGAATGGTCCGATGAAGCGCGTTGATAACTTGTCGTCCCATCCAAATCTCCATAATCCACGTCGAGGTGAGCCCTGTAAGAAAACGCGGTCGCCATCCTCGAACTCCAGTGGTCTCCGTCTCCTATCAGCATAGAACTTCTGTCTGCTATGTGCAGTCCTCATTAACTCTTAGATGATATGCACCATCTCCATCATAGCCTGAACCATCTCTGGTCCTATGAGTGCTAACTCTCTAGGGTCTGTCTAGCACAGAGGTGATATTCAAGGTCAGTCGTACAATGCCTCGTATGGTTCCATCCCGATGGTGGAGTGGTAGTTGTTGTTGTACGCAAACTCCACCAAGGGTAGGGGATCCTCGCAACTGCGACCAAAGTCAAGGACACATGCACGGAGCTTTTCCTCGAGTGTCTGAATGGTCCTCTCCATATGGACATCTATCTAAGGATGAAAGGTGGTGTTCAGGCGCAACTGTGTCCCAAATGACTCTTACAAACCCTTCCAAAGCCGGGAAGTAAAGAGAGAATCTCGATCAGAGATGATAGATGATGACACACCATGAAGCTGTACGATCTCTTGAATTTAGAGGTTTCCCATGCTCTCCACTGAGCCCTGCTCTCTAATAGGTAGTAAGTTGGCCGAATTGGTGAGTCGCTCAACAATCACCAAGATGGAGTCGTGTCCTATGAAATTATGTGGAAACCCCGTCACTGAATCCATGTATATCCCGTCCCACTTCCACTCTGGGACCTCTAGGGGATGTAATAAACCTTTCGGTACCTAGTGCTAGGCCTTCACCTATTGGAGGGTGAGGCATCGTGAAACGAACTCTACCACAATATTCTTCATACCTGGCCACCAGTGCTGTCGTCTGAGATCCTAATACATCATCGCTACTCCTGGATGTACCGCCAATGGGGAAGTGTGAAACACCCTCAGCACCTCCTCCTGTAATGCAACTGGAACCATGATACGCTCCCTAAATAGGATGAAATGCTCTACTCCTTTAGAAAATCCCTCAGGCGCCTGCCCTGTGGAAATCTGAGCACGTCACATCTCACAGTCAACGTCCCCATGCGGTGCCTCTCTGACCCGCTAAAGTAGTGGAGGAGTGACTGTGAGGGACTGTAGAAAGGCTGCTCCATCTCTATCCACGATGGATATCTGCAATACAGCTAGCTTCTCAGTCACCTCTCCATGTAGCTGATTTCCCGATCTCCTACTGAGAGCATCAGCTATTACGTTCCCCTTCCCAGGTGTATAGGCTATCTCAAATTCGTAGTCTTGGAGGAACTTGAGCCATCAGTACTATCTTAGGTTCAGGTTCTTCTGTGAGAAGATGTACCTGAGACTTTGGTGGTCAGAGAAGACTGTAAAGGGCTCACCTATCAGATAGTGCCGCCACATCTTCAAGGCAAAGACCAATGTTGCTAACTCTAGGTCATGGGTAGCATAGTTCTACTCATACTGCCTCAGCTTTTGTGAACCATAAGTGATCACTACCCTCTCCTGCATCAGGACACACCCAATTCTGGTCCCTGATTCATAGCAGTAAACTATGTACCCTATGTCCTCCTCCGGTAACCTCAAGTTGGGCGCACTGGTCAATCTCTACCTCAGCTCCTGGAAGCTCTACTGACATCTATCTGACCACACGAAGGGTTTACCCTTCTTCGTCAAAGTTGAAAGTGGTGTTGAAACTATAGAGAAGTCTAGCATAAATCTAAGATAGTACCCAGCCAGACCTAGGAAACTTCTCACATTTGTCACACTCTTGTGTGGTTCCCAAGCAAGTACTGCTTCGATCTTCACAGGATCCACCGCAACTCCCGCCTCAGAGATGACATGTCCCAAGAATTGGAACACTCGAATCCAGAACTAACACTTCGAGATCTTACCATAAATCTGGTGCTCTCAGAGTGTATCCATTACAACCCGCAAGTGGTTGGCGTTCTCCTTCTCAGTTGTCGAGTAAATCAGTATTTCATTGATGAAGACTACAAAAAATGGATCGAGGTAAGGCTGGATAATCCTGTTCATGAGACTCATGAACACTGCTGGAGCATTGGTTACGCCGAAAGGAATAACCAAGAACTCATAGCAGCTATACTGACACCTGAAGGCCGTCTTATGCACATCCACGTCTCAAACTCTGAGATGATGATAGCCTGACCTGAGGTCTATCTTCGAGAACCATCGGGCTCCCTTGAGCTGATCAAAGAGGTCGTCAATCCTCAGGAGTGGATACTTGTTCTTTACGGTCACTTGATTTAGGCGATGGTAGTCGAAATATAGTTGTAATCTCCCATCCGCCTTCTTGGTGAATAAAATCGGAGAAGCCTAGGGTGAAACAATGGGTTGGATGAATCCCTTGCCCTGGAAGTCCTCCAGCTGAACCTGCAGCTCTAGAAGCTCAGTGGGAGCTATCCGATATGCTGAAGTAGATATCAGGGTTTTCCCAGGGTACAGGTCAATATAGAAGTCTACCTCTCTGTGAGGAGGTAGTCCTAGAACGTCATCAGGAAAAACATACGCATACAGATCCACCACAACAGGGAAACTCAGAATCCACACATCAAATACTCCTAGGATGAGACTAGCCAACTGATGGGTGATAGGTTTCCTCTACTCTACGTAAGCCCATCCTGTGCTAGAAAGGCTCCCTTCACTCTGGTGAAGGTGAACCTGCTCCAATCTGTGTGGACCCACCGCACCTTATGCCTAATACAAGCGATCTGAGCATAGACTGCAGATAACTAACCCATGCCCAAGATGACGTAGTAAGGCTTCGACGCCGCTACAAGAAGATCCCAGCCGAATCTATCGCCTCCTATTTTAAGCTCAAACTACCGGCACCAGTTCGTAATCGGCGAGTCTGCTCCCGTAGGAGTTTCTAGTCGGAAGGATCGTGCCAACAGCTCCGTCGGAATCTCCGAGCTCCGAACAAGGGCAGCAGCAATAATATAATGACTCGCTCCTGTATCTATAAAAATTGCAGCAAGGGTAGAGTAGACATTGATAGTACCTCGATTCATCTCATGTGAACCATGGTCGTAGGCCTCAATTTCTTGGAACTGATTCTACCCCTCTATGACAGCTCCCTGTGGTGGGGGTGGCCCTCTTGGTGGTGGTGGTGGTAGAGCCTTGAAGCATCGTCCACCACCAGCTTCTCGGCCAGCTCCTCTGCCTCGTCCTCCTACTCCCTGCAGACCACCACGGTGGAACCTCTGCCTGGGTGGTCCCTCAACAATCTGCTTCTCCTCCGCATGACGTTTCGGGCAGTCACGAGCCATGTGGCCTTGCCCATCGCATGCATAACACTTCCTGCCTCTCATATGACTAGCACTACTGCGTGCACCCCGCACATTCGAACCAGTATCCTGAGGTCTCCCACCTGATGTCCTGGTCAGCTTGGACCTCTATGACAACTGTCTACTGCCGGATGAAAAAGAATCCTCTACGTGTCGCCCTGCGGTAGGCCTCGTTGTTGGCATAGGCTTAGAAAGAAAGATCTCCACAAGAAGGGCTCGTTCTAGTACTCCTGCATGCATCGGAATGTTGAGGGAGATCATCCAAGCCCTGATCTCATGCCACAGTCCCTGCTCAAAGGTCCGGGCCCAAAAGAATGGGTCCCGTACCATGTCCGTGGAGTAGCATGAGTGGTCGGTAAATCTTGCCGAGTACTGGGCTACTGACATGCTACCCTACCACAGATAGTAACTCCAGGATGTGCACCACACGGAGGGTGGATGGAACAAACTCCAAGCGGAAGAGGCTCTCGAAGTCCGTCCAATGTAGAGATGTCTCGTCGTGCACCTGGAGAATCATTCTCAACCATGTACCTGTTTCTGCATGTATGAGACTCGCGGAAAGGATCACCATAAGGTCTTCTAGTGGCCCTATCAATCTAAAGACTTCGACGATAGCCTCCAGCCAATACTTGGCTGCCTGAGGATCCGTCTCTCAGCGGAACCATGGCGGCCTCTTTCGCTAAAACTCGTGTAAAGAACTCAAGAGGCGTGCACTCTCCGCAGCTGGGGTTGGTGGTATCGGTGGCCAAGTGGGTAGTGGTACCGTCGGTGCCTTCTTTGTAATGGGGTCCTTTACCGTGGCTTCGTCGCTCGGTGGTCTACCATCTCGCATGTAGCTCAGAACCCTAGATGGCTGCCTACGTGGGGCCATCCTGAAAAACAACAGGTGTTCCATGGTTAATACAGTATACCGGGTGAGCTGACACAAAGTAATGACAATGAAAACTTTTGAAACACTCGTGCAATCAGTGTTTTTGAGCACTGAGTTGGAAATCAGAAGTCAGGGTCCTGGTGTACAGATATGTCGGCTGCCGCACCAACACCGGACTACCGGTACTGAAAACCACAATCAATATTCTTAACACTATTGCTTTACAGAGAAGAAACTATCAGAGTCTTGAGTTCTGCGGTAGAACCAACTCCTCTGATACCAATTTGTCACGACCCGTCCTCAGGGCATGTGCTGTGACTAGCCCAAGACCGTATTCCATAGGCCAGGGGCTGGAGACTATCACTAAAGGCATAAATCCTAGAAAAAGGGAAGGACTTTCCTTTATATAAGTAAAAAACACAACAGAGTACGCAAGCTGAAGTAAACACTAAGTAAACTGAGTACAAAAGTAAGTGGTGAAAAATAAATGGGCCAGTATACAAACCCTACTGAAAGTACTTCACTACTGAGAAAATTAAAGTACAATAGATGAAAAGTAAAGCAACGACCACCGAGACGTCCTCCAGAAACCCCACCTGAAGGGTGGGTACAGATGGTCTCCTCAGCTCCCCGAGTCCGGTCGTCCGCTCCGTGTACGTCCCGCCAAGTGGTCCACCTCTAGGTACCATCCCTCTCTACAAGACTCCACCTAGATCAGTGCTTTCTTTCGTTTGTATCCAACACAATGTAGTGTAGGAAGAGCCAGTGCAGGGGTGAGTATATGATAATTATTAGGGACCCCGAGACCCCCAAAGGTATCACAGAATCCAGAAAGGACAAACCACAATGGAAATATAAAAATACAAAGTATCAACCAACTCTACTTAGGTATATTCCCATATATATACCTAAGTCATCAAATCCAGTTCGCCTCCAACTCATGAGCCCAAGTACAACCCAGTCCACACAAGAAATCACAACCCAGTCCACACCGGAAGGAATGTCAATCACATTGATGATAATGACTAAAATTCATCACACATCTCACACAGGTATACTACTCACGAAGAGGTGTGGAGATGATAGATGTAGTTTCTGAATCAACTCCCATGCCGATCCCACGTAGGATCCAAGAACAGAAGTTGTCAGTACCGAACCCACATAGGATCCAAGTATAGTAACCCTCATTGTTGAACCCACGTACAGTCGCATCGCTGCCGAACCCATGGAGGATCCAAGTACAGTCATCCTCGGTGCCGAACCCACGTAGGATCCAAGTACAGTGTTCATCGTCGTCGCAGTCGCAGCCAGCTTTAGGATTCCCGCACACAACACGCTCGATTTCGGGAGGGTCCGCTCCACAAGCTAAGGGGTTCAATACATCAACTGTCATGAAGTCTAGAGTTTATGTATCCCGATGTTCCGTCACGTCAATAGGAACTCAACACAACAGACGTCACATCAATCAGATGCCCGGTCAGAGAGATGTTGGCTTTTCCGTCCCAGGGGCCCGGTTAGAAATACGCTGGTTTCTAACACGACTGATATCCAAAATCATCTAAAAATCAATTATAGTATCAAAAAAGGACCGTCTCGTCGAAAGAGTCATATTGTCGCGGATGGCACGTAGATCAGACCCGCGATATTTAAGTTAACCTCGTTTAAGTGATTAATAGGCCCGACCCGTTTAGCCTAGTGGGCCGACGGGTCGGGTTGACGCAGTTTGACGGGTCCGACCCAACAGGGGTGTCGGGCTGGTCTGACGAAAATACTCAACTCGGCTCGACCCGAAGTGGCATGGCCCGGCCTGTTGGGGCGCGGCCCGACCCTGCTGGCTCAGCCGAAGCCGAGGGGGTTCCAGGGGGCGCCCCTGCCCGGTTTTCCACACGGGCGGCGCCGCCCTTCCCCCAAACGGTCGGCTAGACCGGCCGGTCTTCTGCGCACGCTGACCGCATGGACAGGCCGCCTGTCCTCCAGCGCGGTGCGCACCTGGTGTCGTGGTCCAGCTCTGCCCAGCCGGCCTGTCCTCTAGCGTGGCGCCCTCCTGGTGCCACAACTCCTCTTCGCCCGGCCAACTGACGGTCCGACTGATTCTTCCTCCGAAGCGGCCCATGTAGCAGGCCACGAGTCTTCCCGCACAACCAGCGCAACGACACCGGTTCCCTTCGCCACATTCCCAACACGGCGCAACAACTCCATGCTTCCTTCACTGCCAATTGCCAATTCTAAAATAATAAACGAGAACAACGGAGGGTTGTCGGGCCGTGTTCGTTCGGCCCGCACCCTCTGGGTAAAACGATAATAATCATCCAAATTAAACAACAATTTACAATGAGTGTGGGGTACGTAAACATCCACTTTCAAGAGTAAACCCCTACCTCGATAATCGATGTTTTTCACCAGGCGTCACGGATGATGGCATCGTGGGGCGAGGTTCCTTAAACGACAACAGAGTGCGCCCTAGGAGGAAGCGGTGTCTCCCCTTTTTTCACGGAGAGAAGATTATAAGACGAGACGTCGTTGGCGAGATCCCGCGTCGGTGTCTCCTCCCTTGTCATGGAGTAAGAAGGGAATGGAGAATCCGGGGTCACCGAGTTGATGTTCTTCGTCGGAGAGTTAGCGTTCTTCGTTGAGGATGAGGTTCTTCAAAAGAAAAACTAAAATTCTCCCAATTCCTCCTCACACAACCATTCTAACCAAAATAAAATAAGACTTCTCCTTATTTTATTTTATTTTTCCATGCATTCAAAAACTTAAAATTCGAACACTTAGATAAATTATTTGAAGGGGTTTAATCAATTAATTAAGATATGTGTTGGCAAGATTAAAGACGGAGAGAGGGGAGAGGAAGAGTTACACATTTAAAGGATACAAAAGTAATGGGGATTTTCCATGTAATTAACATTGGAGTTCAAAGAGGGTTAAGGGGCCATAGAATGTGAATAGGGTGGGGCTCGTGTGAGCCCCACCTCCCACATAACCAGACATGGGAAGATGGGTGGTTGTGGGCCCCACCAACAACTTTCCATGGGAGAGTCTAACTTCCAAGGAAAATAAAATAAAATTGTACACCATTTTATTTACTTCTTATTTAAACCCCAAAATTTAACTTCTTCTCTCGTGCAAATGCATTTAGAGTAAAAGTCATCTTTAGCAACTATCGGCGCTGTGAGTTCATCGGTGCCCTCAGATTTTAAATCTGAGCACCTGTTCAAAAGATAGAAAATCCCGCTTGTTCGTTCACTGAATGTACCCGAGATAAAATTTCGAAAATTGTTTCCGAGCACACTAGGCCTCGGAATCATGTGTTGTCAGAAGCCACAGACTCATAAAATTCCGAAGTATTTAAGAAACAATTTTCCTGGAAATTTCTGGGTCTTTACAGTATTGATTTGTTCTAACAGTTAGGCCTTAGTCTTCCTCTTTAGATCATCCATTCTACATATGAAATTAACTTAAAAGTGTTTGGAAGACTTCCAGTAGAGACTAGGGTGATCAGATCTTCATTCTATGTTTTGGAAAATCCATCCCTCAAATGGGGGGCCCGCGGTGTCTATTTATACGATACCTAAGTTTGGGGGAAAAACCACATTGGCCACGCAAGTGACCTGTATGCCCATAACTGGTGCGCATGTGACTTGTGTGCCCAAGGGTAGTACACATATATACGTGTATGCCTTAATTACCTTGTGAAATTATTGATGTTCTTCCCTCTTATTTTCTTGATGTACTTACCTTAGTAAATCTTTGGACTCTATGAAAAAATGAAGCTTCGACAATATATAAAGAGTATTTTTATCATGAGGTATTATTTGAGTTATAATGACATCAAATTGTTTAACCATACAAAAAATGTTATAGACTACATTTATGGTTTATATGATCTTTGAAATTGAGGTATTTATGTGTTACTAAAATTTGGGGAAATAAGTATTTTCATATTGATAAACATGGGATTGAAATAAGTTTTTCTGATTTCAGAATTGATTTTCATATCATTGAAATTATAATATTAGGGAAAATATTTTTTTTCTCAAGACACTTTATTAATGATTGATAATATCTTGAGATAAATCTAAATTTAGTCATTAATGAATATTTTAATAAATGATTCAAATCATTGAGTTTTGGTCATAATCAAATTGTATTTGAATAATATTAAGTACAATATTCATGGAATGATTTATTTTGACCATTGGGTATTACAGTTGAATATTAAATGCTACTTTTTTATTTCTCCATGTGAAGGTTTATTAATATTGGGTAATGATCATATATTGTGAAAACCATTTTGGATTGAGTTCCTGTATAATGATTGTTAGTTGATATTTTTATCCTTTTTTTAGATTATATGATCCATTATAAATTTATTTTAGTGCGTTAGTCATTAGAAATTCATCTTGAATACCAATTTTTCGGAGAAAAATATGAGATTATAGTGTAAACTTATTAATGAAAGGAATTATTCTTCTCATGTAAGTATATTTACTGAAACGTTTATTGTATATTGTAAATTAATCCCAAAACACGAGGAAAATTTTATTGAAAAAATAATTTTAACCTATGGCCTGCATTTTCTTTTATTCATTGGGGTTTTCCTTACCACATTGGTTTTGGTTATTATTGTCATTATCATTCAACTAATCATTAAATTTAGAAAAATCAATGTAATTCATCACTCTCCATCACTTTTTAGATAGTAACTTCTTTTCTATTTCAATATTTTCACTTCCCACTAATGATCTACTATTTGTAAACATACTTAGTTTTTATTCCAAATGGACTTCTTATTTACCTTTTCCTCTTTTTAAATGGATGTATTATGATCCCTTTTAATAATGATGAATTCCAAAAATAAATTGATTTTAACACCCCATGATTTCAAGTACGTTATTTCTTCAATTTAATTCAATAACTTTCACAACACACAACACTGAGTTAGAGCACATCACGACTTACCAAACTAGCCGTTCAAAAGCGGTTATGAATAGTATCAACTGAATTGTGAATTTTATGCAATCCTTATAATTATAGTATCCATATTATGAGATTCTTAGACATAATATAAGAACAAATTCCCTTTTTTAGATAAAATAAGTATTTTTTTAAAATGAAATTTTAAAGCCTTTTAATGGAGAATCCTTTTTAAACCCAATATTTGAAACATTTATATATTAAATTAGACAAAATAAAATTCTTCTTTAGAATTGGGGAATAAAAATTTATTTTTGATATGATTTTTGTGTTTTCTGATAACTTTCATATTTGGGTGAATAGTGAAAAATACTAAATTTTAACTGAAAACATATTTATTAATAAAAATAATTTATAGTGTTCAACTATACATTTGAAGGTTCTGATAGAATAATTTGACTATATTTTTACCATTTAATCCAATGTTGGTCATTGGAAGTAATTTCAAATCGAAATTGATCATAAACAATTGTCAATCTTTTGGAAGTTATTATTTCTAAAAAATATCCTTTTTGGTTATGACAATGAGAATTAATTTTAAATTAACAAATGAAATTTCTATGTTTTTAATTTTGTAAAATAGACTTAATTTTTGAATTAGAAATATCAAAATTATATTACATTTATTTTTTTTGTATGTTTCGAAAAACATTCAATTTTCGATGAATAGTGAAAAGCACTGCATTATTGGTTAAAACCGACATTTCATTTAAATAATTATTAATTTTATTTAAATTTATTTTAGGTCAAAATCATTGCATAATACCTATATATGTTCAATTTAATCCATTGGATTCATATTGTAATAATATTAGATATATAAAATTTTATTGAACTTTTAATCGTCTTTTCCCCACCTCCTAATAGAATTTACAAATTCACATAAAAAATAATTTTATCACTTCTATGAGTGGAATTTCAAAACTACGAGAGGCATGGTTAATATCTATAAGAAAAATATGGTTCAATAAGATGAAAATAATTTTTGGTGAATAGTAAAATTTTACTTTGATTTACCACGAGTAAAAGTAAATAGGGAAATTAATGGTAAAAATGATATTATTATTACCCTGAAAAATGTCTTATTTATATTGGATAAGTGTAATTCGACCAAAAACAACCTTATGAATAAAATATTATATTTTAGTTCCACTTGGATTAGATTAGGACATTTATTATTATTTTATTTTAAAAACAGTTAAAAGTGTTAAAATCAATGTTTAATAACTAAACCATATTTAATATAGGGTTACACACAATATAAATTTGACTATAAATATAACTAGAAATCTAAAAATATTTCATAGATCATGGTATTTTATTTATAATTTTTAGACATTAAATAATTAAATTTATTTATGACACAATGATGATTCAGTAATTACTTTATTAATGAATGAATCAAATAAATGGTATTATAAATATTAAAATAAATATAATTTCAATGTTTTTTTGGAATAAACGAATTTTATAGGTGCATGTTACATTTTAGGATTCATTCAATGTATCCTTTTCGATGCAATCAAGTTGTGATGACTTTCACAGAAACCAAAACCCAAATAGTGTCAAAATTTACATAAATTAATTTTTAAAACAAATACTATATTATTGTATGATATAATATTCCTAAAAATATGAGGTTTAGAAAATGTTATTAAATAATATTATATATGTCATTAATGGACCACTTTATGTTCTTTTGGATGTTTAGAGTATGTTTATTATCCATATAGTATAAAAATACAAAAAGAGATGGTAAAAGTTAAACTATTTAACCAAGAGTTAAATAAAAAATACAAGGTTAAACTGGAAACATAAACATGTCTATAACCTATTGGTTGAGATTATTTATACCCATAACCACTTTAGACTCCAAATAAATAATTTTGGAGCCATTAGAAACTGAAAATTATTTTATTATAAAATAATATTTCAATCTTTTCCTAAGGTGCCCCTCGCCCTCTTATAAAAGGGCACTTCCCCTTGTCTCAAATTCACACCTCGAAATCCATCTGTCTAGGCCGAACCCTATCCCAATATCCTCCCAATAATACTACCTTCTTCTTAGAGGCCTTAATTTGATTATAAAGCCAACCCAAAGATCCCTTTTGATCAAATCAAAAGGGAAAATCTGAAAAAGAGGTAATTATTTCACCACCCTCATTCAAGTTCTTTTCTTCTTCCACTTACTCATTCTTTGTTATTACCTTACCAAAATAACTAATCCCGAACCTTATATATACTATGATTTTATTATAAATATGGAAAAAACATATTCATTATTTTATCCATCATATTAATGATAATGTCACCATGCATGCGTACGTACGGCTTACCGTCCCCACGCCGTGGTGTAATTGGTTATTCAACAATATCTTATTTGGATGGATATAATGATGAGTAATATGTATATAAATAATGAAAATAACATAATAATGTCTCTATAAAATTAATATACCATCCAATTAGACAACATTAAGGAAATGATATTGTCGCTCGTGCATACGTATGAATTACCGTCTCCACGACATGATAAGATTCATTTCCACGTTCACCATTCATCAACAATTATAAAAAAATATATTAATAATAAGTATGTAATACATGACATAATAATTATATATAAGATATATATATTTAAATATGTGTGTGTGTTTTTATTTACTTGCATAAATCTTATTCACTTACTTCCGTTCAATACGATATGAAAATAGTAACATCATTTATGCATACGTATGGCCTACCGTCTCCAAAAACGATGTTTTCCATTTCATATATCTAACTATTATAAATATTTATATTCTAAATATGTATGATATATAAATCATGGTTTATATTATAGAAGTATTTAAATCATGATCTAAATGATACGATCAGGAATAACAAGTTAAAATATGTACGATAATGAAAGTGATTATTACTCGAAATGGTAATCTAACATGAAAATCATTATTAAATGGGTAGTATAAAGTAATAAATGAATCATATTTGAAATAATAAATATTAATATGTTTCTAGACTAATCTAATAATATAAAATGGTTATTATACAAGAGGTTAAACGTACCGTCGACCAAAGTAAAGTTCAAGGTAAGGGGTTTCTTATCTCACTTTTAATTCCGTGAGACTTCCATTTTTTGCCACTTATTTATTTCATGTGGTGTATTGTGTAATTTCATTTGATATATATTATCTTGATTCTATTTATATTCCTGATATTATGTTATTCATTTGGTGGTTAATGAATATTTTTCATATGACTCGATTGATTACAATGAGGTAAGCGTTATTTCCTCAGTCTCATTATTATCCAATATTGTTCATGTGTAAGTATTTTATGGGACATACTTATCATAGATACCCATATTTTATAAAAATTATTTCAAAAGAAATCTTTTATGGTTTTATGGTAGGTTCAATTTAACTAGATCATTATCTTAAATGTTATAAAGATGTATCTTTATAAACCCTTTTAATTAATGTCCATGTTTTCAAAATGCTTTTATGGATTTATTTATGTAAACATGAATATTTTGAAATGATAATTATTTTAAAATGTTTCAAAGTGGTATGGGACACATTGATTTAAAAATACTTTTTAAATTACAACCTTTATAAATTGTGATAATTTTAAATGATTTCATGAAAAATGGGTATTTCTCTAAAAGACTTTTACTGATCATTTTCATATATGCCAATATCCTTTAATGGATTTTAAACTTCTTTGAAGTTGATTTATTATGATACAAATAATCCATTTTGAATTCAATGTTTTGTGATATTTTTTTACTATAGATGTGTTATTTTTATACCATTCATGATTTATGGATAAACTATTGACATTTCGTATGCTAGTTTTAATACTAATGTTTATGTTATATTTCAGCCTTTTTTATGATGAATGAATTGGACTAGTATGTTCCGGGTTGGGGACCGGTAAAAGTAATCCCTCTGGGTTGGGGTCCGATTATAGCAGACCCTTCGGGTTGGAGTCCGGTTACAGAGGCTCTCCGGGTTGGAGTCTGGTTACTGAGGCTCTCCGGGATGGAGTCCGATTACAGAGGCTCTCCGATTTTGGGTCCAGTTACTATTAGCCCATAGGTCCTAGCACGAGGCCTTGACACAGAAATTAATGTCTGGTACTATACATTCTCTCATTATGAAATTTGTTATTACATGTGATTATTTGACTAGGATAATATCCATGTGCATGATTATATAGTAAAGTTTGATTTAATTTTTCCAAATTATGTAGAAGTTTTTGTTTGAAAGGCTGTTTTTTTATTACATATCTTGCATTAAAAGTTTATAGCTTCAACTAAATTATTTACCCTTAATGAGCATCTGAGCTCCTCCATTTCTTATGTTTTATTATCCCAGGATATGAAGAAGATAGTTATGAGAGACTAGTAGGAATAATCTAGGAGGCTTGTACATTTATACGTGAATAAATTATTTTTGTTTTTCTTTTCAAGTTGTAATGTTGAACTTCATGTATGTCATATATTTTCCAAGACTGCTAAACTGATCGGTCATACCGGAATTGATTCCATTTAATCATGCCAATGTATTAAAATAATGAACTGACTCTGGATAACTGGGGTCGGGGCATTACAATTGGTATTAGAGGAAGTTTAGTACAAACATTGTAAACAAGATTTAGATAAACTCTGATTAGAGAACATTATCCAAATATAGACTTTGAATAATAGTATAGAAGAACTTCATAGAAATTCAGTACTGTAGAGATTTTGTGAGTTTTCCAAACAATACATCTTTGTCTGTATAAGACCAGGTAGAGGCGGTTATGGCATAGATGTAGCTAGGGGTAAAACCCGAAAACACCACTTTGAGCTCGACTCTAAAGGGAACTGGTGTACGACAATGGGACTTGCTGCACTCTTGGTTAAAACAATCTCTTGGATATGCTTAGGATAATTCTCATTTTATTTACAAACCACAATGAAGGGTTTATGGGTATACACTTCCTCAAAGAAAACATTTTTATGAATATGGATTATATCCATGAACTGTTCAATATATTTTAACTATTTTACAAGTCTAGAATTATGTATTGCGATTCATAAACTACCATAGTGTATTACATTGTTTAGAAATAGTGCGATGTTGATGGAATGAGACCTCCAGTAATATGCATGATTCAAAGAGTAAAAAGAACCAAATATTTCATGGCATTAATCCATCATTTAGAAGGGAAATATTCTCCCACGTATTCTTAAAATATGAATAAATAGTATCATGTGTTAATAAGATAAGTAAAGAATTCTTTGAGTCCTATATCATTGATGTGAAGCAAGATACGAAAAGGATGATAGAGAGAAAGATGGATAAATGGAATAATGGAAAGAATGATTTTCTCATATGTGATAAATGTGGAAAGAATCATCGTGGTAAATGCTTAAAGGGAATGGGAGCTTATTATAAGTGTGGAGAAAAAGGACACCAAGTACGTGATTTCAAGGGTGAGAAAAAGTTTTCAAATGTACAATTATTCATCTACATGGAGTTGGGACACTACGCGAATTAATGTCCAAATCATCAGAGTATACCCCAAATGTTACTATTAGATAATAGTCATGTTATGATACTACCGATGATGAAGAGAAATGATTAATAGTTCTAATGTTGTTATTAAAATATTATGTCATTTGAGTGTTGTATCAATTATGTACTAGTTATATGAATTATTAAAATAAATAAGGATTGTACTACAACACTATTTCAGTGGGAATTTGAGATTATATGGTCCTAATACTAAGGTAGTTATTTTGGAATATGATATGGTGGATTTAGATAAATTATATTTGATATTCAGGACTACCTTGGAAGTGATTCATGGTTTTTATATTCCATCATTGATGGAGTATACAACATTTTTTGATATAAGGAGTATATGAATGATTCTATAAAGAATAAGGGAGCATGAAAGTAATCAATATGGTTTTACGGTAATTCAGGTTGTTACCATGTTTTAAAAGAATACATGATAAAGGTATTCACATGTTATTATGTGGAAAAAGGAATCTTCATTTTCTTTAACTTCCATATTAATTTTAAAAAGTGAGTTTGGATATAGGTATTTTGGATAACTATAAAGGATGGAATGGATTATGTTTTTAATTGTTTATTATTGTTAAAGTTATTTTTGGATTGTTATAAAAAGGAAAACACGTAGACAGTGTTACAATCTGTCACGTCAGACAAAGTTGTGGTTATCGAACCCACAACTATAGTGTGATTGGGATTTATCACCTACCAATAGACTACGTCATGTCCCTGTATTGTATAATCTACTTATTTTTAAAGGTACCGATAGGTTAATTATAAATTCATTAATTTTTGTAACCCTATACGATTTGGATAAATATAATATTTTTTTGAAGTCTTCTGGAGTGAATGATGAGTTTGTGGTAGGGAATAGGTAAAGGATGTAACTATACTTATCAAGTAAATATATATATATATATATATATATATATTCATTTTTATTATATGACTAAATTAATTATTAAACATTAGTTAAGGGACTTCGTCTCAATCTCCTTTCATTAATGAATCCTTTGATTTCTAAACAATATTCTTTTAAATGGTGTATAAAACCCTTTGAATTTTCATTTCAAGGGGAATATTTTTCTACGAAGCATTTTACTAAACGACAAAAAATATGAAAGTTCTTTTTATATAAGAGGTCACAATTATCTTTCCACTGCTGCGTGTTTTATTTGATCTTTGACTTCCTTAACAAGTCAAAATGTTTTTTTAAAAAGGAAAATAAATACCATATACTATTTTTACATATTTTTGTATTGAAAGTGTATTTCATAATGGATTTTTTAAGTCAATATATTTAAATGATATATTGTGATTGATTACTTAAATCACTCCCTATACATATATATTTTTTCCCTCATATTTTTTGTCTCTAATAGCCACCAATGTTCTCTTAATCGAGATCATAATTTTGTGGTGACCATTTCATTTCCCTTTTCCACTTATTAAGAATAAATTTTGTTAACCCAATTTATGATGTGGGTTTTCTCCCAAAGGTATTTTCTATTTTCCACCTTTTATTATAGAAGAACAATTTCAAATTTCTAAGACACAATTTATAGAAGGAGGGGAGATGTCACACCCCAATATTTCATAGTATGTTCTTTCTTCAATGTAATTCAATAACATTCACTACACACAACACTAAGTTCAAGCGCACCATGACTTACCAAAGTAGCTGTTAAAAGGAGGTTATCAATAGTATTAAATGAATTTTAAATTTTGTATAATCCCTATAATTTGAAAATACATATTATGAGTTTCATAGACATAATATAATAACAAATTCTGTTTTTTAGATAAAAGATGTATTTTTTTAAATGTAATTTTAGCACATTTTAATGAAGAACACTTTTTAAATCCATATATGGAAAAACAATTATATAAAATTTGACAAAATATACTTCTTCTTTACAATCGAGAAATAAAAATTTAGTTTTGATAAATTTTGGGTCTTTTTCTGTTAACTTTCATGTATGGGTGATTAGTGAAAAATACAAAATATTAACATAAAACAACTTTTTTAATAAAAATAATTAATAGTGTTCAACTATAAAAATTAATGGTTTGGAAGCATAATTAGATTATATTTTAACCATTTCATCCAATTTTTGGTCATTGGAAGTAATTTCACTTTTAAATTGGACATAAGCAAGTGTCAATCTTTTAGTAGTTATTATTTCTTAAAAATACGCCTTTTGGTTTTGACAATGGGAATTAATTTTAAATTAATAAATTAAATTTCTATGATTTTAATTTGGTAAAACATTCTTTCATTTCTGAATTCAGAATATCAAAATTAGCTTAGGGTTAATTATTGGTATGTTTCTGAAAACTTTCAATTTTTAATGAATAGTGAAAAACACTGCGTTATAGATTAAAATAGAATTTTCATTTAAATAATTATTAATTTTATTTAAATTTATTTTATTTCAAAATAGATACACAATACCTATATATGTTTAATATAATCCATTGAATTCATTTTGTAATAATCTTAGATATATAAAATTTTATTGTACTTTTCATCGTCTTTTACCCACCTCCTAGGAGAATTTGAAAATTCCCATAAAACATAATTTTATTGATTCTGTGGGTGGAAAATAAAAAATCATAGAGGCACGGTTGATATCAATAAAAAAAATGTGGTTCAACAAGATGAAAATATTTTTTAGTGAATAGTAACTTTGTACTTTTATTTACCACAGTTAAAAGTTAATAGGGTAATTAAGTGTAAAAATGATATTATTCATACCCTAAAAATGTTCTAATTCTATTGGATAAGTGTAATTCGACCAAATAAAAGCTTAGGAATAAAATATGATCTTTTAGGTCCACTTGGATTAGATTAAAACTTTTATTATTATTTTATTTAAAGAAGAGGTAAAAGAGTTAAAATCAATGTTTAATAACTACAATTTTTTTAATATAGGGTTACACACAATATAAATTAGACTATAAATATTATTTTAAAATCTAAAAAGAATTCACAAATCATGGTATTTTATTTCTAATTTTTATATGTTAAATAAATAAATTTATTTATAACACAATGATGATTCAGTAATTACCTTATTAATGAAAGAACCAAAGAAATGGTAATATAAATATTAAAATAAATATAATTACAACGTTTTTATCACATACATGATTTTTATAGGTTCATATGACATGTTTTGGATGAATAAATGTATCTTTTTTTGAATAAATAAAGTTGTGATTTTTTTCACAAAAACCAAATACCAAATAGTGTCAAAATTGACATATATTAATTTCTAAAACAAATACAATATTATTGGTTGATATAATATTCCTAAAAATATAAGGTTATGAAGAAGGTATTAAATAATATTATATATATAATTAATGAACCACTTGAGGTTCCCTTGAATGTTTAGAGTATTTTTATTAACAATATAGTATAATAAAACAAGAAGACCCAATAAAAGTTAAACTATTTAACTAAGAGTTAAATCTAAAAGATAAGGTTAAAATGGCAACATAAACTTGTCTAAAAACTATTGGTTGATATTATAAAGACACATAACCTCATAATCCATGAAACTAATCATTTTGGAGCCATTATAAATAGAAAATGATTTTATTATAATATAATATTTCGATCCTTTCCTAAGGTGCCCCTCACCCCTCTAATAAAAGGGCACTTCCCCTTCTCTCAAATTCACACATCCAAAGCCATTTGGAATGGCCAAACCCGGCCCAAATATCCTCCCAACTATCCCCTATTAAACATAGAGGCCATATCATTATCAAAAAGAGAACTTAAGGAGCCCTTTATATCAAATCAAAAGGAAAAACCTGAAGAAGAGGTAATGATTTCATCACCCTCTTTAAAGTAATTTTCTTTTTCCATTTACTCTGTCTTTGTTATTACCATACCAAAATAACAACACCAGTACCTTATATATACTTTGATGTTGTTATAAATATTTCACAACCATTTTTATTATTTTATCCATCCTATTAAAGATAATGTCACCATGCGTGCTTACGTACGACTTACCGTCACCACGCCATGGTGTAATTTGTTATTCAACACTATCTTATATGGATGTATATAATGATGAGTAATATGTATATAAATAATAAAAATAACATGATAATGTCTCTATAAAGTTAATATACCACCCAATTCTACATTTTTAAAGGAATGATATTGTCGGTCATGCGTACGTACGAATTACCGTCTCCACGACGCGATGAGACATATTTCCACGTTCACCATTCATCGATGATTATAAAAATATATACTACTAATAAGTATGTAATATATGAAATAATAATTATAATGGAGATATATATATTTATATATATATTTATTTATTTATGTACTTACATATATATTATTCGCTTACTTCTGTTCAATACGATATTAAAATAGAAACAACGTTTATGCGTACCTACGACCTACCGTCTCCATAAACAGTGTTTTCCATTTCTTATCTGTATCTATTATAAATATTTATATTATAAATATTAATGATATATAAATCAATTTTTATATACTATAAAGTATTTAAATCATGATCTAAACAATACGTTCAAGAATAAAAAGTTAAAATATGTACGATAAAGAAAGCGATTATTACCCGAAATGTTAATTTAACATTAAAATCATTATTAAATGGGTAGTATAAATTCATAAATGAATCATTTATGATATAATAAATATGAATATAGTTATAGTATAATATAATAACATAAAATTATCATTATACAGGGGGTTAAACGTACCCTCAACCAAAGGAAATTGCAAGGTAAGGGGTTTCTTATCTCACAATTAATTCTGTGAGATTTCTATTATTTACCATTTATTTATTGCATGTGGTGTAATTTTTAATGCCATTTGATATATATTATCTTGATTCTATTTATATTCATGATATTATGTGATTCATTTGGTACTTATTGACTATTGTTCATACGACTCGATTGATTACAATGAGGAATGGGTTATTTCCTCAATCTCATTATTATCCAATATTGTTCATGTGTAAGTACTTTCTGGGACATAATTATCATAGATAAACTTATATTAAAAAATTTATTTCAAAAGAAATCATCAATGTATTTATAGGAGGGTCTATTTAACTAGATCATCAATTTAAATGTTTTAATGATTTATCATTCTAAACCATTCTAATTAATGTCCATGTTTTCAAAATGATTTGAAAGATTTATTTACATGGACATGAATATTTTTAAATGATAATTATTTTAAAAAGTTTCAAAGTGGTATGGGATACTTATATTCAAACATACATTTTAAATGACTTCCTTTGAAAATTGTGATAAGTTTAAACCATTTCATGAAAAAGGGATATTTCTCTCAAAGCATTTTACTGATCATTTTCATCAATGTCAACATCCCATAATGGATTTTAAACTTGTTTGAAGTTGACTTATTATGATACAAATAATCCCTATTTTATTAAATATATAGTTATAGTTTTGACTATGGATGGGTTAGTTTTATACCTTTCGTGGTTTATGTATAATGTATTGACATTTTGTAGGATAGTTTTAATAAGATTGTTTATGTAATATTTCAACCTTTTCTTATGATGAATGTATTGGACTAGTATGTTCCAGGTTGGGGACCGGTAAAATTAAGCCTACTGTAAGAACCTGGTTTTTTTCCATAAAATACTTTCTAATTTTCTTGATGTTATTCTAGAGTAGCGCCTTCAGACGGCGTGCGATTCCGAGCCCCGGTGTGGCCGGAATTAAATTTTTAGTGCGTTCGCACTGGGAACGCCAAATAAATGGGATAACTGCTAAACGATAATTTGGATGCTAAATATGAGATTACTTATGGGTCTAAAAATGTGGTTTTTACCCCATAAATGACATAAAGCATGTCGGCGCGGGACGTTGGGACCCCTCGCCCATTAACAGAACATTTAAATGATAAATAAAATAATTAATTTATTCGTTTAATGTATAAACTCAAGTATCTCTTAAACGGTGGCTCGGATTGAAAAAACGAGGGCACCGTTGAGTCAGGAGCATGCCATTTACCCTAGGGGTGTAATTTTTGTGGGCGCAACCCATCGGTGAAAAATGCCACCAAGGGCGTTTTCGTAATTTAGCGGCTTCAGACGTTAAATTTTATAACATTCAAATAGAGGATCAGATTAAAATTATGAGACTGTCGTTGTGCTCGGGAGGTGGTGTTTTCCCTAGGAGAGGCTTAACCTTGACCTTGTCAAGAGTTTCATATGCGGGTTAATTTGGGGGTTTTAAATTAATTAAAATTTTAATTAATTTTTCTTTATTTAAACCTAAACCCATCCCTCTCTCTCCCCCTGGGTTCATCCTCTGGCTAATTCTCTCATTCAAGGAGTGCTCCTCCTTAGGCCCTCCTCCCCCCTCTCCAATCAAGGAGACCTCGACGACGGTGAAGGCGGATCGACGACAAATCGTCGGGCTACGCCCAAAGAGGTAAGATCGTGCGTTTACATTTTTAATTCCCACACCTACTTTGATCTCAATTTGTTGCATCTTACCTCTATTTAATTTTCAAGAGAAGCGATTTTTCCAGTAGGTCTCATTCTAATATTTCCAACAAATGTTTCAGTTTTAAATTTGGATTTCCGAGGCGTCCACAGCTGCGAGTCGAAGTCCGGGGGTGTTGTGGTATTTTTCCGGTGGATTTGGGTTCTCCAGCAGGTTCGAGTGGTGGTTGGAGGTGGCACGGCGTCCCCAAGAGGCGGTGGTGCGGGCTCAGGCGGCGGTGCCAGTCCACGCGACGGCCTCCGGCGGTGCTCCAGGCAGTGCCTCCAGGCCGCGGACGATGCCGTCGGCGCCGAGCACGACGAGGCGGGGTCGCGGCACGTGACCCCGTGCGGGGATTGAGACTCGCCGAAGGATGGTCTCCGCGCAGACCGCTACTTACCCTTATGACCGGTCAGAAATGTGTGCACCTGTGGTCCATGGATGGGATGCTTGGCTAATCCGTGTACCGGCACTGCGACCTGGACCGGCCGGTGCAAGCCGACCCAGACAAGGCGGACCGGCCGGACCAGGCCGGTCTGGCCCAAGGGGGCTCGCCCCCTCAAACTTCGGACACCCGTAATATTCATTAAAGGTGTCCGTTTTGTGTTCTATCTATGGAAGTGTGATCCTTAATTCAATAAATGCTCTATGAGATGGTTTTGAGGGTTTTTAATTCCTGAAACAATGGCCTCGGGGGCGCGACATGCCATTAAGTGGTTTGGCGTTTTTCCTAGAGTTCTTGTTTTGAGTGGCGCAGACACATCTGAGGTCCAATTTTAGCACCGTCAGTGGTGTTGGGACCCTAGTTCCGAGGTAGAGCGTTCCATGGTGGTTTGAGGCGTTGAATCCTGAGTTGAGGTGTGGGCCCCATGACCCATCTTTTAAGCTGCGAGCAACATTTTGTAACTTTTTCATCGGACATCCGTTCGGGGCTTGCGAGTAGTCGATTCTGGGTGTTTTTATGAGGGAATTGCAATGGGACAATCTGCCCTATTTAACTCAGTACGCTAGTGTAGGCCCCACGAGAGCCGTTTTGGGTGTTGACGGTGAATTCCAACTTCTTCACCGGGTGTCTGTTTTGGACAAGTGTTTATTCAATCTTGTGTTCTTTTTCGAGAGGATCACAATGGTGCAATCTGTTCGTAGTGCTTCGGGACTGGGATGTGGGTCACATGTAGCACCACTCATGTGCGGAATGGAAATATGCATATTTTTCTCCAGATATTCATTGCACTCAAGCGAGCAGTCATTTTTACGTGTTTTCCCAGGGGATCGCATTGGTGAGATGCGCCCGACTGTTTTCAGGGTCGAGGCTCAGGACCACTGGATGCCACTCGGGCGTAAAGCGGTGTCAGATGACTTTTACATCGGATGTCTGTTGGAGGTGAGTAAATAGTCATTCTCACATGTTTTTCCGTGAGGATTACAATGGTGTAATCCATTTGGGAGAGTAGAGCCTCTTTCGAGATCTCAATAAATGTGGAAGCATGAAAGGTGTACCGGTGCTGGTTCTTCCTGGGGTGTTTGTAGTGAACCCTTGGCGTTTGATCGTGTTCACTCCTGTGAGAGTGAACTTAGTGTTTGAAGAGGTTCGGTTAGCCATGATAGGGCTTTGGAGGAAGCAGGTTGGTGAAATTATGCTTTCTCCCTTTACGTTAACATTGGGTGATGTTTGCTTGATAGCCTCAGGCTGGAAATGTGGTATACTCTGGGAGTATGCGAGAATTCTTGGAGGTACATTTTGTAGTTGTACCCGATAATGTTTGTGTTTGTGGCTTGGAGATGAGTTTGGGCCACACGTTGTGTGGGCCCTATGTGTGCTTCATGTTCTTCTTTATATACCTTTGACCTCTTATGATGCAGAGATCCCTTATGTTAGTAGCTTTTAGACTATCAGGGTTGAGTGGGTCCCCCTGGTCTGGTTCTCGAGGGTTTCGACTAGCAGGGTTGAGTGGGACCCCGGGTTCTATTCTCGATGGTTTTACTGGCAGAGTTGTTTTGGTTCCCTTTTTTCTTTCAGCTTAGGGGGGTTTTCAGGGTTGTGTCCCTTTCACCAGACTACGACATCCTTTACAGCTACGTGCGTTCATACAGTGTCGGTGTGCTCCCACTTTCTGGAGTGAGTTTTCTCGGTCTGCTTCGACAGTAGACTCAGCGGATTGGAGCAAGTATCACCCTGAGACACCCGGGGAGATCCTCACATCCCTTCATGTTCTCTGGAGGGTTCTTTGGGTATCATTGTGATCAAAACATTACGTGGTCACCAATCCTCTACCCAAGAGGTTGTTTGCAGTACGGTACAAAGCCCCCAGTGAGACCTGGGCGCAGACTCCCTAGCTGTGTATCGAGATCGTATCTTCCTTCCGCGATCTATCGTGACATGTTTCCCACTACGTGTTCCGGTTACCAGTGGTGTACCATACAACAGGTTTGGGCAGTGAGGTACCATCCAGGAGGGATGGCCAGTGAGGTACCATCCAGCAGGGATGGCCAGTGGTGTACCATCAAGTGTGGATGGCCAGTGCGGTACCATCCAGCAGGGATAGCCAGAGAAGATCCAGGTCTCCCTCCAGTGGATTAACCTTTCGTAGGGCCGGGCAGTGGGAACCCGACGACTTTGAGAAGACCTCTCAATTGTGTGATAGTGACGAGGTGTGGCTTGAAGTTCCCCCAGAACTCTCATCTACAAGGGGCTCTTTCCCCACCGAGACACATCTTTGTGATGTGACATTAAACCGTGTGGGTGAGTCAGTGCCACCCAAATAGGATAGTGTCAAGGTGCGGTGATTTGGTCCCCTTGACTTGCAGTTCGGGGAAGATGTGTGGATACTGGGCATCAATGGTGTTTACTTCAAGAACATTTGGATACTCACTTTCTTGGGCTGAGCTATGGGATGGAGACCCCCTTGCGATCTTGTTCGGGTTTCTTGTTTGAGAATATGGATATGTATATACCTTGTTCCAATATACACTCCTCGAGTTTTGGTTACTCTCCTTCAAGGAGAGGCGAAGAAGCACGAGGGACGCCACATGCTTTCAGTGTCTAGCTTCTCGTGGTTGGACGAGTGTACTCTCCTGCTATAGGTAGTGAAGACTCGATAAGAAGTTTGTATTCTCACTTCTTCTAGTTCCTTGTGTTTGGATTAGTCTACTTTCTTCCACTTGTTGGGTTGAGATGTACGCTTTACTGAACTCTCGGTTGTACTCCTTTACTTTTCCCTGTTCGATCTACTTCTCACCTCTTTAGTAACTCCTCTGTTTCTGCCTTGAGCCTTCGGGGCATCCTATTAAGTATTTTTATACTCACCCCTACATTGGATTTGACTCCACTTGGTGTTCCCTTGCAGTTTACAGATAGGTTGGACGTGAATTCAATGGAGCTTAGGTGTACATAAGCTTCAACCGCGTGCGGTGGTCATAGTCGGGTTCTAGGTGTCAGACTCTCCTAGTTGTTTACTTTTGTTTACCTATTACCCAGTTGTGGAACTTTTCTGGTTGGGGGTGTGTTTTGAAAATTACCTTTTTAGTTTACCTTCAGCACTTGCTTTGTACTATTTAGAGGTCGACTCACTTTGTGGGTTTTTATAGAAGTTGGTGCTTTACTTTCCCTTTTACTCTATACTTCTGCATTAAGTGGGATGCGCGTGTGTGTGTAAAGGTACTCAGGAATAGGCCTCCCCGAGTTGTTTAGGATTCGGCGCTTGTCTACAGCCCCTAACCTATGGAGGTGGTCTTGTGGTAGTTGCGACTCGAGCCCGGGTAGGGTCAGGTCGTGACAGTGTTGTATCAAAGTGGTTCGTTCCATGGGACATTCCCTAAAAAAGTAATTGGTTGGGATTTAGGGAAACCATGTTAACGTGTCTCAAGAGCATCTCTATAATGAACCATAATTTACATACATTGTTAATACTTCAAAATTGAAGCATACTTATTACAAAATATAACAAAACCACGAATGGACTGTATAGGTATAGTGTCTTTAGAAACTGGGAAACATAAACAACTGGTTCATAAAGTGTCTACACTGTCTCCCATTTATTTCATCATATCTATAGTCCCTTTTGGAATATCTTACTTAATAACCTTCTTCCTGACCTGGGGAAAGAAAACATACAAAAGGATGAGCTGAAATTCTCAGTAAGGGTAAACAAAAGAAATATCAATCACATCATATTCATAAGAACATAACTTTTGGAAATCGTAACTTGCAAAAGAGAGCATAATTTCATAACATGGGATAAATCATAGTAGTGAAATTTAATCCCAATAATCATAACTTAAAACATGAAACGTTGTGGAATACACACATAATCATAGAGAATCATTTCTTGTTAGTCAATACTCGTTTCCAAGACTATCTTAGTGGACAAAGTCCATTCCTGAACCGAGTTCACTCCCCGTTTCAGTCCTGTTTCACTGAACCGATATAACCTACCATTCCAGCCATGTCTATCTCATGAGATATAAAATCTTTACCCAATGCATTGGAGGGACATATAGTTCCCACCCATCTCATAATGATACAATTCTTATGTGTGCCACAAAATCATAAATCATACATCATTGCATAACCCATGTAATAAAAATGGGAATCTTAAACATTGTGACATCATAAAACAATTCATATAAGATTAAGGAATTCATAAAAATAATTCCATCACAATATAATAAAATCAATGTAATAATATGGATAGAAACAAAACCCTTTATTATCTTGGATGGAAAATAATTTTGATAAAACACTTGAACTCCATTCTTGAGGAAAATATCTTTTCTACTTAAAAAACACTTTTCCTTTCATAACATGTCATACAATTCTAAACTAAAAGAAGTTGATTAAAAATAAACATGAAAACATGTAAAGGATGCTTCTTGGAAATAATGTTTTAAAAATCCATTCATTCCGTATAAGTTAAAAAAAACATTCTTCTCGTACTTTTGTCAGAAAAGTCAAAAAGTATCTCATATGAAAAACAACAAAAGATTCCTTTCATATATTTTTCTAAAACCTCAACGAAGGGTAAAATTGGATTTAAACAATTTTAGGTGTATGGAAATAATATTACATATTGATGAAACATGGATGTGGATGATAAAATATACCCTAGTAAATTCCAAAGTATAAACAATCTTGGATAAAAAATGAGATTGTGATATTTCCCTTACCTTAGATCTGATTTGCTTCGTAAGTCTCCGAAGCTCCTGTATAATGATTTAAATAACGTTATTGACTTATTCCAGAATCATAATTATTGTTATGATATCATATATGGTCATATTCTTATCTTCTTATTAGTAATATTTCATTACTACGTGTTATTCGTGTGTTTATTACTTTTTTTTCTTATTAGTGTTTTGTCGAATAAATTCTTATTCTTCTCTTTTGGTTATATATACCTCATTTACATAATGTTATTAGTGTAATATATATCATATTAAATCATTAAATTCATTTATATAATCATTATTAAATGAAGATCATGTAGAACGAGTCGCATCACATCGTGGAGACGGTATTCCGTACGTACGCACGAGTGATGATATCGTTTCTATGATCATGGAATTGTATTGGAGTGTATGTATACTATTTCAGAATCAATATCACTTTATAATAGTCATATATAGTAATTATTTACACCATTATACCCATCCATGTAAGGTGGTGGTGGAAAATAGATTACACCAAGGCGTGGAGACGGTATTCTGTACGTACGCACGTGCGGTGATTTCTTTTTCCGTAGGATGGATAGATGGTGAAATAGGGTTGTTTCATAATTATAATAACATATCAATATATTAGTGATACTGATGTTATTACTTCATAATGAAACAACTAATGAATAATATGTGGAAGAAGAAATAAAGATGAAATAATCGGTAACAGACATTACCTCTTCATTGAAGTGCTTCTTTGAGACCTCCTTTTAGGGCACTAAAATAGGTCTTTTAAGAAGACCCGAACCTCTAGG
Organism: Viscum album; assembly: GCA_963277665.1. NCBI lineage: Eukaryota > Viridiplantae > Streptophyta > Magnoliopsida > Santalales > Viscaceae > Viscum > Viscum album. The sequence goes on along the minus strand of CAUJRU010000332.1, from coordinate 222,729 downwards.
ATGTTTCTAGAGAAGTTGAGAGTAGAAATTGGCAGGGTTTGGCCGAGTTTGAAGGTTCAAAGTGGTGTGAGGAAGAGGGGGAGGAGGTGCCCTTTTATAAGGGAGGAGAGGGGCACCTTTGGAATAACTAAAACTATTATTTTATTACAAAGTCAAATTCGGTTTTTAATAGCTCCAAATTGATATATTTCTAAGATAAGGTGGGTAGGTGTCGAAATCCTCTCATCAAATAGAATTTAGAAAAGTTTAGGTATCAATTTTAACCTTATCATTTATATTTAACTTTATGTTAGATAATTTAACTTTTACCGTGTTTTCTTGTTTTCTTACACTATAAGGTTAATAAACTTACTATATCAAGCCAAACGAACCCCAAGTTGTTTATTATTAATATATATTACCATATATAAGTCATCTTTCCGAACCATAGATTTTTAGGAATAAAATAAAAATTAATAATATAATATTTTGTTTTAAATACTATTTTATGTTAATTTTGACACTATTTAGTAAATGATTTTTGTGAAACTGATAACAGAATTATTAGTTCAAACCAAGTTAATTAAATCAATACTAACATGTCACATTAACCTATAAACTTAGTTTAATTCATAAAAAGTCTCAAATTACATTTATTTGGGTATTTATAACATCAATTAGGTCAATATTTCATTAATAAGATAATTACGGCATCATCGTTGTGTCATAAATAAATTAAATTATTTAATGTCTAAAAATCACAAATAAACTAACATTATGTAGGAAAGCTTTTTATCTCTCTAATGAATATTTATAGTCGAATTTATCTTATGTATAACCCCATATTAAAATGATTTACTTATTAAACTTTGATTTTAACTATTTTAACCCTTCTTTAAATAAATTAATAATAAATGTCCTAATCTAATCCAAGTGGTCATAAATGGTCATATTTTATTCCTAAAGTTGTTTTTGGTCGAATTACACTTGTCCAATAGAATTAGTACATGTGTTAGGGTAATAATAATATCATTTTTACCCTTAATTACCCTATTTACTTTTAACCGTGGTAAAAAAAAGTAAAAAGTTACTATTCACCAAAAATTGTTTTCATCTAATTGAACCGCATTTTAGTCCTTGATATTAACCGTGTCTCTCGGATTTTCAAAATTCCACTCACATAAGTGGTAAAATTATGTTTTATGAAGAATTTAGTTTTTTTAACTACCACTTAGTGGTTTCACTATTCATCAAAAAATGAAAGTTTTCAGAAAAATACCAAAATTTCACCCTAGGCTAATTTCGATATTCAGAATCCGAAAATGAAGTCCATTTTGATAAAAAAAAATTATAAAATTTCAAAAAGTGGTTATTACTATTCATAACGGATAGTTTTAATAATATTTTAATAGCATATCATTGTTTAGTGAAACTCGGTATTGCGTAAGACGCAAGCTATCGAGGAAGGCCGCGGTTGCGTGTAAAGCAAGCCAAGCGAGTATTGTGTGTAGTGAAAGATACCTTTTATGATTTATATAAAATAAAAACAAAAATATTTCTCATAAAAGTCTCGGGTGTTACATTCTACCCCCCTTAAAATGAATTTTGCCCTCGAAATTCGTCACTTTGTAACAAACATATGAGGATACCTCTCCCTCATCATATCCCCAAGCTCCAATGTAGCTTCTTCTAATTGGTGGTTCCTCCATAAATCTTTCAAAAATCGATTGGTCATGCTTCGTAGGACTTTTTCGCTACGATCCAGAATCTCTATCGGCTGTTCTTCATAAGAAAGATCTTGCTCCATTGGTACAACTTCTGAGCTAACTACATGTGAAGGATCGGGTATGTACTTTCTCAGGATAGATACATGGAACACATCGTGAACTTGAGAGAGATTCGGTGGAAGCGCCAATCGGTAAGCTACCTTCCCAACACGATCCAGTATTTCGAAAGGACCGATATATCTAGGGCTGAACTTCCCCTTCTTTCCAAATCTCATGACTCTCTTCTAGGGAGATATTCGTAAAAACACTTTATCACCCACTTCAAACTCTAGGTCTTTTCTTCAGTTGTCGGCATAAATTTTCTGTCGACTCTGAGCTGCTCTTATGTGTTGTTGAATATATCTGACCTTTTCTGCCATTCCATCAACGAGATTAGGTCCTAATAGCTTTCTTCCCCCAACTTCACCCCAGCAAGTTTGAGTCCTGCATTTCTTTCCATAGAGAGCTTCATAAGGAGCCATCAGAATACTGGAGTGAAAGCTATTATTATAAGAAAATTCTACCAAATGTAGGTGTTGATTCCAACCACCATTGAAATCCATTGAGAAAGTTCTCAAAATATCTTCTAGAGTTTGAATTGTTCTCTCAGACTGACCGTCTGTCTAAGGATGATAAGCAGTGCTGAAACTCAACTCTGTATCCAGAGTATGCTGAAGACTTCGCGAGAACTTCGAGGTAAATCTCGGATCCCGATCAGATATAACAGAACGTGGTACTCCATGCAATCTTACCACTTCCTTTACATATATCCCGGCAAGCTGATCCAGAGAGAAATCCTCTCTAATAGCAATGAAGTGTGCATACTTTGTAAGATGATCAACTATGACCCAGATAGCATTATTGCCTTTGATGTTTTAGGAAGTCCTACGACAAAGTCCATAGTGACGTTTTCCCATTTCCATTAGGGTATGGGTAATGGTTCTAACATCCCCTTAGACTTCTGTCTCTCAGCTTTAATTTGTTGACAAAAAAAGCATCGAGGGACATATTCAGCAACATCTCTTTTCATGCCATCCCACCAGAAGTACTCTTTCAGGTCCCTATACATCTTCGTGCTTCCTGGATGAATAGAGAATGAATAACTATGAGCCTCATCCAGTAGCTCCTTCTTTAATTCGGGGATGGGAGGAACACAAACCCAATTCCTGAACTTTATTATTCCATCACAATCAAGGTTTTAATTCAGGAACATTTCTCACCTTCTTTTGTAACTCAACATTTTCTTTCTGTGACTCTTTAATCTTCACATGTATAGATGGTGGAACATTCATTTGAGAAAGATAAGATTTTTCCCCTTCCATTATAATTCCCAGATCCATTCTATTAAATCCATAAATATTGGATCTTTTGTGATCCTCATCATGGATAAACTGGCATGGTCTTGTCGACATAATGTATCTGCCACCTTGTTTGCATTCCCAGGGTGGTAATGGATTGAGCAGTCATAATCCTTAATCAGCTCCAACCATCTTCTTTGACGCATATTCAGCTCCTTTTGTGCGAAAATATACTTCAAACTTTTATGATCAGTATAAATATCACACCTTTCACCATAAAGGTAATGCCTCATAATCTTTAATGCAAAGATTACCGCAGCTAACTCCAAATCATGAGTTGGGTAATTTTGCTCATGTATTTTCAACTGTTGTGAGGCATAAGCTATCACCATATCATTTTTCATAAGAACACACCCTAGTCCCTTCTTGTATGCATCACTTTAGATCACAAACCTTTCTCCACTACAAGGAAGTCTGAGCACAGGTGCACTGGATAACCTTCTTTTCAACTCCTTGAAATTCCCTTCACATTCCTCCGTCCAAACAAACTTAACTCCTTTCCGAGTCAACCTGTTGAGTGTATTAGATAATCGTGAATTTTTTTTCACAAAACGTCGATAATATATAGCCAAACCAAGAAAAATTTGTATCTCAGTTACTGTTGTTGGTCTTGACCATCTTTTGATAACCTCTGTTTTTGCAGGATCCACAGATATCCCCTCTTTTGAGATTATGTGACCCAAAAATGAAAATTTTTGAAGCCAAAATTCACACTTGGTAAATTTGGAATACAGTTTCTCCTTTCTCAGGGTCTTCAATATAATTCTCAAGTGATCTTCAGGTTCTTCCTTTCTCTTTAAATAGACAAGAATATCGTCTAAAAAGACTCCCACAATCTAGTCAAGATAGTCTCTAAAGACTCTATTCATCAGATCCATAATGATAGCAGGGTAATTAGTAAGACCAAATGGTATCACTATAAATTAATAGTGTCCATACCTTGTACGGAAAGCCGTCTTTGGTATATCCTCCCTTTTGACCCCTAATTGATGATATCCTGAACGAAGATCAATCGTGGAAAAGTATTGAGCTTCGCGTAGTTGGTCAAATAAGTCATCAATGCATGGGAGGGGATATTTGTTCTTGATAGTGATCTTGTTAAGTTCTCGATAATCAATGCAGAGTCTCATTGATCCATCTTTCTTCATAACAAATAGAACATGTGCTCCCAAAGGTGATGCACTAGGGCGTATGAATCCCTTATCAATATTCTCTTGGAGTTGCTTCTTCAATTCCTGCAACTCAATTGGGGCCATTCTATAAGGTGTCTTTGAAATAGGAAAAGCACCCGGTACGAGTTCTATTGAAAACTCAACTTCACTATTTGGTGGAAGACCTGGTAATTCCTCTGGAAAGACATCATCAAACTCTTGTACAATGGTCTTATTCTTAATCGTGAGTTTCTCACCAACCATTTGAGATAAATAACCTTCATTTAGTGGAATCAATACCCATAAATGGAAGAAATTTCCACTGGAAGGTTATGTTCATCCATGCATCGATAGACGATGATAGATTGATCTAGAATATGAAATGTGACTTCCCTTCTTTGGAAATTGATATGAGCTCCATGTAGAGAAATCCAATCCATGCCAAGAATCACATAAAATTCCACTATAGGAAGGATCACACGATTTGCAGGAAGCACTTTCCCACAAACTTCAATCGGAGAAGAATTATAAACTTTTGATGCGACTGTTGTGCCATTAGGTGTTGTCACAGCTAACTCAACATCTAGTTGTTGAGGTAATACAGTGATACCCTTAGAAAATTCTTCAGAAATAAAAGAGTGAGTGGATCTAGAATCAAATAAAACATTTTATACTTTAGAGTGGATGGTAAGTGTACCTTTCACCACATCGTTATCGTACTCCACATCACTGATAGAAATTGCATGTGACTTTCCTTTGTCTTTATACTTAAGAGTTTGTTGACGTCGACCATCATCATCAACCCTTGGATTAGGGAATTTATTGTAATAATGCCCCATCTCCTTGCACTTGAAACATTGAATTGTAGTAGGTTCATTCTGTGTCTCCCTTCCTTTGTTTGCATCATTAGACATCTTCTTCTCATCATCGCAGCATTCAAATGCCCAATGACCTTCCTTTCCACATTTGAAACATTTACTTGTCCCTTTAAGACAACTCCCTCCATGTTTCTTTCCACACTTTGAGCATAAGGGAAAGCTCATATTCTTTTCAGTGTGCTCTTTAGATTTTCCTTTGAATTCCATGTTCCTCTTCTTATCAAACCCATATTACTGGTGGGTTACTCCAATCTCCATCTCAACTTTGAGAGCACATCGAATGATTTCCTCATAGCTATTGAAGTCCCTTATAACTAAGGCCCTTCGAAGACTTGGTTTTAATCCACTAAAGAATCGATTGATCTTACTCTCAGGTTGGATAATAATACCAGAAGCGTATCTCGCAAGTCTTGTAAAATTTCCTACATAGTTACCAACAGATTCATCATCATTTTTCTTCAGTTCAAGAAACTCTTTCTCCATCTTTGTTCGGAGAATACGACGTAATTACTTATTGAAAAATAAGTTCCTGAACTCGTCCCATTCCATGGACTCAATGTCATCCCTTTGACTCGTATTCTTAATAAGATTCCACCATTGATCAGCATCACCTTCCAAACGATACACTGCTAAGATGACTTTATCATGCTCAGAACATTGAAGAACTGAAAATATCTTTTCAGTAGTACTAATTCGTTGCTCAGAAACTAATGGATCAGTAGACCCGCTGAATGAAGGTGGATGTTGTATCATCAAGGATTAAACAGAATTTTGCTCATTCCTTTCCTCATTTGGAAGTCTTTCATGATTAATATCTTGAGAAAGTTGTGTGAGCATTTCTACAAGATTTTTCATTCCAACTCACATAACGTTTGGTTTCTCAGGGGGACAATCATTGCATTGCCCGTCGCATTCCGCATTAACACGGTTCCTTCGGGTTCCAGCCATTGACTCAAACTAAGAAGAATAGTGTGAGCAACACTAATTATAATAGGAAAAAAATATAATCAAGAATAAAATTTCACACTTAAGGTCTTATCATAGGTTGTTCATGGCCATTTCTAAAACACTAAGATTTTGTTATATTATTAGACTTATCTATAGGGTTCTTACTAAGGCTTTCACATCCTAGTTTCCAAAGGTTGACTATACCTTTCCTCTGATACCAAATATAACGACCCATACTTTACATACATTGCTAATACTTCAAAATTGAAGCATACTTATTACAACATATAAAAAAACCATGAAAGGACCGCATAGGTATAGTGTCTTTAGAAACTGGGAAACATAAACAACTGGTTCATAAAGTGTCTACATTGTCTCCCATTTATTTCATCATATCTATAGTCCCTTTTGGCATACCTTACTTAATAACCTTCTTCCTGACCTGGGGAAAGAAAACATACAAAAGGGTGTGCTCAAATTCTCAGTAAGGGTAAACAAAAGAAATATCAATCACATCATATTCATAAGAACCTAACTTTTGGAAATTGTAACCTGTAAAAGAGAGCATAATTTCATAACATGGGATAAATCATAGTAGTGAAATGTAATCCCAATAATCATAACATAAAACATGAAACTTTGTGGCATACAAACATAATCATAGAGAATCATTTCTTGTTAGTCAAGACTCATTTCCAAGACTATCTTAGTGGACAAAGTCCATTCCTGAACTGAGTTTACTCCCCGTTTCAGTCCTGTTTCACTGAACCGGTATAACCTACCGTTCAAGCCATGTCAATCTCATGAGATATAAAATCTTTACCCAATGCATTGAAGGGATATATAGGTCCCTCCCATCTCATAATGATACCATTCTTATGTGTGCCACAAAATCATAAATCATACATCATTGCATAACCCATGTAATAAAAATGTGGAATCTTAAACATCATGATATCATAAAAAAATTCATATAAGATTAAGGAATTAATAAAAATAATTCCATCACAACATAATCAAATCAATGTAATAATAGGGATAGAAACATAACCCTTTATTATCTTAGATGGAAAATAATTTTGATAAAACACTTGAACTCCATTCTTGAGGAAAATATCCTTTCTACTTCAAAAACACTTTTCCTTTCTTAACATGTCAAACAATTATAAACTAAAAGAAGTTGATTAAAAATAAACTTGAAAACTTGTTAAGGAAGCTTCTTGGAAATAATGTTTTATAAATCCATTCATGCCGTATAAGTTAAAAATAACATTCTTCTCGAACTTTTGTCGGAAAAGTCAAAAAGTACCTCATACGAAAAACAACAAAGGATTCGTTTCATATCTTTTACTAAAAACTCAACAAAGGGTAAAATTGGATTTAAACAATTTTAGGTGGATGGAAATAATATTACATATTGGGGAAACATGGATGTGGATGACAAAATATAACCCAGTAAATTCCAAAGTATAAACAATCTCGGATAAAAATAAGATTGTGATATTTCCATTACCTTAGGTCCGATTTGCTTCGTAAGTGTCAGAACCTCCTGTATAATGATTTAAATAATGTTATTGACTTATTCCAGAATCATACTTATTGTTATGATATCATATATTGTCATATTCTTAGCTTCTTATTAGTAATATTTCATTACTACTTGTTATTCGAGAGTTTATTACTTTTTGTTCTTATGAGTGTTTTGGTGAATAAATTCTTATTCTTCTCTTTTGGTTATAGATACCTCATTTCAAGAATGGTATTAGTGTAATAGATATCATATTAATTCATTCAATTCATTTATATAATCATTATGAAATGAAGATCATGTAGAACGAGTCACATCACATCGTGGAGACAGTATTCCTTACGTACGCACGAGTGATGATATCGTTCCTATGATCATGAAATTGTATTTGAGTGTATGTATACTATTTCAGAATCAATATCACTTTATAATAGTGATATATAGTAATTATTTACATCATTATACCCATCAAAGTAAGGTGGTGGTGGAAAATATATTACACCACGACGTGGAGACGGTATTCCGTACGTACGCACACGCGGTGATTTCTTTTTTCCGTAGGATGGATAGATGGTGAAATAGGGTTGTTTCATACTTATAATAACATATCAGTATATGAGTGATACAGATGTTATTACTTCATAATGAATCAACTAAAGAAGAATAAGTGGAAGAAGAAATAATGATGAAAGAATCGGTAATGGACATTACCTCTTCATTGAAGTGCTTCTTTGAGACCTCCTTTTAGGGCACTAAAATAGGTCTTTGAAGAAGACCAGAACCTCTTGGATGTTTCTAGGGAAGTGGAGAGGAGAACTTGGCAGGGTTTGGACGAGCATGAAGGCTCAATGTGGTGTGAGGAAAAGGGGGAGGAGGTGCCCTTTTATAAGGGAGGAGAGGGGCACCTTTGGAATAACTAAAAATATTATTTTATTACAAAGTCAAATTCGGTTTTTAATAGCTCCAAATTGATATATTTCGAAGATAAGGTGGGTAGGGGTCTAATTACTCTCATCCAATATAATTTAGACAAGTTTAGGTATCAATTTTAACCTTATCATTTAGATTTAACTTTAAGATAGATAATATAACCTTTACCGTGTCTTCTTGTTTTCTTACACTATAAGGTTAATAAACATACTATATCATGCCAAACGAACCCCAGGTTGTTTATTATTAATATATATAACCTTATCTAAGTCATTTGGCCGAACCTTAGATTTTTAGGAATAAAATAACAATTAATAAAATAATATATTTTTTTAAAAAAAACTATTTTATGTTAATTTTAACACTATTTAGTAATTGATTTTTTTGAAAATCATAACAGAATGATTAGTTCGAAAAAAGTTAATTAAATCAATACTAATATGTCATATTAACCTAGATAATTAGTTTAATTCATAAAAATCTGAAATTACATTTATTTGGGTATTTATAACATCAATTATGTCAATATTTCATTAATAAGATAATTACTGCCTCATCGTTGTGTCATAAATAAATTAAATTATTTAATGTCTAAAAATTACGAATAAAACACCATTATGTAGGAAATCATTTTAGTTTTCTAATGAATATTTATAGTAGAATTTATCTTATGTATAACCCCATATTAAAATGATTTACTTATTAAACATTGATTTTAACTATTTTAAACCTTCTTTAAATAAATTAATAATAAATGTCCTAATCTAATCCAAGTAAGCCTAAATGGTCATAGTTTTTTCCTAAGGTTGTTTTTCGTCGAATTAAAATTGTCCAATAGAATTAGGACATGTGTTAGGGTAATAATAATATCATTTTTACCCTTAATTACCCTATTTACTTTTAACCGTGGTAAAAAAAGTAAAAAGTTACTATTCACCAAAAATTATTTTCATATCATTGAACCACATTTTAGTCCTTGATATTAACCGTGTATCTTGGATTTTTGAAATTCCACTCATAGAAGTGGTAAAATTAAGTTTTATGAAGAATTTAGTTTTTTTAACTACCACTTAGTGGTTTCACTATTCATCAAAAATTGAAAGTTTTCAGAAAAATATCAAAATTTCACCCTAGGATAATTTCGATATTCAGAATCCAAAAATGATGTCCATTTTGAAAAACAAAATTTTTAAAATTTCAAAAGGTGGTTATTACTATTCATAACGGCTAGTTTTAATAATATTTTAATATCATATCATTGTTTAGTGAAACTCGGTATTGCGTACGACGCACGCTATCGAGGAAGGCCGCGGTTACGTGTAAAGAAAGCCAATCTAGTGTTGTGTGTATTGAAAGATTCCTTTTATGATTTATATAACATAAAAACCAAAATATTTCTCATAAAATTCTCAGGTGTTACATTCTACCCCCCTTAAAATGAATTTCACCCTCGAAATTCATCACTTTGTAACAAACAGATGAGGATACCTCTCCCTCATCATATCCTCAAGCTCCCATGTAGATTCTTTAATTGGTGGTTCCTCCATAAAACATTCACCAATTGAGTGGTCTTGCTTCGTAGGACTTTTTCGCTACAATCCAGGATCTCTATCGGCTATTCTTCATAAGAATGATCTTGCTCCAGGGGTACAACTTCTGAGCTAAGTACATGTGAAGGATCAGGTATGTACTTTCTCAGGAGAGATACATGGAACACATCGTGAACTTGAGAGAGATTTGGTGGAAGCGCCATTCGGTAAGCTACCTTCCCAACACGATCCAATATTTCAAAAGGACCGATATATCTAGGGCTCAACTTCCCCTTCTTTCCAAATCTCATGTCTCTCTTCCAAGGAGATATTCGTAAGAACACTTTATCAACCACTTCAAACTCTAGTTATTTTCTTCCATTGTCGGCATAACTTTTCTATCGACTCTGAGCTGCTCTTATGTGTTGTTGAATAGATCTGACCTTTTCTGCCATTTCATCAACAAGATCAGGTCCTAGTATCTTTCATTCCCCAACTTCACCCCAGTAAGTTGGAGTCCTGCATTTATTTACATAGAGAGCTTCATAAGGAGCCATCTAAATACTAGAGTGAAATCTATCATTATAATAAAATTCCACCAATGGTAGGTGTTGATCCCAACCACCTTTGAAATCCATTGAGCAAGCTCTCAACATATCTTCTAGAGTTTGAATTGTTCTCTCAAACTGACCGTCTATCTGAGGATGATAAGCAGTTCTGAAACTCAACTCTGTATCCAGAGTATGCTGAAGAATTCTCTAGAACTTCGTGGTAAATCTCGGATCCCGATCAGATATAATAGAAAGTGGTACTCCATGCAATCTTACCACTTCCTTTACATATATCCTGGAAAGATGAACCAGAGAGAAATCCTCTCTAATAGCAATGAAGTGTGAAGACTTTGTAAGACGATCAACTATGACCCAGATAGAATTATTTCCTTTGGATGTTTTAGGAAGTCCTGTGACAAAGTCCATAGTGATGTTTTCCCATTTCCATTCATGTATGGGTAATGGTTGTAACATCCCCTTAGACTTCTGTCTCTCAGCTTTAACTTATTGAAAAACCAAGCATCGAGAGACATGTTCAGCAACATCTCTTTTCATGCCATCCCACCAGAAGTACTCTTTCAGGTCCCTATACATCTTCGTGCTTCCAGGATGAATAGAGTATGAAGAACTATGAGCCTCATCCAACAGCTCCTTTAATTCGGGGATGGGAGGAACACAAACCCGATTCCTGAACATTATTATCCCATCACAATCAAGGTTGAATTCAGGAACATTTCTCACCTTATTTTGTAACTCGACACCTTCTTTCTATGCCTATTTAATCTTCACATGTATAGATGGTTGAACATTTATTTGAGAAAGATAAGATTTTTCCCGTTCCATTATAATTCCAAGATCCATTCTTTGTAAATCCATAAATATTGGATCTTTTGTGATCCTCATCATGGATAAACTGGCACGGTCTTGTCGACATAATGCATCTTCCACCTTGTTTGCTTTCCCGGGGTGGTAATGGATTGAGCAGTCATAATCCTTAATCAGCTCCAACCTTATTTTTTGACACATATTCAGCTCCTTTTGTGTGAAAATATACTTTAAACTTTTATGAGCAGTATAAATATCAAACCTTTCACCATAAAGGTAATGCCTCCAAATATTTAATTCAAATATTACCACAGCTAACTCCAAATCATGAATTGGGTAATTTTGCTCATGTATTTTCAACTGTCGTGAGGCATAAGCTATCACCATATCATTTTGCATAAGAACACACCCCAATCCCTTCTTGGATGCATCATTGTACATCACAAACCTTTCTCCACTACAAGGTAGTCTGAGCACAGGTAAACTGGATAACCTTCTTTTCAACTCCTTGAAATTCCCTTCACATTCCTCCATCCAAAAAAACATAACTCCTTTCCGAGTCAACTTGGTGAGTGGATTAGAAAATCGTGAATTTTTTTTCACAAAACGTTGTTAATATCCAGCCAAACCAAGAAATCATCGGATCTCGGTTACTTTTGTTGGTCTCGACCATATTTCGATAACCTCTGTTTTTTCTGGATCCACAGATATCCTCTCTTTTGAGATTATGTGACCCAAAAATGAAACTTTTTGAAGCCAAAATTCTCACTTGGTAAATTTGGCATAAAGTTTCTCCTTTCTCATGGTCTTCAAAATAATTCTCAAGTGATCTTCATGTTCTTCCTTACTCTTTGAATAGACAAGAATATCGTCTATAAAGACTACCACAAACTGATCAAGACAGTCTCTAAAGACTCTATTCATCAGATCCATGAAGATAATAGGGGCATTAGTAAGACCAAATGGCATCGGTATAAATTCATAGTGTCCATACCTTGTACAGAAAACCATCTTTGGTATATGCTCCCTTTTGACCCCTAATTGAGGATACCCTGAACAAAGATCAATCTTGGAAAATTATTGAGCTCCACATAGTTGGTCAAATAAGTCATCAATGCATGGGAGAGGATATTTGCTCTTGATAGTGGTCTTGTTATGTTTTCGATAATCAATACAGTGTCTCATTGATCCATTTTCTTCTTAACAAATAGAACAGGTTCTCCCCAAGGTGACACACTAGGGCGTATGAATCCCTTATCAAGATTCTCTTGGATTTGCTTCTTCAATTCCTTCAACTCAATTGGGGACATTCTATAAGGTGTCTTTGAAATAGGAAAAGCACCCGGTACTAGTTCTATTGAAAACTCAACTTCACGATTTGGTGAAAGACCCGGCAATTCCTCTGGAAAGACATCATCCAACTCCCGTACAATGGGCATATTCTTAATCGTGAGTTTCTCACCAACCATTTGAGATAAATAACCTTCATTTAGTGGAATAAATACCCATAAAATGGAAGAAATTTCCACTGGAAGGTTATGTTCATCCTTGCATCGATAGACGATCAGAGATTGATCTGGAGTATGAAATGTGACTTCCTTTTTTTGGAAATTGATATAAGCTCCATGTAGAGAAAGCCAATCCATGCCAAGAATCACATCAAATTCCACTATAGGAAGGATCGCAAGACTTGTAGGAAGAACATTCCCACAAACTTCAATCGGAGAAGAATTATAAACTTTTGATGCGACTATTGTGCCATTAGGTGTTGTCACAGCTAACTCAACATCTAATTGTTGAGGTAATACGGTGATACCCTTAGAAAATTCTTCAGAAATAAAAGAGTTGGTGGATCTAGAATCAAATAAAACATTTGCTACATTAGAGTGGATGATAAGTGTACCTTTCACGACATCGTTATCGTACTCCACATCGCTGATATAAATTGCATGTGACTTTCCTTTGTCGTTAGCCTTACGAGTTTGTTGACATCGACCATCATCATCAACCCTTGGATTAGGGAATTTATTGGCATAATTCCCCATCTCCTTGCACTTGAAACATTGAAGTGTAGTAGGTTCATTCTGTGTATCCCTTCCTTTTTTGCATCATTAGACATCTTCTTCCCATCATCGCGGCATTCAAATGCCCGATGACCTTCCTTTCCACATTTGAAACATTTACTTGTCCCTTTAAGCCAACTCCCTCCATGTTTCTTTCCACACTTTGAGCATATGGGAAAGCTCATCTTCTTTTCAGTGTGCTCTTTATATTTTCCTTTGAATTCCATTTTCCTCTTCTTATAAAACCCATATGACTGATGGGTTACTCCAATCTCCATCTCAACTTTGAGAGCACATCGAACGATTTCCTTATAGCTACTGAAGTACCTTATAACTAAGGCCCTTTGAAGACTTGGTTTTAATCCACTAAAGAATCTATCGATCTTACTCTCTGGTTGGATAATAATACCAGAAGAGTACCTCGCAAGTCTTGTAAAATTTTCTTCATAGGTACCAACAGATTCATCATCCTTTTGCTTTAGTTAAAGAAACTCTTTATCCATCTTTGTTCGGAGAATACGGGGGATGTAATTATTGAAAAATAAGTTCTTGAACTCGTCCCATTCCATGGACTCAATTTCATCCCTTTTCCTCATATTCTTAATAAGATTCCACCATTGCTCAGAATCACCTTCCAAACGATACACTGATAAGATGACTTTATCATGCTCAGAACATTGAAGAACTGAAAATATATTTTCAGTAGTACTAATCCATTGTTCAGTAACTAATGGATCAATAGACCCGCTGAATGAAGGTGGACGCTGTCTCACAAAGGATTCAACAGAATGTTGCTCCATTGTTTGCTCGTTTGGAAGTCTTGCATGATTCATAGCTTGAGAAAGTTGTGCGAGCATGGCTACAAGATTTTTCATTCCAGCTCCCATAACGTTTGGTTGCTCAGGGGGACAATCATTGCATTGCCTTTCGCATTCCGCATTAACACGGTTCCTTCAGGTTCCATCCATTGACTAAAACCAAGAAGAATAGTGTGAGAAACACTAATTATAATAGGAAAACCACATAATAAAGAATAAAATTTCACACTTACGGTCTTATCATAGGTTGTTCATGGCCATTTCTAAAACACTAAGATTGTGTTCTATACTTAGACTTATCCTTAGGGTTCTTACTAAGGGTTTCAAATCCTAGTTTCCGAAGGATGACTATACATTTCCTCTGATACCAACTATAACTACCCATACTTTACATACATTGTTAATACTTCAAAATTGAATCATACTTATTACAACATATAACAAAACCACGAAAGGACCGTATAGGTATAGTGTCTTTAGAAACTGGGAAACATAAACAATTGGTTCATAAAGCATCTACACTATCTCCCATTTATTTCATCATATCTATAGTCCCTTTTGGCATATCTTACTTAATAAACTTCTTCCTAACCTGGGGGAAGAAAAAATACAAAAGGTTGAGCTCAAATGCTCAGTAAGGGTAAACAAATAAAATATCAATCACATCATATTCATAAGAACATAACTTTTGGAAATCGTAACCTGCAAAAGAGAGCATAATTTCATAACATGGGATAAATCATAGTAGTGAAATGTAATACCAATAATCATAACATAAAACATGAAACTTTGTGGCATACACAAATAATCATAGAGAATCATTTCTTGTTAGTCAATACTCATTGCCAAGACTATCTTAGTGGACAAAGTCCATTCCAGAACCGAGTTCACTCCCCGTTTCAATCCTGTTTCACAGAACCGGTATAACCTACCGTTCCAGCCATGTCTATCTCATGAGATATAAAATCTTTACCCAATGCATTGGAGGGAGATATAGGTCCCACCCATCTCATAATGATACCATTCTTATGTGTTCCACAAAATCATAAATCATACATCATTGCATAACCCATGTAATAAAAATGGGAATCTTAAACATCGTGACATCATAAAACAATTCATATAAGATTAAGGAATTCATAAAAATAATCCCATCACAACATAATCAAATAAATGTAATAATTGGGATAGAAAAAGAACCCTTTATTATCTTAAATGGAAAATAATTTTGATAAAACACTTGAACTCCATTCATGAGGAAAATATCCTTTCTACTTCAAAAACACTTTTCCCTTCTTAACATGACATACAATTCTAAAGCAAAAGAAGTTGATTAAAAATAAACTTGAAAACTTGTAATTTAAGCTTCTTGGAAATAATGTTCTAAAAATCCATTCATGTCGTATATGTTAAAAAAACATTCTTCTCGTACTTTTGTCGGAAAAGTCAAAAAGTACCTCGTACGAAAAACGACAAAGGATTCCGTTCATATCTTTTACTAAAAACTCAACGAAGGGTAAAATTGGATTTAAAAAATTTCAGGTGGATGGAAATAATATTACATATTGAGGAAACATGGATGTAGATGATAAAATATAACCCAGTAAATTCCAAAGTATAAACAATCTCGGATAAAAATGAGATTGTGATATCTCCCTTACCTTAGGTCTAATTTGCTTCGTAAGTGTCCGAACCTCCTGTATAATGATTTAAATAATGTTATTTAATTATTCCAGAATCATAATTATTGTTTTGATATCATATATGGTCATATTATTAGCTTCTTTTTAGTAATATTTCATTACTACTTGTTATTCGGGTGTTTATTACTTTTTGTTCTTATGCGTGTTTTGTCGATTAAATTCTTATTGTTTTCTTTTGGTTATAGATACCTCATTTCCAGAATGTTATTAGTGTAATATATATCATATTCATTCATTAAATTCATTTATATAATCATTATTAAATGAAGATCATGTAGAACGAGTCGCATCACATCGTGGAGACGCTATTCCGTACGTATGCACGAGTGATGATATCGTTCCTATGATCATGGAATTGTATTGGAGTGTATGTATACTATTTCATAATCAATATCACTTTATAATAGTCATATATAGTAATTACTTACACCATTATACCCATCCAAGTAAGGTGGTGGTGGAAAATAGATTACACCACGGTGTGGAGACGGTATTCCGTACGTACGCACGCGCGGTGATTTCTTTTTCCGTAGGATGGATAGATGGTGAAATAGAGTTGTTTCATACATATAATAACATATCAGTATATTAGTGATACTGATGTTATTACTTAATAATGAAACAACTAAATAAGAAGAAGTGGAAGAAAAAATAAAGATGAAAGAATCGGTAACGGACATTACCTCTTCTTTGAAGTGCTTCTTTGAGACCTCCTTTTAGGGCAATAAAATAGATCATTAAAGAATACCAGAACCTCTAGGATGTTTCTATGGAAGTGGAGAGGATAAATTGGCAGGGGTTGGCCGAGCTTGAAGGCTCAAAGTGGTGTGAGGAAGAGGGGGAGGATGTTCCCTTTTATAAGGGAGGAGAGGGGCACCTTTGGAATAACTAAAAATATTATTTTATTACAAAGTCAAATTCTGTTTTTAATAGCACATAATTGATATATTTCAAAGATAATGTGGGTAGGGGTCTAAATACTCTCATAAAATATAATTTAGACAAGTTTAGGTATCAATTGTAACCTTATCATTTAGATTTAACTTTAAGTTAGATAATTTAACTTTTTCCGTGTCTTCTTGTTTTCTTACACTATAAGGTTAATAAACATACTATATCAAGCCAAAAAAAACCCAGGTAGTTTATTATTAATATATATAACCTTAGATAAGTCATTTGGCCTATCCTTAGATTTTTAGGAATAAAATAACAATTAATAATATAATATTTGTTTTAAAAACTATTTTATGTTAATTTTGATACTATTTAGTAATTGATTTTTGTGAAAATTATAAAAGAATGATTAGTTCAAAACAAGTTAATTAAATCAATAATAACATTTCATATTAACCTATTAAATTAGTTTAATTCATAAAAAGTCTCAAATTACATTTATTTGGGTATTTATAACATCAATTATGTCAATATTTCATTAATAAGATAATTACTGCATCATCGTTCTGTCATAAATAAATTAAATTATTTAATGTCTAAAAATTACAAAGAAAATACCATTATGTAGGAAATATTTTTAGATTTTTAATTAAAATTTATAGTAGAATTTATCTTATGTATAACCCCATATTAAAATGATTTACTTATTAAACATTGATTTTAACTATTTTAACCCTTCTTTAAATAAATTAATGATAAATGTCCTAATCTAATCCAAGTGGGCCTAAATGGACATAGTTTATTCCTATGGTTGTTTTTGGTCTAATTAAACTTGTCCAATAGAATTAGTACATGTGTTAGGGTAATAATAATATCATTTTTACCCTTAATTACCCTATTTACTTTTAACCGTGGTAAAAAAAAGTAAAAAGTTACTATTCACCAAAAATTATATTCATCTTATTGAACCAGATTTTAGTCCTTGTTATTAACCGTGTCTATCGGATTTTCAAAATTCCACTCACAGATGTGGTAAAATTAAGTTTTATGAAGAATTCAGTTTTTTTAACTACCACTCAGTGGTTTCAGTATTCATCAAAAATTGAAAGTTTTCAGAAAAATACCAAAATTTCACCCTAGGCTAATTTCGATATTCCGAATCCAAAAATGAAGTCCATTTTGAAAAATAAAATTTATAAAATTTCAAAAAGTGGTTATTACTATTCATAACGGCTAGTTTTAATAATATTTTAATAGCATATTATTGTTTAGTGAAACTCGGTATTGCGTACGACGCAAGCTATCGAGGAAGGCCGCAGTTGCGTGTAAAGAAAGACAAGCTAGTGTTGTGTGTAGTGAAATATTCCTTTAATGATTTATATAACATAAAAAAAATATTTCTCATAAGAGTCTCGGGTGTTACAATCTCTCAGGCTAGGGAGTCTAGCGATGGTGCGGCGGCCGACATATCCATTCACTAGGACCCTGATAACCTGATTGTTGACTCGGCATGCTGAGACACTTGTTTTAGGGAAAATTGGTTTGTTCATCACATAGGATTAAGTATTTGACTATCCTTCTTGAGTCATATCCCAATTGTTGTTATATACATATATGCTTATCTGACCGCGACACTCATTGATAATATTCAGGATGTCTCCGCGAATACAGCTAGCCAAGATACCAGCATTAGTTTGTGACAATGACCCTGTGAGCTATGAGGACTCAGTCTAGGACCCACCATGCGAGTCTCTTTCTCCTGGTGGGCCGGTAGAAACACCCCCACTTGGTGAGCATCAGACAGCTCCTGTAGAGCAGACAGAGCTTGAGCACAGGTTGAGCATGCTCCGTGAGTTCCAGCAGAAGTGACAGCTGAGGTTCAGTGGTGAGCCAGATCCTTGTGCAGCAGAGGTTTGGATTGGGACAGTGGTTCACCTTTTCAGGCTTGTGTAGATTCCGGAAGATCTTATGGTGGCCTTGGCCGCCGGCCTTTTCCACAGAGCAGCTGGGTGTTGGTGGAGTGTAGTGACTCAGTTTCTGGATGAGTCGTCGCTTTCATGGGACGAATTTCAGATGGTGTTCTGTGAGGAGTTTTACCCCTCCTTCTTATGATCCATTTGGATCCAGGAGATCTTGTAGTTTCAGCATGTAGGGATGACAATGATTGATTATACAACTAGTTTCACAGACCCTGCACTCTTTTTACCGGACACGGTTCATGACGTCAACTTCTGAGCATGGAAGTTCGAGTAGGATCTCCGTAGAGAGATTTGTGTTGTCATAGTACCCTTGGGAATTCCCACTTATGCTGGGGTACTAGAGCAGGCACTAGTGACATAGAGCTTCCTTTCGTGTTCTACAGTTGGTGGTGGTAGCAATCTCAACAGAGCCGAGACGTATGCTGTAGCTAACGGGCGTCAGCTGACAGAACCTCGACGCAGGTGGCTTCCGATAACCAAACTCAGGGGCATAGTCGCACTACAAAGTGGCACCAAAGGACACCAGTGCAGCCCGGAGATATTTTATGTTATTCTTGCAATGTGACAGGTCACTTTCCACGAGACTGCCCGACCAGGAATGCTAAAAATACCAGGCAGGCAGCAGGTGCACCACCGTGGTAGAGGCATCACCGTGATCAGAGTATCTCCCAAAGAGGTGGTTCTTGCAATGTAGAGGGAGGAGCTGGTAGTGGGGGATGACTTTACGAGGTCTTCCCATCACCACCAGGCGGTCCACATCAGGCTTCGGGAGCTAACAGTTGGGACCATGGACAGCCGTGAGCTTTGGATGTCTACTATCCTGCAGAGCATGAGGTGAGAAGAGGTCTTCTCTATAGATCTTTTACTTTTTTCAGTAGAATTGTTAGACTCTGTTTGTGAAATTCTTTTCTCCTTGATCCTTGCTTGAGTTGTTACCAGGGTGACGCAGGGCGTCGGTGTAACCCTGTGTCGGAAAGGTAGAAGGCATGAGACCTTTTTCTTTAGTCGATGGTGGTGAATTCTTCACCTTTCGAGTGTGTAAGAGAGTTTTGGTTGTGGGGAATCGACTGTGAAATCTTGTATGACAGGATATCCTTGGGTGTTTCACTATATAGATATTCTGAAGGAGGTAATCACTAGGCTTTTCTCCAGGTCCGAACGGTGATCCCAGTTGCGGCGTGCGACGTAGGGGTTCGACTGGGGAGTTGAGCTTCCCTAGAGGGCCTACGGGCTGTTTTGAGACCGTGTAAAGGGATGGAAAGGTTGTCTACCGCCTTTCCCTAACCCCCCAAAGATTGGATTGGGTGAATGAAGTCTCCCATGTGACTCACCTGAGAAGAAGTGTGCGTGCTCCTATGCACGTCATCTGTAATAGAAGACCTCGTGTGAACAGATCAAATCCTTTGGTTTGTGTGCAGTGACGTGGAACTGTGCAGGAGTTATTCTGGGTACGGGAGAGCCATGTGTGGGCTTTGTTCCCTGAGTTGTTCCCTAGTTTTTCTTTTTGGGGATGAAAATCATGAAGGAGGGAATTATGTAAGAACCAGGTTTTTCCCTAAAAGACTTTGGATTTTTCTTGATGTTATTCCAGAGCAGCGCCATTAGACGACGTGCGATTCTGAGCCCCGGTGTAGCCGAAATTAAATTTTCAGTGTGTTCGCATAGGAAACACAAAATAAATGGGATAACTCCTAAACGATAATTCAGATCCTAAACCTGAGAGTACAGATGGGTCCAAAATGGGGTGCTTACCCCAGTAATGACACAAAGCATGTCGGCGCAGGATGTTGGGACCCCTCCGCCGTTAACAGAACGTTAAACGGATAAATAAAATAATTAATTTATATGTTTAATGGTTAAAATCAGGTATCTACTAAATGGTGGATTGGATTGAAAAACAAATGGCACTGTGGAGTCCAGAGCATGTCGTTTACCCTAGGGGGTGTAATTTTCACGGGCGCATCCCTTCTGTGAAAAATGCCACCGGGGGTGTTTTTGTAATTTAGTGGCTTCAGACGTTAAATTTTATAACATTCGAACCGAGGATCAGATTAAAAATACGAGATTGCCATTGTGATAGGGAGGTCGTGTTTACCCTAGGAAAGGCTTAACCTCATCCCCGTCAAGAGTTTCAGATGCAGGTTAATTTGAGGCTATTAAATTAATTAATTTTTTAATTAATTTTTCATTAATTGAACCTAAACCCATATCTCTCTCCCCCTTGGTTCATCCTCTGGCAAATTCTCCTAATCAAGGAGTTCTCCTCTTCAAGCCCTCCTCCTCCCTCTCTAATCAAGGAGACCTCGGAGATGGCGAAGGAATATTGACGACAAAGCATCGGGCTACACCCAAAGAGGTTGGATCGTGCGTTTACATTTTTAATTCCCGCACTTACATTGATCTCAATTTGATGTGTCTAACCACTGTTTAATTATCGAGAGAATCCAATTTTCTAGTAGGGCTCATTCTAATCATTCCAATGTATGTTTCAGTTTTAAATTTGGAGTTTTCAGGTGTCGGCAGCTGCGAGTCGATGTCTGGGGAGTTTGTGGTGTTTTTCCGGTGTATTTGGGTTCTCCGGTGGGTTCTAGCGGTGGTCGGCGGTGGCGTGGCGTCCTCAGGAGGTGGCGGCATAGGCTCAGGAGGTGGAGCTGGTCTAGGAGGTGGCCTCCGGCGGTGCTCCATTCTGCGGTTCCAGGCCATGGGCAAGGCCATCAGCGCCGAGCACGACGAGTCGGGGCCGCATCGCACGACCCCGTGCGGGGACCGAGACCCACTGAAGGCGGGTCTCCACGCAGACCGCGACCGGACCTCGTGGCCGGTCGGCACCGCGTAGACCTGATGTTCATAGTTGGGTCGTGCATCTAAGCCATGGGTTGGCGTTGTGAGCCAGACCGGCCAGCGCGGGCCGGCCCAGACTGGGCGGACCAGGTCGGTCCGGCCCAATGGGGCTCGCCCCCTCCGACTTCGGACACCCGAAATATTCGTTACGAGTGTCCGTATTGTGTGCCGTCTATGGAAGTGTGATCCTTAATTCAAGACGAACTCTTTTAGATGGTTTCGGGTGGTTTTAATTTTGTGAATCGAGGGGCCTCGGAGGCGCCACACGCCGTTAAGTGGTTTGGTGTTTTTTCGGGAGTTCTTGTTTTGAGCAGCACAGACACATCCAATGTCCGATTTGAGTGACGTCAATGGCGTTGGGACCCTGGTGCCGAGGCAGAGCTTTCCAGGTTGGTTTCAGTCGTTGATGCCGATGTTGATACATGGTCCCCATGGCCCGTCTTTTAAGCTGCGAGAAGCGTTTTGTATCTTTTTTATCGGACGTCCGTTCGGGGCGTGCGAGCAGTCAATTCTGGGTAATTTTATGAGGGAATTGCATTGGAACAATCCGCCTGATTTTAAATCAGTATGCTAATGCGGGCCCCACGAGGGTCTTTTTGGGAGTTGACAGTGAATTCCAACTTCTTCACCGAGTGTCCGTTTTGGACTATTGTTTAGTCAATCTTGTGTACCTTTCTAAGAGGATTGAAATGGTGCAATTTATTCGTAGTGCTTCGGGACCAGTATGCGGGTCCCATGAAGCACCGCTCGTGTGCGGAATGGAAATATGAGTCTTTTTCTCTAGATATCTATTACACTCAAGCGAGCAGTCAATTTGACATGTTTTCTCGAGGGGATCACAATGGTGCGATGCGCCCGACTGTTTTCGGGGCTGAGGCTCGGGACCACGAGACATTGTTCGGGTGTAAAGCAGTGTCAACCGTCTTTTACGTCATATATTTATTAGTGGTGAGTAAATAGTCGATCTCATGTGTTTTTCCGTGAGGATTACAATGGTGTAATCCATTTGGGAGAGTGGATCCTCTTTCAGGATATCATTAAATGAGGAATCATGAAAGGTGTACCGGTGGTGGTTCTTCTTAGGGTGTTTGTTGGGAACCCTTGGTGTGTGATCGCGTTCACTTTTGTGAGAGTGAAGTTAGTGTTTAAAGAGGTAGGGTTGGCCAGGCTAGGGCCATGGGAGAAGTAGGTTGGCGAAGTTACACTTTCGCCCTTCACGTTAACTTTGGGTGATGTATTCTTGATAGCCATGGGCTGGAAATTTGGTATACTCTGGGAGTATATGGGAATGATTAGAGCTACATTTTGTAGTTGTACCCGTGAGCGTTTGTGTTCGTGGTTTGGAGATAAGTTTGGGCCACATGTCGTGTGGTCCCCTTGTGCGCACCAAGTTATTCTTTATGTACCTTTGACTTCTTACAATGCAGAGAGACCTTATGTTAGCATCCTTTAAACCACTAGGGTTGAGTGGGTCCCCATGGTCCTATTCTCGATGGTTTCAACCAACAGGGATGAGTGGGTCCCCTGGTTCTATTCTCGATGGTTTGACAGGTAGAGTTGTTTTGGTTCCCCCATTATTTCAGCTGACGGTGGTTTTTAGGGTTGTGTCCCTTTCACCGGACTGCGACATTGTTTATGGATATGTGCATTCATAAAGTGTGGGTGTGGTCCCACTTTCTGGAGTGAGTTGTCTCGGTCCGATTCGACAGTAGACTCAGCGGATTGGAGCATGTATCACCCCGAGAGGCCCGAGGAGATCCTCATGTCCTCTCGTGTTCCCTGGTAGGGTTTTTTGGGTATCAGTTTGACCGACACATTATGCGGGCAATGATCCTCTACCCGGGATTTTGTTTCTAGTAGGGTATGGATCCCACAGTGAGCCCTGGTCATAGACTCCCGAGCTATGTATTGATATCATATCTTCCTTCTGCGATCTATTGTGACGTGTTTCCCACTACGTGTTCCAATTACCTGTGGTGTACCATCCAGCAAGGATGGACAGTGAGGTACCATCCAGTAGGGATGGCCAGTGAGGTACCATCTAGGAGGGATGGCCAGTGGTGTACCATCCAACAGGGATGGCCAATGCAGCACCATCTAGCGGGGATAGACAGAGCAGATCTGGGTCTCCCTCTAGTGGATTACCCGTTCGCGGGGCTGGGCAGTGGGAACCCATCAACTTTTAGAAGAACTCTCGACTGTGTGACAGTGACAAGGTGTGTCTTGACATTCCCCCAGAACTCTAGAGTATGAGGGATGCTTTCCCTACTGAGACTCATCCTTGTGACATGACCTAAACCGTCCGGGCGAGTCAGTGCCTCCCAAAGCAGATAGTGTCAAGGTGCGGTGATTTGAGCACCTTGACTTGCAGTTCGGGGAAGACGTACGGATACTGGGCATCAAGGGTGTTTACTTCTGGGAATGTTGACTACTAACTTTCTTGGGCCGAGCTACGGGATGGAGATCCCCTTGCGATCTTGTTCGGGTTACTTGTTTGAGCATATGGATATGCATATACCTTGTTCCAATACCCACTCCTTGGGTTTTGGATACTCACCTTCTAGGAGAGGCGAAGACGCACGGGGTATGCCACATGATTTCCGTGTCTAGATTCTTGTGGTTGGACGAGTCTACTCTCCTTCTATAGGTATCGAAGACTCAACAATAAGTTCATCTTCTCACTGCTTCTAGCTCCTTATGTTTGGACGAGTCTACCTTCTTCCTCTGGTTGGGTTTCGCTGTACTATTTAATGCACTCTCTGTTATACTCCTTTACTTTAACTTGTTCGATCTACTGCTCACCTCTTTAGTACCACATTTGTTTATCCCTCGATCCTTCGGGGAATCCTAATGAGTTTTTTTATACTCACCCCTGCTTGGGATTTTCTAGTACATGGTGTGCCCTCGTAGACGACGGACAAGTTGGTCGTTACTTCAAGGGAGCTTAAGAGTTCAGGAGCTTGGACCGCATGCGGTGGTCGTAGTTGGGTTCCTTGTGTGGGACTCTCCCAGCTGTTCACTTTTGTTTACCTGTTTCCAGGTTGTGGCACTTTTCTAGTTGGGCACGTGTTTTGACCCTTTACTTTTTAGTGTACCTTCAGCACTTGCTTTGTACTATTTAGAGGTCGATGCACTTTGTGGTTTATTTATAGCTGTTGGTACTTTAATTCTCCTTTTACTCTGAACTTCTGCATTTAGTGGGCGACCTGTGTGTCTACAGGTACTCCGGAAAAGGCCTCCCCGAGTTGTTTATCTTTCAACGCTTGTCGCCAGCCCCTGGACTATGGAGGCGGGATTGGGGTAGTTGCGGCTCGAGCCCAGGTAGGGTCGGGTCGTGACACCCGCCGGGTTGGGGTCCAGTTACAGCAGACCATCCCGGTTGGAGTCCAGTTACAAAGGCTCTCTGGGTTGGAGTCCGGTTACAGATGCTATCCAAGATGGTGTCCAGTTACAAAGGTTCTCCAGGTTTGGGTCCAGTTTCAGTGAGCCCAAAGGTCCTGGCATGAGGCCTTGACACATAAATTAAAGTCTGGTAATATACATTCTCTCATTTTTAATTATTTATTACATGTGATTATTCGACTAGAAGAATATCCATGTGCATATTTATGGGGAAACTTTTGATTTATTTTTACCAAATTACGTTCAAGATTAGGGTTGAAAGGCTGTTGTTTTTATTACACATATTTCACTAAAAGTTTATAGATTCTGATAAATTATTTACACTTACTGAGTATTTGATCTCACCCCTTTCTTATGTTTTATTTTCCTAGGATATGAAGAAGTTAGTTATGAGATACTTGCATGCATAATCTAGGAGGCTTGTACATTTCTAATGGAATAAATTTCTGTTGTTTTTCTTTTCAAGTTGTAATTTTGAAGTTCAAGTATGTAATCTATTTTCCAAGACTGCTAAACTGATCGGTCCTTCGGGACTTGATTCCATGTAATCATGCTAATGTATTAAGATAATGGACCAACTATGGGTAACTAGGGTCAGGGCATTACATTGATTACCAAGTTATTGTTCAAAATGTGATAGTGAAATGTAAAACACAAATATTTTGTGAATGTTTTTCAAATAAATTTAATTTCTTTGATAGAATTCACTACACACAACACTAAGTTCTAACAAACCACAATATAGTATTAATACTTTTATTTAAAACCAATCATTATTACATAATAATTAAACTATAAAGTGTGAATTAGAATTAAAAAATTTATATTAATAATTAAAACGGTTTTATATAAATAAAAAATATATATGACAAAATAACTACAATTCGGTAAATACTTTATATATCTTAAAATTAAATTTTTTTAAATAAATGTTATTATTTATTTTTGTGAAAAGAACTAATTTTTTTCAAACACTGATAAAATTTAAATAAAAATGTTTAATTCTTTTTTATAATCTATATGCTAAATTTATAATAGTGTTAGTTATAATTTTTCTTCTAAAAATATTAATTTTTCGATGAGTAGTGAAAATAGTTGTATTTATTAAAAAATTCAATTTCACTTCGTTAATGTATAAGGTTACATTCTATATAAACAATTATGAGTAAAATTAATTCAATTATATATTTATTAATCTATTTTTTCACTTTAAACAATTTCATGTTGAATTCTGATATAAAATCATTTCTATCCTCTAATCATTTTCACTTAGGAAAACCACTTTCTCATCACATCTGCAGGTTTAATTTCAAATTATAAATTTTCATTTTTACAAATAGAATAAGAAAAACATTCCTTATTTTTAAAAAGTAAAATTTAAATTATATAATAAGTTCAATTATAAGGTTTTTTTCTAAATGAATATTAGAAATATTAAAAATTGTTAACCACATTAAATGTTAAAACTGATTTACTAGTGGATAAAATAAAATGATAAAGGGTCAAATAACAAAAAAACTTTTTCAGGACCCATGTTATGGAATCATTTATACATTATAACCTATATGATGTAATATATATGTGTTTTTTCATCATTTTATCCTCTGAAAAACATGGGTACACATTATTTTTTTAAAACATTAATTTATGTCCTCTCCCCCACATAAAAATGACCACCCTCTCTCATCTCCAATTCACACATCCAAAATCATTTATTTCACCCAATAACTACCAAATTACATTAATTAGTTACCAAATAAAATCCTAGAGGCATTATTTTTATTAGGAAACCCTCATAACATGTCTTTATGTATACTTCTATAGTGGATATCTGTAGAAGAGTTAAAATTACTAAACTTGTGTTTTTAGTTTAATTTATTTATCTATATCCTTAAAATATTATTAAAAAATGATAATATAAAAAACAAATTTTATTAAATATAATGATATTTTATTATTTTAATTAAATGACCAGCATATTTCTCCTCTTCCCCTTATGAGAAAGGAAAATGTTAGTCTTTTATAAAGTAGAATACCACCACTCGAAAAAATGTTTTTAATTTTCTATCACCATCACTAAATGATTTATATAATTATGTGTTCATTATATATATGTGTTTGATATTTATTATATTACTAATCTTATTAAATGATAATATCACATATTATTTCTTATATTACATTCTATGGGCATATGAAAATGTCGCTTCTGTGTATGGTAGACTACCGCCTCACAATGTGATGTGAATCATTTTTCACTCACATATTAAGTGGAAGGTAATTAAGATAAAATTAATAAATATATGTTATATAAATTAAATAATAATCAATATGTAATTTTTATATGTTATTTAACTTCCATTTTTATCTCCATCACTAAAATTGAAACAATGTTCATGTGTATGAATGACTTACTTTGTCCATATACATGAAAATTGATTTTCTATATCTAAATTTAGTGGACTACTATATATACCTATATAAAGAATATATATGTTATTTATGTTCTTTTATATATTTTTTATATAATTGGACCATCATCAACAAAAATATGAGAAAAAAGAAAATCTATCAGATACACAAAAATAATGTTGTTATTTCTGGAAAACATTATTTAACAATGATCTTTTGATTAAAAAGTAATAAATATCCCAAATAAAATGAAATATCGTATGGTATATATGACTATGGTGCTTAAATATTTGTATAATAAACTTATATTTATTTTAAAAGGATTTTCGAACACGTATAATGAAATTCGATACAAAAGGTATGGGATTTTTGTCTCCATTTGTTTTCATTGAGACATAGATTATGTTGTAAACCAATCATCATTTATGAGGTGTATATTCAAACCCTTTTATATGTTTCATCATAAATTGTAAATTCTTATTATATTTAAAGTATCATAATATGTTATTCTTTTGTGGGGATTATGATTTATAGTTACCAAAGTGTATAGAGTTTTATGTTACAATATTAACATTTATTATGATTCTTTATAATTAAAAATACAAAGTTGAAATTATGTGATATAAAAATATTTTTATACTCCTATTATTATTTTATGTGAAAACATTTTGTCCCTTAATTTTCCTCTCTTTATGTACTCATGATTCAAAACAATTGCTAATATTAACCAAATTATTTTCTATCTACAGTCAAAAACCATGTTTTCCTCCAAATCCTTGTTTTCTAAAAAAATTCTATTGGTTTCTATACTTACCACAAAATTTATTAATGTAATTATTATAATTTAAACTTTTTATGGAAAAATAAATGAATATTATTATCATTTTCAAAATAAGACTCATTTTGATTCTAGAGAAACTATGAAATAAATATAGTTTTTATATATCATGTACGTTCTGAATTGTATTTCTTACCACCGTGAACAATAAATGATTTAATGGGGGAATTTATATATTTCTAAATTCATTTTAAAATAATTTTTTTTAAATTGTTTTATGATTAAAAAAAAGATTCTAAATTGAAAAGGTTGTTTTCATTAAGGAATGTTACAGGTGATCATTCAAATTCATTTTTCATCTAAGATGACATCCTTTGATGTTATTTTTTATTTACTAGGGATATGAACCAAGGAAACCATTCTTATGTTTTCTCTATGTCTCATATTTTTACGATTAAAATAATTTTATGCATCCCATTTATTTTATAGGGGTTATAATATCATAACATTTTTAGGACACAACTTTTTTTTAGGGATATGTTATGATGAAATTTTTAAATGATTATCAAACTTGTTTTTTCACTGGTTATGTTATGGATATATATTTTTGAATCCCATTTAAATTTTTGTGTCCTAATATGTATCATTTTTATGATATTGTGGCCTAAATATGTATGATTTTTATATCTATATCAAATACACTGGGTAGAGATTGATATATCATGATATAATGTTTCATGAATGGTGAGTGATCCATATTTAGTAAGGGAATATGTCAATTATGATAGTCTTGGGATATAAAAATCACTTCTATGATTGCTTGGGTAGTGAACCAATTCCACTATGATAGCCTTGGTAATGAGTCTTGAGTACTATATAAATTAATTTCTATATTTATGTGTATGAGTCCATTCCATATAAAATATCAATGTTATTATCTCATGGAACACATTAATTGATTTTTTTGGTTTATGTATTATGAACATCTGATCATAGTTAAATGAATCCAGAATTTTTTCTTTTTATAATAGGTATGGGTTTCATATGTTATTCTCATGTTTTCAAACCATTTTCTATAGGTTACATTTATGTATTTACCATGTTTACCATTACTAAGAATCTAATCTCACCCTTTCATATGTTCATTTTCCTCATGTTATGATGACATGAATTATGTGTCATATCCCTAAGAATGGTTCTAGTTATAATGAATGAAGTGGGACATGATGTATAACTCTTAGGAACTAGTTGTTTCAGTTTCCATGCATCCAAAGGCACTATGCCTTTATGATCCTCAAGAATTTGTTTGTGTAATTTAATGAATATTCATCTAAAAAACTGTTATATTATGTATGAAGATAATAGTTTCTTATAGTTTGTATTAGAGGATAGTTTTAGTAAAACATTGGATTCATTGATAAGAAAACATTAGTTAGATAAAAAGGGATATTTCTAAGTACATGTCTATGAATATTTATGGGGATAATTATAAGGATATGTTAAACAATGAAAAAATGTCCTATAGTTTTGGTAGTGGATAAAGATAGTGATTTTCTTGAAATTAAATCTATGTTTGGACACATAAAGTTGATGTGGCCCTATTATAGAGGAACCTATGGGTAATAACTCTAAAATATCTATATTGAGTTTAACATAATAGTTACATGGTGAAAAAATGGACCTTTCTAAAAAATTAGTTTGACTATCCGAAGGTATTTTATTCACAAATACACAAAATCCCAATGAACCATCATGTATGATATTAATGATAATCATTAATTACATACATTAATTCCAAAGGTGTCCTATATTACAAAGAATTTTTTATGATATGGACAACCTATGAGTTATTTTTCATGATTATGTTGTTATGTGATATGATTATTATTTCTTAAACTATTTGTCTGGTCATATTCAATGGATAGAACCTGAATGAATCATAATAATTCTATGGGATATAGAATTTCCAATGAATTTCCTCTTGATATGTAAAAAACTATGGGATGTAGAATGAAAAATGGCATTGCTATGATCAACCATATTTATCAAGATATTAGTTATTCAGAGCATCCAAATTAGTAATTAAAAAAATATTCTATTGACTCCTTCACGAGGTTAATACCATCGTATTTTAGTAGTTTTTTTACCAATATTTTTTAAAAATTGGATCAATTCCCTTAAAAATATATTTTCTATTCACTTATTTTTTATACATTTAAAATTAATTTGGAATGTATATCATTTAGAATGTGAAGTAGTCCAATGGTGTAATTTTATTAAGAATAAAATTCAACAAACTAAAATTGACTCCACAGAATGGGATGAGTTTAAGATCCCATATTTCAATAATTGCATTACCTATATCTAAAACAAGAAAATAGAGAATACATTATTTGAGTTAAAGTAAAAGGACGATCAATCTATTAGTACCGATGAGGGGATTATTATATGACCTGAAAGGTACACTTACGATATTATTATCAAACCTGAATGTAAGGTTTATCGAATTATTAATGGATTAAAATGAAGCCTTCTAAAATATATTTCAATAAGGTAATTCATTATAATTGATTGAAACATTGATTATGATATAAATGTATAAATATATACTGAGGTTTCCCATTATTCAAAGGATTTTGATAAGAAAATAATGATGGAATTCAATGATAACTATAAAAATAATGGATAAATGAAGATGAGAACTCTATCATGGAAAATGTGTGGAAGGAAACATCGGGGAAATTTTCATAATGGGAATGGTAAATGTATTAGGTTTAGGAGGTAGGATTATCTAAAAATTAACTTCCAATATGATGGAAAAAAGTAAGCTGAATATTTTAATAGAGATATAGCCATATAGAATTCACCACCCTTACTATAATATTCTAAATGTATGGAGTTTGGAAATTATACTAACTAGTGCCAAAATATAATGGTTAATTATGATTACCAAATTCATCAACCACATAACCTCTTTGACAATGATACATACCATGTGATCACAAATTCTAACAAGGGGAGTGATAATTATGTAGTGAAATGTTCAATTACCATCCATGATATAACAAAAAATGTCTTATATTACTATGGATCTAGAAATACTTTTATATTTGAAGAATCTATTAAGTGTTTCAAGATTAAACCAAAATAATTAAATATATAATTAGTAATGAAAACCCCTAATGGTTAAATATTCATATATGAAGTATTGAATCATATCCATATTTTGTTTGGGATAATTTTCTTCCCACAAATTATTTAACTCTCTCTTTTGATGAATTTCATGTTATCTTATGAATGGATTGGATTTATCTACATAATACCCACATTAATTGTTGCGGAAGGGGATTCATGTTAGACATTACAAACCAACCAATGATTTTCTATCCATGTGTTTCTAATTGTTATTATCTGATAGAAATCAAATCCATTTTATAGTTATTGATTCTTATTCAAAAAGGTCATATATGTCGAATGGTTTGGGAAAAACTCAATATAGATGATATTACTATTGTGTGGAAGTTCAATGATGTATTTCTAAAATAGTTTCTTAGTATTCCCCCAAATAAACACATTTATAATTAAATATAACTTATACTTAGTTCTATGAAAATTTAAAATAATCCATGTATAATTTCCTAAATAATATTCAAGGAACTGATGATGAAACTTGAAGAGAACCATGATAATGGGTTCATTCAGCCACATGGTCACCATAGAGTTCAGAAGGTCTTTTTTTAATGATTGATAGATAAATTTGAATCTTCATTGACTACTAGGATCATAAAAAGATAGAAATCAAGAATAGGTATCATATACCATGTATTAATGTATTTTTTATCAACTACATAGAGAAAAATAGTTTTCAAGATTGAACATAATTATATATATCAAAATTTTAGGTATAAGAAGATGAATATACCCAATACTAAATTTTATACAATCCATAGACACTATGGGTATATATCATTGTCAATTAGTAATATTATTTCCCATGTTATCTTCATTGATTTAGTGAATAATGTATTTAGTGATTACCTTGATTAGTTTTTGTAGTTTTTATAGATAATATTCATATCTATTTAAATAGAAAGTAAGATCATGAATATGACTTGATAATTTTACTTAAGTCCTTGATAAGGATAAAATATATGAAAAGTTTACTATGTGTGGATTTATCCTATAAAAATATATATTATTTTTCATCATATTATATCAAAAGAGGGTATAATGGTACATCCATTGAAGAAGGTGGTATAAAATGTGGGCCATGACCAACCACATTGACTAATATCCATTATTTTCATAGATTAACAAGTTATAATGGAATGATTGTTTAGAATTTATAATGACCATATAATCCACTCTCCATGTATATATAAAAGGAAGATAAGTTCATCAAGGATATTGAATATGGGAATGATATCAAGGAACTGAAGAGAGGATTTGTAATCACACATTTTCTTACATTACCCTTTAGTAAACAAGGGTTTTTAATCTATAGTGATGTATCCATGATGGTTTTGAGATGTTTTCCTATATATAATGAAATGTTTATAGCTAATAAATCCTGATTAAATATGTTTCATTAAAAAAATTTCCCAACTCAAAATTTTTGGATAGTAATGGTAATTTTGGAATTAATGATATGATATGGTTATCTATAAAAAGGAAAGTCTGTTTTATCTACCAATAATAAAATTTAAACGATGAATTTCATAGATAACGAGTTGAATATGAACTATTAAGGTTGTTTAGAGGAATTATATATTATGAATAATAAATGCATTACCACCATATGAAAGAAAAAAAGGTTGTCAATGCTTTGAGTCATCAAAATTAGGCTAGAATAACCATGATGAGTATCACAAAAGAAATAAATATTTATGGATGAACAATGGTGGATCTAGATATCCAAAATAAATGGGATAAATATTACATTAATAATTGAATTTTCAACCATATTTACAAATAATGATTAAAGTAGTTAAAATGAAGATGTAGAGGTGAAAAATAAGGTAAGAAATGTTTATAAGTATAAACATGATCATGATGGAATGATAACGTTTATGAATGTCTTATGTGTTCTATCTATACCATATTTTAATAATTAGTTTTTAGAGGAAGATCACTATTCATTATTCCCATTTATTCCAAGAAGTATGATGATGTATAAATATATGAATGAGTATTTATGGTGGGACAGAATAAAGAGGGATAGCGTTGAATCTATATTTGGGTTCATGGTATGTAAAATAAGATAATTTTCAGAGAAAAAACTCTAAGGGGATTATACATAGATTAAAAAAACCATAATGGAAATGGGAAACATTTAACGTGGATTTATTCATCAGACTCCATAAAATGACTAAATGGGATAGTGTTATATGTGTTATAGTAAATCACCATAGAAATCATCAAGAATATTCACTGTTAAAGAATACTTCTCAATGGTTACTCTTTCTAGGATATAAAATAAATATTATGTAAGGACTCATAGATTGTCACGTTCCATTGAGTTTGATTGGAAACTGGGGTTTACCTTGAAGTACTGTCAATGTATTCCACAACCTCTTGATACAGAGTTGAGTTTCAGTAATTCTTATTATACTAAGATAGATGGATAGTTTGAGAGGAAACTTAAAACCCTTTTAAATATTTTTATATCTTTTCCTCTGTATTATAATATTTTTATGGGATCTACACTTTTTTCTACTTGACTTTTTATAAATCAATAACATTCACTTGAGGAATTATATTGATTATTATGAATCCCCATACTAAAATCAGTGTAGAACTATATTTTATTTGAAAAAATATGGATAGATAATTATTTTTGATCTTGATATTTCAAGTGAAATGTAAGATAAGGATAGAGTCCTTCAACAATGCATAAGGGAAGAATAATGTCAATGAAAATCCATGAAAACAATCCACGATATAATCTATAATTTGATGTTGGGAAAAAGATCGTACTAATAAACTATCATAGAAATAATGGTAAGAGGTTATAGTTGAATGGAAAAATAAACTGTAGGATTATAGGTTCCATTTAAAATAAATATTGTATCAAGATGGTATCTTATTGTTTAGTGCTTCTACAAAGCCTCTCCCATGTCCATCATCAGTTGCATATATCACTTTAGAGGAAGTACATATCTAAAAATTCACTTATAGTTACATAAGAGATCATACATCCAGAGAATGATAATTTCTTCAACGAATAACTTTTGGAGATTTTGGATCAAGTATATAATATTCTATGAAACTAGGCCACTCACATAGTCAATTATTTTTTTCAAAACCAATAGTTTGTGTTATCTGTGTGAGGATCTGAGAAAGTGATGATGCAGATGTCTCAAAATATATTTATTTTAATGAAATTAATATAGATATATAAAATCATATTAAATAGGTATATAATGTAAAAACTCCATACATTATTAAATTACTTTCAAATAAATTGAATTTTGTTTATATCTTATGCAACATGAAAAATTATGTTATAGTAAACTCTTCTATTAAATTAATATTATTATTTAAACATTAATATTATTAACTAGTCCTTAAACACAAAAAACTTGATATGAATAAAATTGTATTAAATTTTATTTATATTTTTATGTTTAATGAAAACATACTAATTAAAAAGTATTTATTTTTGGGTAATGTGTTTATAGTAATCGAAAATAGTAGTTTCCCAACAAAAAATTCCAATTTATTTTTGTGAAAAAATAGAATGAATTTTCTATAATAGATTACTTTAAATTTAAAATATAAAAATTATTTTATACAATGTCCATATCCATGTTATTTTAGGATAAATTTTACAAATGTATATAAAAAATTTATTCCTCATTTAATGGGGAAAAATATTGTTTTTATTGAAAATAGTATATACATTTAGTAAATGTGTGTGGTTTATTTAATAAAAAAATTTTAAAATTAAATTTAGATCAAAAAAATATATAAATCGAGCTAATTTAATTTTAAAAAATATTATATCATGCTTTGATTTAAGTTTTTTTAATCATTCGAACATTTTATCTTTGGGAAAACACTTTATCATCAATCTACATGGTTTATTTTAAACTAACAATTTCCCCAATTGTGATTGGAATTTTGAAAAATATGTTCCATATTATTAACCATGATAAATTATATTATATAAAAATTTCATCTTAATGGTTTTTCAAATTGATTATTAGAAATAGTAAAATTTTATTACATCATTTACGATTAAAATATGTTCATGTGGTGGGGGGGGGGGGTCAAACTAAAATGATACGAATGAAAGTAACCTTCAAACTATTCCAAAACCAATTTTATTTCCATATTTCAACCCTATAACCTCTAGTGTTTTATAATTACCCATTTTGTATCCTTTTTTCAAGTTAATAAATTAGGTACACATTATTATGTTCAAATATTCCTTGTCTGTCCTCTCCTTGACATAAAAAAGCATTCACACAATTCAATATTTTTCAATATTCCAAATCTATATATATTATCTATTCTCTTCCCAATTAAATTTCATAATTCACATCTCCCATCTTAGGGGTCTTATTTTTATTATGAAACTCTCATATTAGGGTTATATGTATAAACCTAAAGAGGCTCCTTTAAGAAGATGTAATATTCATAAACATTCGTTTTTTGTTTTATTTATTCCTAAAACTACATATAATAACATTAAAATATACTAATATATTAACCTTGGTATCTTATATAATCTTATATATTACTTTTTAAATTTCATTACCTAAATCATTATTCTATTTCCTATCATTTTAAATGAAACTGTTTATCATCTGTGCGGAGGATTATCTCCTCATGAAATGATGTTATTCATTTTATATCACCACCTCTCAGAGATGGATAAAATGTTAGATATTTTATTAATATATTTTATTTATGATTTTATTATCATTTTTGATTCATTTAATAAAGTATTTCATCTTTATTTCCATTCTGTAGGGATATGATAATGTTGCTTGTGGGTATAGAAGACTACCGCTTGTTGAAGCAGTGTGATTCATTTTTCATTAATGATTAACATGGACCGTAATAAATTAACATTAATGAATTTATTTTAAATATATGAAATAATAATAGATATATAATTTTGATATATTATTTACCTTACATTAATTCTCTCTTTCTAGGAAATCCAAACAACCTTCTTGTGTATCTATGTCTTATCCTCTACTCTTAATGTGTAACTCATTCTCTATATCTACCATTAATGGATCACTATAAATACATATATAATGAATATATATGATATTTATATTATTCTTATCTTATGGGATATAATGGAACCTGGAAAAATCTAAAAGTACCCAATATAAGAAACCTAAACATTAAAGAAATATCTTATAGTTATTAACTAAAACATGATTTCGATAAAGAATTATTGATAAGTGAGAAATAAAAATTCAAAAGTAAATAATATATTGTATGATAAATATGATTACTTTTATTTGATATACATATAATTAATTTATATTTATTATATTTAAGGTATGAATGTGTAAATAGGAAGTTAAGACTTAATATAAGAGATATTTGTCTCAATTTCCCTTTTCTGTTACATTTGTTGTGTTATACACATATATTATTTTATGAGTTGTAAATAACTATCCTTGGGAATGTAATATCATGAATATATTTATTATATTTATATTCTATGATTCATTTAATTTTATTCATTAAATGGGAATATGATTCCATTTTAAAAAATTGGTAAGAGTATTTTGTTACAACTCATCATTTATCAGTATCATTTATTATTATTATTCCAATAAAGAAATATTATATTATATCTCTCATGAAAATAATTAATTTTATTTTCGTATTGTTAATACTTTGTAATAGATGGCTTCACTTAAATTTCCTCCCATTATATACTCATTATTCAAAAATGTTTCTTAATGTAAAAGTACTTTACTTATCTCGTTATTTCAAAAATAATTTTTCTTCCATATCCATTTTTTCTAATATATATTTTCAATTTTTTATAACATTTTCCAATGAATCTATTAAAATAGTATTTAAAATTTTAATATTTTTTGGAAAAAATTGAAATGAATATTCTTGTCTTTTTCCAAACAAGGCTACTTTTCCATTTAATGAAAATGTGAAAGGAATCATAGTTTACTAACATGAGTTACATGAATGGTAGATTCCACCACAACAATAAATCAGGTTTTTAAATACTCTTTTATATTGTTCTAAATTTTATTTCAAATACATTTAATTTTAATATGATTTATTCATTATTAGTTTTAAAAAATAAATTTTCAAATTTAAAAGGATATTTTTCTAAAAAAATTATACATATGATATTTCAAAATAATTCCCATCAAAGATGAAATTATTTGATGTTACATGTTATTTAATTTGGATATTATCAATGGATATTAATATTATTTTTTCTCTAAATTATTTATGTTTTAGATGGAAATATTTTTATGAAACCTATTTCTTTTCTAGGTGTTTTACCATGAAAAAAAATTGTTATGAACCCCGTTTCATTTTTCATGGGTCAAATTATGATGAAAATAATAAATTATTGTGAAATATATTTATTTTTCATAGTTTATTATTAGATGAAATATTTATGAATCACATTTCCTTTTATGGATTCATATATGATGGCATGTTTATTATATTTCTATACACATTTTTATGATTTTCAATAGGTGACAGATGAGACCTATTTCTCCCTCTAATGTATTGATTGAAGAGTAATATCTAATGTGATAAATAGCACCGGAATGGGGATATACCATAGTTAATTAATATAAATTACTCACTATTATTATGTTTAGGGTGAACCTTGATTACCAAGATGGTTTATGGAGAGAACCCATTCCACTAGGATATTCATGATAATGATCCTTTACTACTATGAATATAATTTTCTATACTTATGGGTAAACATTAATTTTATGTATTTTTACAAATTTATTATCTCTTGTATCATGTTATTTTATTTAAATATGATGAATGTATTATGAAGTTGCAATATTTATTCCACGTGGAAATATTTTGATCTTTTTTCATACGGAATGGTTCTGAAAAGTTATGCGCTTATTATCATAACTATATGCTCATGTTTTGTTTACTTATTTCCCTTATATACCCTTAATGAGAGTATGATATCACCATTTATTTTGTTAAATTTCCCTAGGTGATGATGATGATTATTAATTTTGATATTCCTAAGAATGCATCCAATTATGATGATATATGTGGAAGATTATGTAGAAGTCTCATGAACTTGTTGTTTCTTCCAGGTCAATAAAGGCAATATTTGTTTCAAATACCCAGGAGTGTTTTTTAATTTTATTAAATAATAAAATAAAAATATTTAATATAAATTTATCAAAATATAGGGTCACAATATGTAAATTATCAATATAGGGTGTGGAATGTAACATCCCATGTTTTAAAAATAAAGACAATTTTTCATAGGGTACAAGATACACAACAAAAAACATAATTGAAATTTGAAATATTGTTATCTAAATATGTTAGTTTGAATCATTTAATTAAATTTTAATAGATAAATTGGATTGAAAACATTATTATGTATTTATATAGGACATAAAAAATATATTTATTAAATATCATTACATATGTACTTTATTTTTTAAAAAATAATTTTACTCCTCAAATAAATTGTTTCATGCAAAATTTTATTTATTGATTTTTGTGAGTGAATATCATAATTTTAGAACTCATGGTTTCTTTAAAATGACCATATATGCATTTATTTTAGGTCTATATAATGTCGTATTAATCCTTAAGGAGTTTCTAATAATTATTGTTACTACTCAGAGGATTTTTTGGTTGTCTACGGTTTAAACATGGTTTATAGAAATCGTGCAACACTTTCTTGAAAATGTGAAAAGGAATAAGGTGGGAACTAGTTTCTAGTAATGGAAGGAACATTGTAGGGAAATATCATGCAGATTCCTATGATAAACCATGCATCCTATGACTGTAGAAAATTTATGGTAGGCACATGTTTTTTCAAACTGTGCAAGCCAACTGTGTGAGGCATGGCCTTAAGACTAAAGTGTGACATGGTTGGAGAACATTTTTCAATACCATGCATCCTAACCTTAAGATGTATAGATGGCCATCCTTAGAATCTATATCTATTAAAAAAATTACATAAAAACTTGGTTATCCCTAGATCTTCCCATAACTCAAATTTCCTTTTCTTCAAAGGCATGGGGGATGATACCCTACGATCTAAGAGAGATACTTATGCGTATCAAAGTGCATTGTCGGCCTGTATTCATCAATAACTACCCATTATTCATTGTTATACTTATACTCAAGGATATTTACTCAAATGGAACAATTCATATAGTCTATTATGGATATAAAAAAAATATATGTATATATATTTGTGTGTTATTAATGACTTATGATGAAATATTACTGGACCTTGTGAATGGAACATGTGTTGTAATCAGATCTGGGAGAATTTTATGGTTTCTCAATTTTCACCAATGTTTATATGGTATGTGACTTCTACAATGACAACATGTGGTTTATAATATAATGTGTTAGTTTTAATTATATATTTTTTTTTTAATTTTTAGTGTCATACTTGTGTGATTATTGGTATAAATCCACATTAGTTTTGGTTTTTCAAATATTTTGAATTTTTTTTTAAATTTCCGAGACCTCATTTGGTTTGTGATTTTTAAATGTGGAATTTAAAATTATGGATTTTTTAATTCATTTAATTGGTTTGTGGGAATGAATTTAACTAATAAATGGATATAGAATTGGTTTTCATATGTTTTTGGTTTAAAATTTTTCATATGTTCTTTTGGCCTTCTTTGAGTATGTCTTCTAATTTCCACATGAAATATATTATGGATAATGATTATTTTTTATTTGAATTTTATTTTGTCTTCATGAATAATATAATGATTTTATTGGTTGGTGTTTATGTAATTTGTTTTTTTATTTCAAAGGGAAAATATTCCCCAAAATTTTATTGAGTACCTTGGTATTTATTTCTAGACTTTAGTGTCTTGCAGATGTCACCTAAAAAATAGTAACATCACTACCTCTTCCAATTCTAATGGGTGAGGGGTAGGATGTTACAAATTCAGCCACCTTATTCAGTATTTTACTAGGAAATACAATAAATTTTTCTCTTGGGATTTATGTAAGGAGTAGTATTTTCAGAACATGATATGTAGAGTGTTAATTGGTATATGTAACCTCATTATGAAAAACATCATGTTACATTGGTGTTTGGGTACATAAGTTTTTAGACACTTCTAGGTGAGTTTACAACTCATCTTCTTGGATCAAGTCGATGAGGGTTTCATGAAATTCATTGATAGTCTGACATCTAAATATAATTTAATTTTTCATTTTGATTAAAAAAAATTATTAAATGGAGAATTAGTGTGTTTTTTAAAAATTTGAAAATAGTTTTTTCTGAAAAACATGCTTGTAATATTTTAAAAAACTATTGAAATGTTGATGATGGTAAAATAATTAGAAGAAATATTGAGATATGTGTTGATGTGATTGATTGAAATTTCTAAAAATTAACTTGTATTTGAGTGGTATTAAATAGATTTTTGTTCTACTTTTAGTAAATTTCAGTAGGTAGGCATTGTAAAAACCAACATGAAGGGGTTATTGATAATGTGGTTGTACCAAATCTATAGGTGAACCAACAGTTCATCAAAAGTATTATTAAGGATTTTCAATTCATGGATAGAGGAAACTGACTGGAATATGCATTGTAAGTGGGAGATTCAGTTCAGTTCCAAAAGAATAATCTTCCCATATTTAGGGGGGTTCCGAGATGGAAAAATCAGTAGTCCAGTTAGGGCTATCTTGGGTCTGACTGACCGGGTCGGACCGGACCCGGACCCCTCTTGGGCCCAGAAACTCTTATATAACCATAACTTGTAAACCGTACATCTGTTTGAAGAACCGTCTGTGGTTATTGGATCCTTGGAAATATAGGGTCCTTTTAAGATACACCAAGAGTGTTTTGGAGAATGTTGGAGTACTACCGGGTGAGATCGACTCTAAATCCTTCTAGGCCCTCGACACTAAAATGACTATAACTTGCAAACCGGGAATCTGGATGACGAGCTGTCTGTTGCATTGGAATACTTTTTACATGATGGATCATCAAGTTACTTCTTCATAGGACTTTGTGCTTGTTTAATTATGACTGATGGATTGAGGAGTGGTTCTCCCAGAATCAATCATGCTAGGAGTGGGATTCCAGTGGCGCACAGTGAGGCTGAGGTTGGAGACATATCATATGGAGGGTAGTACCGATAAATCCTATGTGGGTCAAAACATATCACTCCAATGTGGTTCATATACAATCTGGGTCACCGCTCAACGATCCCGTGTGGTCTAGTTCATACCGATCCTATCTGGGTCAGTTTCTGTAAGGGTTATCACTCAATGATCTATTGTGGGTTAGTGCAAACCGATCCTGTGTGGGTCAGATCTGGTGTTGGTCTTGGGTCAGTTAGTACCTATCGACATCAAGTAGGTTTGATCCTGTGTCGTTCTTGCGACAGTTAGTAAATATCGATGATGTGTGGTTTAGACTATGTATGGTCTGTCGTGGTGCCTCTCCACAGAATAAGATGATATAACTTATGGACTAATAATCTGTACTTTTGTGATTTACTTATACATGATTTGAGCTGTTTCTTTTTCATTGTGCTTTATGAATGAGATCATGATTTTTGGTATCCCATTGTGGAATATTGAGAGACCTTTGGGGGTCTATGGGTCTCTATTGGGTACTATTATACTCACCTCTGCACGGGCTTCACCTGCACTTTTTAAAGTCTTGTGAAGACGAATAACATCTTGGTTGAGTCTTGAGGAATATATGACCTGGTGGTACACAGAAGAGATTGGATTATTTGGGGATAAGTGGATATGGGATGTACCTACCCTTCAGGCAGGATCCTTACTGGATGATTCCCTGAGGTATTTTCAGTTTTTTAGTGTTAGTTGTACCTTTTAGTTTGGCTTTTATTCTAACCCCATGACTTTAGGTACACACCTTCACTACTGCAGTTTTACTATGTGATTGCATATTTTTGTGTTCTTGTATTGTATTATTGTACATGATTGAAGGCAATGCATTCCCATTTTAGGGATACGCATTTCCGGTTCTAGTAACCAACCCCTAGCCAACGGAATAGGGGCTTGGGGTTGTCACGTCATGGGCCCCCGAGGGATGGGTTGTGACAAAAGAATTATTAGAAGAGTTAGAAGGGAATGGTATGGTTTTTATTAGGAATGTATTTTTGGGTAGAACAAATTCTGATGGTGAATAAATCAAATGGAATTATTAGATTTTGTGTATATTCTTGTAAACTTACCTATGTTAAGATAAAAATTAGTATTCTCTTCAATGCATTGCTGATCCAATTGATCAGTTGATGGGATCATAGTGGTTCTACAAAATCTACATACATTAAAGATGTCACAAATCCGATGTCAAGATATAGGATATTTTAAATACATATATTTCAGTATAATATATGGCAATTAAGAATATGTAATTATTATTTTTCTAATTATTAATGCACCATCCCTCTTTATCTAATTAATGAATCGAATCATATAGAGGTATCTGGATTCCTTTATGGTGGTGTGTTTTGATGATATAATGGTGTATTCAAGGATAACATTTATCATGATAAATACTGGGATATGGTGTTTGGAATATTGGTGGATAACCATTTGTATTCTAAAAAATCAACATGTGAATTATGGATACAATACATGCATTTCCTTGGCCATGTTATTTCTAAAAAATATGTTTCTATTTATCTGAAAAAGATATAAGTTGTTAACTCTAAAACAAATCATAATAAATCATGGAGATCGATGGTTTAAATAGTTTTGTGGGATACTGTAGACATTTTATACACAATTTTTCATGTTTGGCATCATTAAAAACATCGTTGAGGTGGAAAGGCATTCTATTCTACTGGAATCAAAACTGTCAGAAATCCATTCAAGAACATAATGTTAATATTAAAACAGAACAAATCCACACATTTCTAGTGTCTAGATAGGGCTATGTAGTTTGTTGTGACGCATCAAGATATATGTTTTGATGTATTATCTTTCATATAGATTATGTTGTTTCATATGGATCATGGAAGTTATAGTTTCATGAAAATAATTTCCTGACACAAGCTTTGGAATTAGTTATTGTGTTCTATTCTTTAAATACATGGTGAAATTACCTATGTAGTGATAAATTAATTTTGTCTATAAATCATATGAGTTTGAAACATATTTTCTCAGAATGATATTTTAATTTAAGATACTATAGATAGATAATGTATCTCTAGACGATTGACATAAACATGATGTATACACCAGGTAAAGGGGATTCATATGATCAACAGTATAAAGGGGATTCAAACCACCATTATCTGATGTTATTTATAATATATATATTAATATTTTTTTGGCCAAGGTGATGTTATATATTTTATAACATTTTTTTGGGTTTTTGATTAGGTTGAGAAAGTTTGAAAGGCTCAATCATTTCATCATTATTGTGTTTTAATGAGAAAATATTTCATTGGTAGGGAGACCAATTGTAATGCCCTAACCCCAGTTACCCAGAGTCGGTGAATTATTACATAATATTGGCATGATCACAAAAGATCATGTCTCAAAAGACAGATTAGTTTAGTAGCCTTGGAAACAATATATATATTCATAAGTCTTACATTACATCATAATGTGAAAAAACTATAAAACATATTGTCTTCATATCCCCTCATAGTATCCCAGCAGGTCATTAATAAAATACTTCTTTATATCTTGGAAAAAAATAAAACATTGAAAGGGGTGACCTCAGATGCTAAGTAAGTATAATAATATAGTATAAACTTTAATAAATAAACATAAACATTTAAGGCAATGTAAAACTAAAACAATATCCTTTTAGACTTGAACTTTAGCATAATATAGAAGAAATAAAATTGAATAATTCCACTTATTTATTCTCATTTATATACTACTATTCTAATAATAACATGAAATATCAATAACCACTTTCATAATGATGGAATGCATAATGCCAGACTATCATAACCACATAGTCAAGGTCTTGTGCCAAGACTAAAAATAAGATTTTTTCAAGGCCTTGTGCCAAGACACTAGTTTGTCTCATTATAACTACCGATGCATCGAGGAGATAT
Organism: Viscum album; assembly: GCA_963277665.1. Classification (NCBI taxonomy): domain Eukaryota; kingdom Viridiplantae; phylum Streptophyta; class Magnoliopsida; order Santalales; family Viscaceae; genus Viscum; species Viscum album. The sequence continues at coordinate 178,140 of CAUJRU010000332.1, read as the reverse complement.
AGAAGGCTCCACCCGTCACTTATTAAGGGCAATGCATTCCTCATATGAACAGGTTTAAACATAAAATAAACATTCATATTAAAACTACCATACAAAATGTCATTACTTTCTCTATAAACCGTGAATGGTATAAAAATAACACATCCACATTCAAACAGATTACAAAACCTTAAATACTATATGGAAGTTTTGTATCTCAATAAATCAACATCAAATAAGCTTAAAATCCATCAAAGGATGTTGACATAGATGAAATCAAAACTATTTGAGAGAAATATGACTTTTTTTTGAAATCATTTTAAAATTCACACATTTATAAAGAAATTAAATTAATAGATATTTTTGAATAAAAGTGTCCTATACCACTTTGAATATTTTGAAAATAATTATCATTTGAAAACATTCATGTATGTTTAAATAAATCCTTAAAATCATTTTGAAAACATGGACATTAATTAAGAAAGATTTAGAAAGATAAATCTTTAAAACATTTAAAATTATGATCTTGATGAAGAGTAACTTTCCCAAATCCTTAAAATATTCATTTTGAAATCATTTTTTTTTTGAAAAATTGACATGTATGATAAAAATGTCCCTGTAAATACTTACACATAAACAATCTTGGATAATAATGAGATAAAGGAATTAAACCTTAATTGTAATTTTCCTTGGTCGAGGGTATGTTATCCTCATGTATCATAGTTAAATAATTCTTATTAAATTATACAAGAATCATATACATAAATATGATATCATATAGGATCTTTTAATATATCATTGTTAATAATATTTTCGTATTATCGTCGTTTCGGGTGTTCACTTACTCCTGTTATTTTATATGTTTTGTTATAGAAGCCATGTTTATTATCCATAGGTTTTATCTATTTCATATACAGAATGATATCATGTCCATAAAAATTATTTTTAATCATCAAATGAAAATTAGTCTTGAATCAATATGATGGGGAATGAATCTCATCGTGTTCATGGAGACGGTAATCCTTACGGACGCATGAGCGCCAATATCATTATTTTGATATTAAAATAATATATAATTGGATTTTATATCATATATACAGAATCATTATCATGTTAGATTGATTATTTACATGAATTACACATCATTATCATACCCATCCAAATAATAATGTTTTGAATAACAATTACAACATGATGTGGAGACGACAAGCATTACATACGCACGTATGGTGACATGTCATTCAAAGGATGGATAGAATACGGAATATGGTTGTACCATATTTATAATAACATCACAGTATATTGAAGATACTGGAGTTATTATTATATAATCGAAAAAACAAAGAAAAAATAAGTGGATGTAGAAAGGAACTTGAAAGAGGGTGGTGAAAACATTACATCTTCTTTGGGTTCTTCCTTTTGATTTGATCAAAAGGGCTCTTTAGGTTGGATTTTGGATCCCAATAAGGCCTCTAGGTTGAATTGGGGGAAGTTTAAAAAATATTTGGGCAGGGGTTTGCCGATCCCAAAGGATTTTATGGTGTGAATTAGAGATAAGGGGGAGTGACCTTTTATAAGAGGGTTGAGGGGCACAATAGGAAAAGCTAGAAATATTATTTTATAATAATTCATATTTGGTTTCTAACGGATTAAAAGTGTATTATTTAAATGTTAAGGTGGGTATAGGTTGAAAACCACTCATCAAATAGGTTTTAGACAGGTTCGGGTCACTATATTAACTTTATCATTTTGATTTGACTCTATGTAAAATAGTTTGACATTTACCATGTCTCTTTGAATATTTATATTATATAGTTAATAAACATACTATATACTTCCAAGAGAACCCCAAGTGGTTCATGAATGATACAACTATCATTATATATGTCTCTTGGCGTAACCATATATTTTTAGGAATTGAATATCAATTAATAATATGATAATTGTTTTAAAAACTCTTTTTTGTCAATTTTGACACGATTTGGTATTTTGTTTTTTATAAATTTATAACAACATTATAACTTAGAACCTAATTCATTTAATCAACCATAACATGTCATATTAACCTATAAAATTCTTTTAATTCGTTAAAAGTCCCATTTAATATTTATTTGGGTATTTATAATATTAATTATTTTAATATTTCACTATCAAGGAAATTATTCCATCATCATTGTGTCCTAAATAAATTAAATTATATAATGTATAAAAATAATAAATAAAATATAATTATGTAGGAAATCATATTATATTTCTAATGAATATTTATAATAGAATTTATCTTATGTATAACCCAATATTAAAATGTTTTAGTTAATAAACTTTGATTTTAACTTTTTTAAACCATCATTGAACTAAATAATATTAAATGACTTAATCTAATACAAGTGTACCAAAGAGGTTCATATTTTATTCTTAAGGTTTTTTTGGTCAAATTATACATATCCAATAGAATTAGGACATGTCTTAGGGTAATAATAATATCATTTTTACCCTTAATTACCCTATTTACATTTAACCGTGATAAATAAAAGTAAAAAGTTACTATTCACAAAAAAATATTTTTATCTTATTGAACAACATTTTACTATTTTATATTAACCATTTCTCACAGATTTTTGAAATTCCACTCACCGAAGTGGTAAAATTAATTTTTATGTGAATTTGCAAATTCTCCAAGGGGATAAGTAAAAGACGGTGAAAAGTTCAATAAATTATATATATATATGAAATTATTATAAATTGAGTCCAATGAATTACATTTAACATATATAGGTATTAAGTATCTAGTTTGACCTAAAATAAATTTAAATAAAATAAATAATTATTTATAAAAAAATTCGTTTTTAAACTATAACTGAGTGTTTTTCACTATTCATCAAAAATTGAATGTTTTCATAAAAATATCAAAAATTCACCCTAGGAAAATTTCAATATTCCGAATCGAAAAATGATATATATTTTACCAAATTAAAAACATAGAATTTTCATTTATTAATTTAAAATTAATTCCTGTTGTCAAATCAAAACGCATGTTTTTAAGAAATAATAACTATCAAAAGATTGACACTTGCTTATGTCCCGTTTAAATGTGAAATTATGTCCAATGACATGAATTGGACTAAATAGTAAAAATATAATCTAATTATACTTTAAAATCTCTCAAATTCATAATTTATCACTATTAATTATTTTGATTAAAAAGATGTTTTTAATTAAATTTTATTAATTTTCACAATTTACCTAAATATGAAAGTTATCATAAAAGCACCAAATATTTTCTAAAACTAAATTCTTATTTCCAGATTCAAAAGAAGAAGTTTATTTTGTCAAATTGAATATATAAAAGTTTCAAATATTGGATTTAAAAATTGTTCACCATTAAAAGTCGGTAAAAGTGCATTTTTTGAAAAACACTTCTTTTATCTGAAAAAATGAATTTATCCATACATTATGTCTAAGAAACTTATAAAATGGATTATAAAATTATAAGGATTATATAAAGTTCAAAATTCAGTTAATACTATTCATAACCGCTTTTGAATGGCAAGTTTGGTAAGTCTTGGTGCGCTTGAACTCGGTGTTGAGTGTAGTGAAAGGTATTGAATTACATTGAAAAAATAACGCACTATGAAATAATGTGGTGTTACACCATTGAGGGATTGAAACTAGATGAGATTTTTGGGTTGTTGTTTATAGATCAGATATTAAAACATTTCTCTTATTAGGAGAAACATCTTAGGGCCTACCACTATTTGATCTGGGTTGTTCACTCTTGCAATTTAAAATGAATAAATGTAGAGACCCGTATCTTGACGTACATGTACATTACATTACTTTTGCGGAATACTTATTACATAACAAAAACACACACACAAGGATCGTAATAGTTTAGTGTCTTTGGAAACTCGGAACGTAATCTTCTAATCCTGGTGAAAGATCTTCAAAATCTCCCACAAAGATCTTCCTTTTTTTTACCTAAAACCTTTCTTTATATCCTGGGGAAAAGAAAACATAAAAGGGTGAGCTCAAATGCTCAGTAAGGGTAAACAAAAGAAATATCAATCACATAATTTTCATAAGAACATAACATTTTTGGAAATCTTAACCTGCAAAAGAGAGCATAATTTCATAACATGGAATAAATCATAGTAGTGAAAATGAAACCATAACTTAAAACATTACTCATTGTGGCATACACACATAATCATAGAGAATCATTTCTTGTTAGTCAAGACTCATTGCCAAGACTATCTTAGTGGACAAAGTCCCTTTCTGAATCGAGTAATCCTCGTTTCAGTCCTGTTTCACTGAACCGGTATAACCTACCATTCCAGCCATGTCTATCTCATGAGATATGAAATCTTTACCCAATGCATTGGAGGGAGATATAGGTCCCACCCATCTCTTAATGAATCCTTTCTTATGTGTGCCACCAAATCATAAATCATACATCATTGCATAACCCATGTAATAAAAATGGGATTCTTAAACAACATGACATCATAAAACCATTCATATAAGATAAAGGAATTCATAAACATAATTCCATCACAACATAGTCAAATCATTGTAAAAATATTGATAGAAACAGAACCCTTTATTATCTTAGATGAAAAATAATTTTGATAAAACACTTGAATTGAATTCTTGAGGAAAATATCCTTTTTTCTTCAAAATCAATTTCTTTTCACAAAACATCATGCAATTTTAAAAGAAAAAGATTTTATTGAAAATAGTCATGAAATATTTTGGAGGAAGGTTCATGAAAATAAGGCTTTATAAAACTGTAAAAATCCGTTCGTGCCGTATAAGTTAAAAAAAACATTCTTCGTACTTTTGTCGGAAAAGTCAAAAAGTACCTCGTATGAAAAAGCGACAAAAGATTCCTTTCATATTCTTTACTAAAAACTCACCGAAGAGTAAAATTGGATTTAAACTATTGTAAGTGGATGGAAACAATATTACATATTGAAGGAACATGGATGTGGATGATAAAATACACCCCAGTAAATACTTACGAATAAACAATCTCGGATAAAAATGAGATTGTGATATTTCCCTTACCTTAGGTCCGACTTGCTTTGTAAGTGTCCGAACCTCCTGTATAATGATTTAAATCATGTTATTGACTTATTAAAGAATCATATTCATTGTTATGATATCATATATGGTTCACTTATGACATTATATTACCCGTTCTTTTGTAAACTCCATGTTAAAGAAGCGTTTTGGGTAAAATCGTTTCATTTATCGTAGGTGTTTTGACTTGTTGTTCTTGACATCATTATTACTTATATCATGATTTACTTACTTCCAGAATATAAAATATGATTTATATATCATATATATTCAGTATATATATATATATAATAGGTAGATAAATAAAATGAAAAACACCGTTCATGGAGACGGTAGTCCGTACGTACGCATGAACGTTGTTTTCCTTTCCTTATTGTCTTGAAATGGAAGTAAGTAGATGACATACATATGTATATATATACATAAATCCAGTAGCTTTATAATGTCATATATTTCATTATTATTTCTTATATATACATTATAATCATTCTTAAATGGTTAACATGGAGAATGAATCTCATCGCGTCGTGGAGACGGTAGTCCGTACGTACGCACGAGCGATGATATCATTTCTATAAATATTGAATTGAATTGGAGTGTATTATACAATATATCAGAATCAATATGATGTTGTAATAACTATGTATAGTTATTCTTTACACCATTATACCCATCCATGTAAGGTGGTGGTGGAAAATAGATTACACCACGGCGTGGAGACGGTATTCCGTACGTACGCACGCGCGGTGATTTCTTTTTCCGTAGGATGGATAGATGGTGAAATAGGGTTGTTTCATACTTATAATAACATATCAGTATATGAGTGATACTGATGTTATTACTTCATAATGAAACAACCTAAGAAGAAGAAGTGGAAGAAGAAATAAAGATGAAAGAATTGGTAACGGTAATTACCTCTTCTTTGAAGTGCCTCTTTGAGACCTCCTCTTAGGGCACTAAAATTGGTCTTTGAAGAAGACCAGAACCTCTAGGATGTTGCTAGGGAAGTGGAGAGGAGAAATTGGCAGGGGTTGGCCGAGCCTGAGTGCTCCAATTGGTGTGAGGAGGAGGGGGAGGAGGTGTCCTTTTATAGGGGAGGAGAGGGGCACCTTAGGAATATCTCAAAATATTATTTTATATTAAAGTCAAAATCGGTTTATAATGGTTCCAAAGGGTCTTATTTAGAAGCTAAAGTAGGGATGGTTCGAAATTCTATCAACCAATAGAATTTAGACAAGTTTAGGATATTATTTTAACCTTATCAATTAAATTTAACTCTAAGTTAAATAGTTTAACTTTTACCATGTCTTTTTGTTTTCTTTCACTATATGGTTAATAAACTTACTATAACATGCCAAAAGAACCCCAAATTGTTTATTATTAATATATATATCCTTATCTAAGTAATTTGGCCGAACCTTAGATTTTTAGAAATACAATAACAATTAATAATATAATATTTGATTTAAAAACTATTTTGTGTCAATTTTGACACTATTTGATATATGATTTTTGTGAAAGTCATAACAGAATTAAATGTTCGAACCAAGTTGATTAAATCAACATTAATATATCATAGTAACCTATAAAATTAGTGGAATTCATAAAAAATCTCAAATTACATTTATTTCGGTGTTTATAACATCAATTATGCCAATATTTCATTAATAAGATAATTATTGCATCATCGTTGTGTCATAAATAAATTAACTTATTTTATGTCTAAAAATTACAAATAAATTACCATCATGTAGGAAATCGTTTTAGCTTTCTAATGAATATTTACAATCGAATTTATCTTATGTATAACCCCATATTAAAAATCATTTACCTATTAAACTATGATTTTAACTATTTTAACCTTTCTTTAAATAAATTAATAATAAATGTCCTAATCTAATCCAAGTGGGCCTAAATGGTCATATTTTATTCCTAAGTTTGTTTTTGGTCGAATTACACTTGTCCAATAGAATTAGGACATGTGTTAGGGTAATAGTAATATCATATTTACCCTTAGTTACCCTATTTACTATTAACCGTGGTAAAAAAAAGTAAAAAGTTACTATTCACCAAAAAATTATTTTCATCTCATTGAACCACATTTTAGTCCTTGATATTAACCGTGTCTCTCGGATTTTCGAAATTCCATTCACAGAAGCGGTAAAATTAAGTTTTATGCAAAATTCAGTTTTTAACCTACCACTTAGTGGTTTCACTATTCATCAAAAATTGAAAGTTTTCAGAAAAATACCAAAATTTCACCCTAGGCTAATTTCGGTATTCCGAATCCAAAAATGAAGTTCATTTTGAAAAATAAGATTTACAGAGTTTTAAAAAGTGGTTATTACTATTCATAACGGCTAGTTTTAATAATATTTTAATAGCATATCGTTGTTTAGTGAAACTCGGTATTGCGTATTACACACGCTATCGAGGAAGGTCGTGATTGCGTGTAATGCAAGGCAAGTCAAGGATGCGTGTTGTGCAAGCTCCTTTTGGTGTAGCGTACAACACAAGACATTAATAAAATTAAAAATAATATTTTTTATAAAATCTTGGGCTGTTACATTCTACCCCCCTTAAAATGAATTTCGCCCTCGAAATTCGTCGGGGTTATAAATGGTTTACTATTCGAAAGTTTCTTTAATAGAAACCCACATCGTAAAAAGGAATATCAAAACCAATCTTTAAAAACAAAATTATGAAATGTAACGGTTACCCAAATAAACAAATCATTGGGTTTCCACATAGGTGAAAATATGGATATGGAAGAGAAATCTAACCATCATGTTCTGATGGAGTGTGGTAGAGAACATGGCTATGGAAAAGCCAGTAATCACAAATCCATAGATTTGTGATGATATAAGGTACCATCTGATTCATCAGGTATAAGATCACTAGGACAACATTTTTGGTTTTCAAGATCATTTCCCTAAAGTTGAAAATTTGAATTAGAATAAATACTTACTTTATTTTGGTACAATCTCACTGTTGTTCGTGCCTTGAACAATTTCCACTTCATCTCTTAAATAAATGAAGTTGAATTTGTTATTCATGAAGTGTTAGCAGATCATGTGATAGAATGACGGGTCATTCCATCTGTCTCAAACAAAAGGTTAGCAAAAATTATATGCATAAGTCGATATATAGTGAGATTAATCATATATGGTTCCTAAAATGGACTTATACTTCATATATCATACTGCTTAATATAATAAAACTAGTTTCTACTAAACAGGGACTTCCTGTAGGCCAGTGGTAGGTGATAAAGGCCAGTCGCACTTCGGTTGTGGGTTCGATTCCCACAGCCTTGTCCGAAGCGATGGGCTGTCGCCCGTCCTGCAGGTTGTCCTTTTTCTAAAACTACGTTACTATAACATCCCATCAATAATATCGAAAATCTTCTATCCTTAAACAATACTAACTTATGTCCAACATAATCCAGTCTAATCTTTAGGCTTATACATAATACTGCAGTCCACTCTCATAATATAGTAACAACGATTACCAGAGATTTAATACTGTCGTTGATCCCCACATATCACAAGATATGTCTTGTTGGTCACATTCCAAACATTCAAAGTCCTTAATCTTATACTCTCTTGAATACCCATTGAACCTTATTGAAAACATGGATTCTATTAAAAGTTAACTCTTTCCACATACCAAAATCCTCAAAATTCTATATACTCAAACCATGATATCACTTAGTCCTTATATCAATAATGAGCTCATGAATACTATCAAACATTTAATTTTCTCCTTATCCCTTCATTATGCGCATATCATCTACATTCCAAAAATATATGAATAACCTTTCATGGATACTGGTGACATTAATCATACACTTTCAAAACACAAGGAAAGACAACAATGTAACAATCCATAGATGTCTCTTTATTCCAAAATTACACATGATAAACATGTAATCATGCCACTACATTCTCAAACCATTGACCGAGCTTCAAAAATTCTTTCATCTCACATATCATTTGTAGTCTCTTCATCATCATCCACATAAATACTACCCATATGACCATACTGATTCTCTTCATGAGTCTTTCCCTTAGAGAATTTGTTTTCATAATGCCCATACATTCCACATTTAAAACACTTAACCATTTTTGATGTCGTAGCAATACCATTATCCTCATCCAGGGGGTTAACCGACCCTTTTCCTTTGCACTTACTTGCTTTGTGTCCTTCTTTTCCACACCCAAAGCATCTTCCAGTTCCCTTGAAACATTCTCCTTGATGCCTTTTCCCACATGATTTACATAGGGGAAATTGAACTTTCTTTCCTCTATGATCATCATGAAACTCCATCTTTCTCTTATTAGCCGAGTCAGGAAACTTACCAAATTTTACTTTATTGATCATATTATGAGATTGCTGATTCGGCATAATAATTATGTTTGGACTTCCAAATCCCATTTCATTATGAAGAATATCATTCCATTGTCCATCATATCCTCCATTATCGTGAATCATCTTGTTTCCAGCCATATTCTAAAACCCAAAAAAGAATAGTGTGAGAGGCAAAAATCATAATAAAGGGGGAGTAACTTAAATATCTAACATCTTTGGTTTAATCTAATATCGTTACCATATTTCTAGGACTATATCCTATACGTATACTTATCCTTAGGGGCATCCCTAGACATACCTTAGAAATATGTCTAGGGATCTCACTAATGTTTTCGCGTCCTAGTTTCCAAAGGTTGACTAAACCTTTCCTCTGATACCAACTGTAGAGACCCGTATCTTGACGTACATGTACATTACATTACTTTTGCGGAATACTTATTACATAACAAAAACACACACACAAGGATCGTAATAGTTTAGTGTCTTTGGAAACTCGGAACGTAATCTTCTAATCCTGGTGAAAGATCTTCAAAATCTCCCACAAAGATCTTCCTTTTTTTTACCTAAAACCTTTCTTTATATCCTGGGGAAAAGAAAACATAAAAGGGTGAGCTCAAATGCTCAGTAAGGGTAAACAAAAGAAATATCAATCACATAATTTTCATAAGAACATAACATTTTTGGAAATCTTAACCTGCAAAAGAGAGCATAATTTCATAACATGGAATAAATCATAGTAGTGAAAATGAAACCATAACTTAAAACATTACTCATTGTGGCATACACACATAATCATAGAGAATCATTTCTTGTTAGTCAAGACTCATTGCCAAGACTATCTTAGTGGACAAAGTCCCTTTCTGAATCGAGTAATCCTCGTTTCAGTCCTGTTTCACTGAACCGGTATAACCTACCATTCCAGCCATGTCTATCTCATGAGATATGAAATCTTTACCCAATGCATTGGAGGGAGATATAGGTCCCACCCATCTCTTAATGAATCCTTTCTTATGTGTGCCACCAAATCATAAATCATACATCATTGCATAACCCATGTAATAAAAATGGGATTCTTAAACAACATGACATCATAAAACCATTCATATAAGATAAAGGAATTCATAAACATAATTCCATCACAACATAGTCAAATCATCGTAAAAATATGGATAGAAACAGAACCCTTTATTATCTTAGATGAAAAATAATTTTGATAAAACACTTGAATTGAATTCTTGAGGAAAATATCCTTTTTTCTTCAAAATCAATTTCTTTTCACAAAACATCATGCAATTTTAAAAGAAAAAGATTTTATTGAAAATAGTCATGAAATATTTTGGAGGAAGGTTCATGAAAATAAGGCTTTATAAAACTGTAAAAATCCGTTCGTGCCGTATAAGTTAAAAAAACATTCTTCGTACTTTTGTCGGAAAAGTCAAAAAGTACCTCGTATGAAAAAGGGACAAAAGATTCCTTTCATATTCTTTACTAAAAACTCACCGAAGAGTAAAATTGGATTTAAACTATTGTAAGTGGATGGAAACAATATTACATATTGAAGGAACATGGATGTGGATGATAAAATACACCCCAGTAAATACTTACGAATAAACAATCTCGGATAAAAATGAGATTGTGATATTTCCCTTACCTTAGGTCCGACTTACTTTGTAAGTGTCCGAACCTCCTGTATAATGATTTAAATCATGTTATTGACTTATTACAGAATAATATTCATTGTTATGATATCATATATGGTTCACTTATGACATTATATTACCCGTTCTTTTGTAAACTCCATGTTAAAGAAGCGTTTTGGGTAAAATCGTTTCATTTATCGTAGGTGTTTTGACTTGTTGTTCTTGACATCATTATTACTTATATCATGATTTACTTACTTCAAGAATATAAAATATGATTTATATATCATATATATTCAGTATATATATATATATATAATAGGTAGATAAATAAAATGAAAAACACCGTTCATGGAGATGGTAGTCCGTACGTACGCATGAACGCTGTTTTCCTTTCCTTATTGTCTTGAAATGGAAGTAAGTAGATGACATACATATGTATATATATACATAAATCCAGTAGCTTTATAATGTCATATATTTCATTATTATTTCTTATATATACATTATAATCATTCTTAAATGGTTAACATGGAGAATGAATCTCATCGCGTCGTGGAGACGGTAGTCCGTACGTACGCACGAGCGATGATATCATTTCTATAAATATTGAATTGAATTGGAGTGGATTATAAAATATATCAGAATCAATATGATGTTGTAATAACTATGTATAGTTATTCTTTACACCATTATACCCATCCATGTAAGGTGGTGGTGGAAAATAGATTACACCACGGCGTGGAGACGGTATTCCGTACGTACGCACGCGCGGTGATTTCTTTTTCCGTAGGATGGATAGATGGTGAAATAGGGTTGTTTCATACTTATAATAACATATCAGTATATGAGTGATACTGATGTTATTACTTCATAATGAAACAACCTAAGAAGAAGAAGTGGAAGAAGAAATAAAGATGAAAGAATTGGTAACGGTAATTACCTCTTCTTTAAAGTGCCTCTTTGAGACCTCCTCTTAGGGCACTAAAATTGGTCTTTGAAGAAGACCAGAACCTCTAGGATGTTGCTAGGGAAGTGGAGAGGAGAAATTGGCAGGGGTTGGCCGAGCCTGAGTGCTCAAATTGGTGTGAGGAGGAGGGGGAGGAGGTGTCCTTTTATAAGGGAGGAGAGGGGCACCTTAGGAATATCTCAAAATATTATTTTATATTAAAGTCAAAATCGGTTTATAATGGTTCCAAAGGGTCTTATTTCGAAGCTAAAGTGGGGATGGGTCGAAATTCTATCAACCAATAGAATTTAGACAAGTTTAGGATATTATTTTAACCTTATCAATTAAATTTAACTCTAAGTTAAATAGTTTAACTTTTACCATGTCTTTTTGTTTTCTTTCACTATATGGTTAATAAACTTACTATAACATGCCAAAAGAACCCCCAATTGTTTATTATTAATATATATATCCTTATCTAAGTAATTTGGCCGAACCATAGATTTTTAGAAATACAATAACAATTAATAATATAATATTTGATTTAAAAACTATTTTGTGTCAATTTTGACACTATTTGATATATGATTTTTGTGAAAGTCATAACAGAATTAAATGTTCTAACCAAGTTGATTAAATCAACATTAATATATCATAGTAACCTATAAAATTAGTGGAATTCATAAAAAATCTCAAATTACATTTATTTCGGTGTTTATAACATCAATTATGCCAATATTTCATTAATAAGATAATTATTGCATCATCGTTGTGTCATAAATAAATTAACTTATTTTATGTCTAAAAATTACAAATAAATTACCATAATGTAGGAAATCTTTTTAGCTTTCTAATGAATATTTACAATCGAATTTATCTTATGTATAACCCCATATTAAAAATCATTTACCTATTAAACTATGATTTTAACTATTTTAACCTTTCTTTAAATAAATTAATAATAAATGTCCTAATCTAATCCAAGTGGGCCTAAATGGTCATATTTTATTCCTAAGTTTGTTTTTGGTCGAATTACACTTGTCCAATAGAATTAGGACATGTGTTAGGGTAATAGTAATATCATATTTACCCTTAGTTACCCTATTTACTATTAACCGTGGTAAAAAAAAGTAAAAAGTTACTATTCACCAAAAAATTATTTTCATCTCATTGAACCACATTTTAGTCCTTGATATTAACCGTGTCTCTCGGATTTTCGAAATTCCATTCACAGAAGCGGTAAAATTAAGTTTTATGCAAAATTCAGTTTTTAACCTACCACTTAGTGGTTTCACTATTCATCAAAAATTGAAAGTTTTCAGAAAAATACCAAAATTTCACCCTAGGCTAATTTCGGTATTCCGAATCCAAAAATGAAGTTCATTTTGAAAAATAAGATTTACAGAGTTTTAAAAAGTGGTTATTACTATTCATAACGGCTAGTTTTAATAATATTTTAATAGCATATCGTTGTTTAGTGAAACTCGGTATTGCGTATTACACACGCTATCGAGGAAGGTCGTGATTGCGTGTAATGCAAGGCAAGTCAAGGATGTGTGTTGTGCAAGCTCCTTTTGGTGTAGCGTACAACACAAGACATTAATAAAATTAAAAATAATATTTTTTATAAAATCTTGGGCTGTTACATTCTACCCCCCTTAAAATGAATTTCGCCCTCGAAATTCGTCGGGGTTATAAATGGTTTACTATTCGAAAGTTTCTTTAATAGAAACCCACATCGTAAAAAGGAATATCAAAACCAATCTTTAAAAACAAAATTATGAAACGTAACGGTTACCCAAATAAACAAATCATTGGGTTTCCACATAGGTGAAAATATGGATATGGAAGAGAAATCTAACCATCATGTTCTGATGGAGTGTGGTAGAGAACATGGCTATGGAAAAGCCAGTAATCACAAATCCATAGATTTGTGATGATATAAGGTACCATCTGATTCATCAGGTATAAGATCACTAGGACAACATTTTTGGTTTTCAAGATCATTTCCCTAAAGTTGAAAATTTGAATTAGAATAAATACTTACTTTATTTTGGTACAATCTCACTGTTGTTCGTGCCTTGAACAATTTCCACTTCATCTCTTAAATAAATGAAGTTGAATTTGTTATTCATGAAGTGTTAGCAGATCATGTGATAGAATGACGGGTCATTCCATCTGTCTCAAACAAAAGGTTAGCAAAAATTATATGCATAAGTCGATATATAGTGAGATTAATCATATATGGTTCATAAAATGGACTTATACTTCATATATCATACTGCTTAATATAATAAAACTAGTTTCTACTAAACAGGGACTTCCTGTAGGCCAGTGGTAGGTGATAAAGGCCAGTCGCACTTCGGTTGTGGGTTCGATTCCCACAGCCTTGTCCGAAGCGATGGGCTGTCGCCCGTCCTGCAGGTTGTCCTTTTTCTAAAACTACGTTACTATAACATCCCATCAATAATATCGAAAATCTTCTATCCTTAAACAATACTAACTTATGTCCAACATAATCCAGTCTAATCTTTAGGCTTATACATAATACTGCAGTCCACTCTCATAATATAGTAACAACGATTACCAGAGATTTAATACTGTCGTTGATCCCCACATATCACAAGATATGTCTTGTTGGTCACATTCCAAACATTCAAAGTCCTTAATCTTATACTCTCTTGAATACCCATTGAACCTTATTGAAAACATGAATTCTATTAAAAGTTAACTCTTTCCACATACCAAAATCCTCAAAATTCTATATACTCAAACCATGATATCACTTAGTCCTTATATCAATAATGAGCTCATGAATACTATCAAACATTTAATTTTCTCCTTATCCCTTCATTATGCGCATATCATCTACATTCCAAAAATATATGAATAACCTTTCATGGATACTGGTGACATTAATCATACACTTTCAAAACACAAGGAAAGACAACAATGTAACAATCCATAGATGTCTCTTTATTCCAAAATTACACATGATAAACATGTAATCATGCCACTACATTCTCAAACCATTGACCGAGCTTCAAAAATTCTTTCATCTCACATATCATTTGTAGTCTCTTCATCATCATCCACATAAATACTACCCATATGACCATACTGATTCTCTTCATGAGTCTTTCCCTTAGAGAATTTGTTTTCATAATGCCCATACATTCCACATTTAAAACACTTAACCATTTTTGATGTCGTAGCAATACCATTATCCTCATCCAGGGGGTTAACCGACCCTTTTCCTTTGCACTTACTTGCTTTGTGTCCTTCTTTTCCACACCCAAAGCATCTTCCAGTTCCCTTGAAACATTCTCCTTGATGCCTTTTCCCACATGATTTACATAGGGGAAATTGAACTTTCTTTCCTCTATGATCATCATGAAACTCCATCTTTCTCTTATTAGCCGAGTCAGGAAACTTACCAAATTTTACTTTATTGATCATATTATGAGATTGCTGATTCGGCATAATAATTATGTTTGGACTTCCAAATCCCATTTCATTATGAAGAATATCATTCCATTGTCCATCATATCCTCCATTATCGTGAATCATCTTGTTTCCAGCCATATTCTAAAACCCAAAAAAGAATAGTGTGAGAGGCAAAAATCATAATAAAGGGGGAGTAACTTAAATATCTAACATCTTTGGTTTAATCTAATATCGTTACCATATTTCTAGGACTATATCCTATACGTATACTTATCCTTAGGGGCATCCCTAGACATACCTTAGAAATATGTCTAGGGATCTCACTAATGTTTTCGCGTCCTAGTTTCCAAAGGTTGACTAAACCTTTCCTCTGATACCAACTGTAGAGACCCGTATCTTGACGTACATGTACATTACATTACTTTTGCGGAATACTTATTACATAACAAAAACACACACACAAGGATCGTAATAGTTTAGTGTCTTTGGAAACTCGGAACGTAATCTTCTAATCCTGGTGAAAGATCTTCAAAATCTCCCACAAAGATCTTCCTTTTTTTTACCTAAAACCTTTCTTTATATCCTGGGGAAAAGAAAACATAAAAGGGTGAGCTCAAATGCTCAGTAAGGGTAAACAAAAGAAATATCAATCACATAATTTTCATAAGAACATAACATTTTTGGAAATCTTAACCTGCAAAAGAGAGCATAATTTCATAACATGGAATAAATCATAGTAGTGAAAATGAAACCATAACTTAAAACATTACTCATTGTGGCATACACACATAATCATAGAGAATCATTTCTTGTTAGTCAAGACTCATTGCCAAGACTATCTTAGTGGACAAAGTCCCTTTCTGAATCGAGTAATCCTCGTTTCAGTCCTGTTTCACTGAACCGGTATAACCTACCATTCCAGCCATGTCTATCTCATGAGATATGAAATCTTTACCCAATGCATTGGAGGGAGATATAGGTCCCACCCATCTCTTAATGAATCCTTTCTTATGTGTGCCACCAAATCATAAATCATACATCATTGCATAACCCATGTAATAAAAATGGGATTCTTAAACAACATGACATCATAAAACCATTCATATAAGATAAAGGAATTCATAAACATAATTCCATCACAACATAGTCAAATCATCGTAAAAATATGGATAGAAACAGAACCCTTTATTATCTTAGATGAAAAATAATTTTGATAAAACACTTGAATTGAATTCTTGAGGAAAATATCCTTTTTTCTTCAAAATCAATTTCTTTTCACAAAACATCATGCAATTTTAAAAGAAAAAGATTTTATTGAAAATAGTCATGAAATATTTTGGAGGAAGGTTCATGAAAATAAGGCTTTATAAAACTGTAAAAATCCGTTCGTGCCGTATAAGTTAAAAAAAACATTCTTCGTACTTTTGTCGGAAAAGTCAAAAAGTACCTCGTATGAAAAAGGGACAAAAGATTCCTTTCATATTCTTTACTAAAAACTCACCGAAGAGTAAAATTGGATTTAAACTATTGTAAGTGGATGGAAACAATATTACATATTGAAGGAACATGGATGTGGATGATAAAATACACCCCAGTAAATACTTACGAATAAACAATCTCGGATAAAAATGAGATTGTGATATTTCCCTTACCTTAGGTCCGACTTACTTTGTAAGTGTCCGAACCTCCTGTATAATGATTTAAATCATGTTATTGACTTATTACAGAATAATATTCATTGTTATGATATCATATATGGTTCACTTATGACATTATATTACCCGTTCTTTTGTAAACTCCATGTTAAAGAAGCGTTTTGGGTAAAATCGTTTCATTTATCGTAGGTGTTTTGACTTGTTGTTCTTGACATCATTATTACTTATATCATGATTTACTTACTTCAAGAATATAAAATATGATTTATATATCATATATATTCAGTATATATATATATATATATAATAGGTAGATAAATAAAATGAAAAACACCGTTCATGGAGATGGTAGTCCGTACGTACGCATGAACGCTGTTTTCCTTTCCTTATTGTCTTGAAATGGAAGTAAGTAGATGACATACATATGTATATATATACATAAATCCAGTAGCTTTATAATGTCATATATTTCATTATTATTTCTTATATATACATTATAATCATTCTTAAATGGTTAACATGGAGAATGAATCTCATCGCGTCGTGGAGACGGTAGTCCGTACGTACGCACGAGCGATGATATCATTTCTATAAATATTGAATTGAATTGGAGTGGATTATAAAATATATCAGAATCAATATGATGTTGTAATAACTATGTATAGTTATTCTTTACACCATTATACCCATCCATGTAAGGTGGTGGTGGAAAATAGATTACACCACGGCGTGGAGACGGTATTCCGTACGTACGCACGCGCGGTGATTTCTTTTTCCGTAGGATGGATAGATGGTGAAATAGGGTTGTTTCATACTTATAATAACATATCAGTATATGAGTGATACTGATGTTATTACTTCATAATGAAACAACCTAAGAAGAAGAAGTGGAAGAAGAAATAAAGATGAAAGAATTGGTAACGGTAATTACCTCTTCTTTAAAGTGCCTCTTTGAGACCTCCTCTTAGGGCACTAAAATTGGTCTTTGAAGAAGACCAGAACCTCTAGGATGTTTCTAGGGAAGTGGAGAGGAGAAATTGGCAGGGGTTGGCCGAGCCTGAGTGCTCAAATTGGTGTGAGGAGGAGGGGGAGGAGGTGTCCTTTTATAAGGGAGGAGAGGGGCACCTTAGGAATATCTCAAAATATTATTTTATATTAAAGTCAAAATCGGTTTATAATGGTTCCAAAGGGACTTATTTCGAAGCTAAAGTGGGGATGGGTCGAAATTCTATCAACCAATAGAATTTAGACAAGTTTAGGATATTATTTTAACCTTATCAATTAAATTTAACTCTAAGTTAAATAGTTTAACTTTTACCATGTCTTTTTGTTTTCTTTCACTATATGGTTAATAAACTTACTATAACATGCCAAAAGAACCCCAAATTGTTTATTATTAATATATATATCCTTATCTAAGTAATTTGGCCGAACCATAGATTTTTAGAAATACAATAACAATTAATAATATAATATTTGATTTAAAAACTATTTTGTGTCAATTTTGACACTATTTGATATATGATTTTTGTGAAAGTCATAACAGAATTAAATGTTCTAAACAAGTTGATTAAATCAACATTAATATATCATAGTAACCTATAAAATTAGTGGAATTCATAAAAAATCTCAAATTACATTTATTTCGGTGTTTATAACATCAATTATGCCAATATTTCATTAATAAGATAATTATTGCATCATCGTTGTGTCATAAATAAATTAACTTATTTTATGTCTAAAAATTACAAATAAATTACCATAATGTAGGAAATCTTTTTAGCTTTCTAATGAATATTTACAATCGAATTTATCTTATGTATAACCCCATATTAAAAATCATTTACCTATTAAACTTTGATTTTAACTATTTTAACCTTTCTTTAAATAAATTAATAATAAATGTCCTAATCTAATCCAAGTGGGCCTAAATGGTCATATTTTATTCCTAAGTTTGTTTTTGGTCGAATTACACTTGTCCAATAGAATTAGGACATGTGTTAGGGTAATAGTAATATCATATTTACCCTTAGTTACCCTATTTACTATTAACCGTGGTAAAAAAAAGTAAAAAGTTACTATTCACCAAAAAATTATTTTCATCTCATTGAACCACATTTTAGTCCTTGATATTAACCGTGTCTCTCGGATTTTCGAAATTCCATTCACAGAAGCGGTAAAATTATGTTTTATGCAAAATTCAGTTTTTAACCTACCACTTAGTGGTTTCACTATTCATCAAAAATTGAAAGTTTTCAGAAAAATACCAAAATTTCACCCTAGGCTAATTTCGGTATTCCGAATCCAAAAATGAAGTTCATTTTGAAAAATAAGATTTACAGAGTTTTAAAAAGTGGTTATTACTATTCATAACGGCTAGTTTTAATAATATTTTAATAGCATATCGTTGTTTAGTGAAACTCGGTATTGCGTATTACACACGCTATCGAGGAAGGTCGTGATTGCGTGTAATGCAAGGCAAGTCAAGGATGCGTGTTGTGCAAGCTCCTTTTGGTGTAGCGTACAACACAAGACTTTAATAAAATTAAAAATAATATTTTTTATAAAATCTTGGGCTGTTACAATAAATCATTGAAAATACAATATTTGTAGGTCAGAATTAATAGATGTATAACATATTATGAATCAAGATTCTTCACTAGTACATGAGTAAATGTATAGAATCAATATCCAATAGGTTCATTGTAGTATTTACTGATTCCTCTGGGGAAATGGAGTAGACAACCATAGATATCATAATAGTTATAACAAAGAAGGTTAGAAAATGTGATACTATATAGGTGATAGTAGATCTGCTCACAATTCTAGATCACATAATCCTGATTATTGAAACAAATTTCATTGAAGAACTATCAAAATTTTACATTTTAGAAATTTTAAAGTTTCATAGAATTCCATTATCAATTGTTTTAGGTAGACAACCCAGATGTATGTCTTGTTTTTTGTAAATCCTATCAATAAGCCCTAATAACATAGTTGACTATGAGTGATGCTTAGAATTCCCAAATAGATGGATAATATGAACGAACAATCTGAAATTGGGGGATATAATTTGTCCATGTTTTATGGAATTTTGTTTCTCGTGGGATGAATATTTACAATTACGGGAGTTTTCATACAATAATAACTACGATACAGGAATTCATATGGTTTGTTTTGGAGAATGGAATATGATTCTCCATTATTTTCTATTTTTCGGTTAGAAACTAGTGATACATAACAAATAGAACCTTGGATTTTCAAAGAGACAGAAGAGATGATTCAATTGATTAGGAAGAGAAAATAGACGAATCAAATTCATCAGAAATCATGTGCAGATCATCATTGATGATGTTAGTCATTTGAGGGGAGTGATCATGTATTCCTGAGAATCTATCCATGTCTTGTGAACCATTATTTTGGTATTCAATGATTGTAATCTCCTTGATATATATTCCATTTTTAGATATATGAATTAGTTGAAAAGTATGCATATTAGTTGTCTTTTACACCAAGGTCCAGTTTAGGGCATAATGTTTTCATGTATCATTGTTAATGAAGTAAAAACATGATCTAGACCAAGTGACTCAATGGGATCACATTGAATTATATCTACATACTATTTTGACTCAATTTTATTATAAGTTTTGGATTTTAATAAGATTATATTTCATGGTAAATGAATCATTCTAATGACGGTTTTATGGAAACCTTGTCAAATTTAGGGACAATCATGGGAACATGAGAAGGAAATGTTTTGTAGAAACTGTGAAGAACCTCCATGAAACAATGAAATAGAAGACATTGGGTAGTGGGAAGGTTCAGGATTTTCACAATATTATTAGATTCTATGAGGATGCATAGGAGAACATGTTCTTCATGAGAAAAAGAGAAATACTTGGTTGGTATAGGGTTTTGATATCTGTGTGAGCTAATCATGTTATCCATGTCCTTATGATAGTATCACCTAAAAATTGTCTTATATTTATCCAAGTTGTGCAACTTAACTATGCAGTGTACAAGTGTCCCTCTTTAAAAATTGGACATAATCCGAATTATCCCTTTTTGTAATCAGTTTTCCCTTAATCCTCCCATAACATGAATTCCCTTTTCTCATAATGTGTGATAGATGATCCTCTTTGACCTGGGAGTGATCATTAAGTGAATCAAAGTGCATTAAATGAATAAATTCACCAGAAAAGTGCATGTTATTCCTCATTATCAAAGGATACAATGATAATTTCACCCTCAAATACATATGTGTAGTCATATATTTTAACACCCCAAGCTTCAATAGTACGTTTCCCTTTTAATAATGCGCTTTTTTGAGCTATAGGCAATATTGAGTTGTAGCACACCACGACCAATCTAAATATCTGTTAAGAATAGTAATACCAACATTTTGAAGTATTATTTTTTAAAATGGACTTCATTTTTGGATTCGTAATATCACAATTAACTTAGGGTGATTTTTTAAATTTTTCTGAAAAAATTTCATTTTTTGATTAATAGTGAAAACACTGCGTTATTGTTTAAAACTAAATTTTTATTTAAATAATTAATAAGTTTATTTGAATTTATTTTATGTCAAAATAGATACATAATACATATATTATTTCACTACGATTAATTGGAGTCATTTTATAATAAAAATATATGTATAAAATTTTATTGAATTTTTTAACGCCATTTACCCACCTTCTTGTTACGTTAGTAAATTTGTATAAAACATAATTTTACCACTTCTGTAAATTGAATTTCAAAAACTTGTGAGACATGATTGATATCAGTATGTAAAATTTGGTTCAATAAGATGAAAATAATTTCTGGTGAATTGTAACTTTTGACTTTTATTTACCACAGTTAAAAGTAAATAGGGTAATTAATGGTAAAGATGATATTATTATTATCCTAACACATAACCTATTTCTATTCGATAGGTGTATTTTGAAAAGAACCAAACTTAGGAATACAATATGATCCTTTTGATTCACTTGGATTAGATTAGAACATTTATTATTATTTTATATAAATAAGAGAGAAATGTAATAAATTCAATGTTTAATAATTAATTCATTTTTAATATAGGGTGATACATAAGTTAAATTAAACTATAAATATTAATTAGAAATATAAAAATATTTCTTACCTAATTTTATTTTATTTACAATTTTTTGATATTAAATAATTAAAATTATTTATGACAGAATGATAATGCAGTAATTACCTTATTATTGAATGATTAAAATAATTGATATTATAAATATCCAAATAATCGTAAATTGAGACTTATGTTAAATTCCACTAATTTTATAGGTTAATATGACTTTTTATGGTTGATTAAATAAATATTTTCAAAGTAATAACGTTTCTATGACTTTCACAAAAACAATATACCAAATAGTGTCAAAATTTACATGAATGAGTTTTAAAAAAAAATACTATATTATTAATTGATATAATATTCCTAAAAATATAAAGATCGGACAAAGGACATAGATATGGTTATATATATAAATAATGGACCACTTTTGGGTCTCTTGTATTTTTATAGTAATTTTATTAACCATTTATTATAATAATACAAGAATACATGGTAAAAGATAAACTAATTAACTAAGAGTTAAATAAAAATAATAATGTTAATATGGTGACCTAAACCTATGTAAACCTATTGTTTGAGAGGTTCATGACCCATAACCACATTATCCTCGAAATACTTTTTTTGGAGCCATTATTAATCATATATGATTGTATAATAAAATAACATTTCTATCTTTTCCTAATGTGACACGCACATCTCTTATAAAAGGGCACCCCCTTCTCCCAAAATCACACATCCTAATCCATTTGTCTTAGCAAATACCTACTCAAATATCCTCAAAAAAACCCTCACTTTTTTCAATAGGCCTTACATTAATCATAAATCCAACCCAAGGATCCCTTTTGATCAACTGAAAAGGAAACACTCGAAGAAGAGTTAATAATTTGACCCCCTCTTTCAAAGTTATTTTCATCTTCCACGACCTCCTTCTTTGTTGTTTCCAAAAATAATAATAAAAATAGTACCTTATATATATTTTTATGTTATTATAATTATGGTATAACCATATTAATTATTCTATCAATCATATGAATGACAAAGTCACCATACGTGCGTACGTATGACTTACCATCTCCACGTCGTGTTGTAGTTTTTTTTTCAAAACTCCATTATTTGTATGGGTATAATAATGAGTATAATTTAGTTAAATAATAAATATAAAATTTTAATGATTTTGAATATATGATATAAAATCCAGTTACATAGGATTCCACCATTAATAGAATGGTATTGTCACTCGTGCATACGTACGAATTACCGTCTCCACCAACCCCATGAGATTAATTCCTCATCGCATCCATGCATGAATAAAATTCATTTTATGATTAAAAAATAATATTTAGAAAATTAATATCATTCTGGATATGAATCTATTACATAATATCCATAACAAACATGACTTAGGTTACAAAACATATAATGAAAAATGAATCAGTTAACACCCAAAATGATGGTACCACAGAAATATAATATACAAAACAATATTAGAATACCATATATGATATAATATTTATGTATGTGGTTCTTGTATAATTTAATAACCAATATTTAAAAATTATACATGAGGTTATCATACCCTCAACCACGAAAAAGTACAAGGTAAGGGTTAATTCTACAATCTCTTCATTATCCGAGGTTGTTTATACGTGAGTATCTACCGAGACTTCTTTATCTTCCACATCCATGTTTCTTAAAAATGTATTTCAAAACAGTTTTTATTATTTCTTAGACTATGGGTTAAATTCATTTAAACCCTTTTTTGACTTTTTATAAAATCATTATAAAAGAATATTTCCTTCATTTTCCAATCTAGGTACTTTATGAACATATCGACAAATTAAGGTAAGAATGTATTTTTTAAAATATATAGAAAGTGTACCTATTTTCCACCGTTATAACATCTTCAAAGCTTCCCATACAAGATTATAAGAATATTTTCAATATAAATATTTTATTTTATAATTATGTAACTTTTAAATGATTTCAATATAGAAAATTATATTTCTCTTAAATATTTTTGATTTCATCTACGTCAACATCCTTTAGTGGATTTTACACTTTTTTATGTTGATTTATTACAATACAAATATTCTATATTGTATTGAAGGGTTTGTGATATGTTTGACTATGGAAGTGTTATTTTTATACAATTCATGGTTTACGGTTAAATTATTAACATTTCATATTATAGTTTTAAAATGAATGTTTATGTTATGTTTCAACCTTTTCATATGAGGAATACATTGGACATAGTAAGTAATGGGTGGAGCCCACTATAACTCCTCGATGCATCGGTAGGTCTCATGAGAAAAAATAGTGTCTTGGCCTAAGGCCTAGAATAAAAATCCTATTTGTAGTTTGGGGACGAGGCTTTGACTATGTGGTTATGAAGTATGGCACTATGCATTTAATCATTATGATATTGGCTATTGATATTAAATGTGATTATTCAACTAGTAGAATATCCATGTGAGAAAGTAAATGTAATTATTTGATTTATCATTTCCATATTATGCTGAAGTTTATGATTAATATGCTTTTGTTTTAGTCATATACATTGCCTTAAAAGTTTATGCTTATTTATAAATGTTTCTTCTATATTGATATCCATACTGGGCACCTAGGATCTACCCTTTCTATGATTTATTTTTCCTAGGATGCAAAGAATTATATTACGACTGACCTACATGGATAATCTAAGGGTTATGAATGTGTTCAGAGGATACAATGATGTTTCTGTTTTTCATTTTATATATAATTTAAAGTCTATGTATGTATCTAGTACTTCAAAGGCTACTAAACTGATCAGTCTTTCGTGATTTGAACCCTTAGGATCATGCCTATGTCATGTAATAATGAACCGACTCTGGGTAATTGGGGTTTGGGTGTTATAGTTTACATCAGAGGATGTTTAGTACAATCCTTAGAATCTATATTTAGAAAAAATATAATTAGATAACCTTTCCCTAAAATAGAAATTGAGGATTAGTATAGAATAACATCCTTCAAATTTGGTAATGTAGGTATTTTGTGTATTATCCAAGAAATACAACCCTCTATGGATATGGGCAGGTTGAGGCGGCTCTGAAACAGATTTACCTAGGTGTAAAAACTCCGACATTGAGTTTCGACCTTGACCCGGGGTATCCTGGTATATGACAACGGGCCTTGATGCACTATTGGTTACGACACTCCTAGAGGTTAGGCTTAGGATAATTCAAATTTTCTTAAAAAAAATTATATTTTATTTATGAGTATATACTTTCTCAAAGAAAATATATTTATGATTATCGATTAAATCTATAAACTGTTCAATTTAAGTTGAGTGTTTTACAAATTGGGAATTATGTATTGTGATTCATAAACTAATCCAGTGCATTCCATTTTTTAGAAATGTCACATAGTGGAAGGAATGGAAACCATATCAACGCATGTATTCAATGTAGGTATTTCCATCATATTGAAGATAATTATATTGGAACTAGGGATGCAGCAGGTGTTGATCAACATATCACCATATTGGGACAATACACTCAGGTTTTTAATAATAACTTTACCCATATGGGGCACCATGATCGAAACTGTAGAGGATCAATGTTGGACCTCTTCATGAGGCAAAAACCACCAAAATTCAATGGGAGTAAAAATATATTTGAATCTGATCAAAGGATAAGTTCCATAGAGAAAATATTTCATGCTTTTGGGAGTAGAGAAATAAAAAAGTTGTCCTAACAGTTTGTCGCCTCATGGGAGATGCAGATCAATGGTGGTCATTAATTCAAATCCCAAAGGAAGATAAAGTAGTATAAAATATGTAATGCAGGTATTTTAAAGATATTTTCATAGAAAAATACTTTCCTCATGACCATTGAGAAAATATGGAACGATTAATTTTTTGTCTGAGGCAAAAGGGGGTAGAGAATGTCACAATGTATGAGGATAAATTTACAAAGATAACAACGCATGTAGTAGATTATATACATAACCCAAGGATTAAGATTGATCTAATTTTGATGGGTTAAAACCATTTCTACATCGAGCATTAGTCTCACAATCCTTATCATCCTATGAAGATATTATCTCATTTTCTATCAAGACAGAAAAGGTATTCTCTATGTCTTATGAAATTAAAGCAAAGCAAGAGAAGAAGAGATATGTTGAAAACACAATAACTGGAAATAAGGGGATGAAGGGAAAAATTGAACATCTATCCTATAGTAAATGTGGGAAGAAACACCCTTATACTTACCTGAAGGGAATGAGAGTCTGTTACAAGTGTGAAGAATAAGGCCACCATACTCATGATTTAAAGGGAAATAATGAGGTGTCAATATTGAATAATACACTTATAAGGAAGTGGGGAATTATGCAAATGAATGTCCTATGAGACAAGGATACTTATCTCACAAAAGTCCAATGGAGAAAAAAGAATATTATGCGATCACTATTGCTGATGTTGAAGCTTCGAAAGATGTGGTGGCAGGTAATTTAATGGTTTCTTAAAGTTTAGAAAATGATTTATTTTATTCTAGAACACCACATTGATTCTTATCACCCGAGTTTTCTATGAAAATTAGATATTTTCAATTTGATTTAATAAGATATTTTTTAGTAAAAACATTTCAAGGAAGTATCATTGCAACAATATTTTATGAATCAGTTCCCATTATGGCATATTAATGTTCTTTATCGGATGATATCACTGTCATACCCATAATTAAATCTCATATAATCCTCGTTATGGATTGTTTTTCACACCATAATGAAAAAATTTATTTTAAGAAGGAGGTTACAATTTTTTGATGATGATAAAGAGTACCTTATCATTATAGCAGAAATGTCACCACCTGATTCTTATTTAGATCCACCCTGAGTAGCTCTACTAAATTCAATTATTGGGGAGGAAGAGAATGGAATAACTATTGGTGGGGAAAAATTTTAGAAAATAGGGTGTACCTATTGTAAAAGAATATGTTGATGTGTTTCTAGAGGATTTACCATGATATCATATAGAACAAGAAATTGAGTTTTCCATTGACTTAATTCCTAGTTCATGGACTATATCGAAGGCCCCTTATAAAATGGACACTATAGAATTAGTGGAACTAAAGAACCATCTTTAGGAAATGAGTAATAAAACATTTATTCACAATAGTGTTTCTCCTCGGAAAGCCCCTGTTCTTTTTGTTTAGAATAAATGAAAATCGTGGATGTTGTGCATTGAATAGAGGGAGATCAATGCTATAACAATAATGAACAAGTATCTGCTACCTCACAATGATGATTTATTCGATTAACATAATGGAGCTTAATATTTTTCAATGATTGTCCTTCGATCTGGATATCATCAGTTGTGTGTGACTAAGGAAGACATTAAAGAGACAACAATTCATACCCGGTATGGGCATTACGAATTTATAGTAATTCCTTTTGGACTGACTAATGAACCCTCTGTTTTCATATATCTAATTAATAGAGTTTTAATGGAATATATTGATGAATTTGTAGTGGTATTTATTTATGATATATTGGTATACTAAAAAATCTACAAAGATCATGAAAATCACTTACTCAGTATTCTGAAAACCCTAAAATGAAATGAATTATATGGGATGTTTAACAACTGTGAATTATGGATTCATGAAATTTCTTTTCTTAGCCCTATTGTATCTAAGGATGGAATCTCTTTCGATCCTTCAAAGAACAAGGCAATCCATGAATGGCCAACACCGATTATTATAACTGAGGTACGTAGTTTTATTGGTTTAACAAGTTATTATCGGCATTTTGTCTAGAATAGTTCCCAATTGGAAAACCCATTAACCAAGATAAAATATAGAGGGGTTAAATTTTTTTAGACAAAAGAGTGTGATGATTGATTTGATGAACTGAAGAGAATATTATTCAATACTCTTATCTTGAATCTGCCATCAAGGAATGATGGGTTTGTTACTTCTAGTCATGTTTTAAAGAATGGACTTGGTTGTATACTTATGAAGAATGCTAGTGTTATTTCCATCGCATCATGGTAACTAAAAATTCAGGAACAAAACAATCCCACCCATGATATTGAGCCAGCTGCTGTAATCTTTGCTCTGAAAATATAAAGACACTATCTCTATGGTGAAAAATGTGAGATTTATACTAATCACAACAGTTTTAAGTATATTTTCTCACACAAAAACACAACATGAGGAAAATATGATGTCTTGAACAACTAAAAGATTAATATTTCACTATACATTACCCCCTAGGGAAGGAAAATTAGGTGGAAGATGCTTTGAGAAGTAAGGATCACAGAGTTCTAAACAAGATGAGAGTTGAAAGGGACCCTACGTACATGGATCTTGTAAAAATGGATATGGGAATAATCATGGAAGGTGAAACAATGATACATTTTGAAATGGTTTTCAAATCCATCTTTACATGAAAGGATAAAAAGATCTTAGACTAATGGTGATGAGTTTCAAAAGAAAATTAAAGCTGTGAATAATGGGAAATTGATTGACTTAATATATGATGATGGAATTTTGAAATTCGGGAAAAGACTTTGTGTTCATGATATACCAGATCTAAAAAGGTAATTGTTGGTTTATTCTCATAGATCCAATTTCCCTATACACCATGTTTTCACTGGGATGTATACAGATTGGAGGGAACATTTTTTTTGGGAGAACCTGAAGAGGGATATTGCTGATTATGTGTCCAAATGTATGGTTTTTAAATAGGTGAATGTTGTAAGACAACATCCGAGAGGATTCATGTAACCTCTTTCCATACTAGAGGTGAAATGGGATGATATTATGATGGACATAGTCATGGGACTGCCAAATTCTCCTAGAAGGATTGATGCAATACGGGTCATTGTTGATCATCTTACCAAGTCTGCACAATCTCTTCCTAAAATAGAATATTTACAACTTGAATGTCTAGAAATACTATATATTAACTAAGTGGTAATACTTCATTGAGTACCCCTATCGACTATTTTTTATAGTGATCCCCATTTTACATCATGATTCTGGAAAAGTATTCAGAATGCCTGGGATACTGAACTTCATTTGAGCATTGTCTACCACCCTCAAACTGATGGACATTCAGTAAGAAAAATTCAAACCTTATAAGAAATTTTGGGATCTTTCTCACATGACTTTCAATGTATTTGGGATCAATATTTACCTCTTGTAGAATATTTCTATAACAATATCTTCTATTCAGGTATTCAGAAAGCACCATATGAAGCGTTATATTGAAAGAGATGTCGCACTCCAACTTGTTGGGATGATGTTTGTGAATGAAAACTCGTAGGCCCAGAACTTGTTGAGGAAACAGTGGAAAAAGTGATGGTCATCCAAACCCACATCAAAGCAGCTCGAAGTAGGAAAAAGAGCTATGCTAATAACCAAAGGAAGGATTTGGAATTTCAAGCAAGAGGTCATGTTTTCTTCAAGGTATCTCTATGGAAGGGTGTTATACGATTTTTCAATAATGGAAAATTAAGTCCTAGGTACATTAGACCATTAGAAATTATTGAACGAATTGGAGTTGTAGCGTATTGTTTAGAAATGCTGCCAAGTCTCTCCAAAGTTCACGATGTTTTCCACATATCACTATTAAGGAAATACAAGCTTGAACCATCACATGTACTCGCCTATGAAAAACTAAAACTAGAACCATATATTTCATATTATAAATAGCATGTCATGATTCTTGATACTAGTGAACAAGTACCGAGAAATCCAATGACTTGTCTGTTGAACGTTCTATGGAGAAATCATAAGATGGAAGAGGTATCGTGGGAACCCATGAAACATATGATGAAGAACCACCCAAATATTTTTATGCACTTATATTCTATATATTTCCACGGTATGTGTTCCCTTTGAATAATGTAATAGCTTGCACTATACGCAACTTCGTGTTCTAGCACACCATGACCAATCTAACTAGCCATTATGAATAGTAATTCCCAATTTTTTTAATTTTCAAAATTTTAATTTTTAAAATGGACTTCATTTTTGGATTTGGAATACCAAAATTAGCTTCAGGTGAAATTTTTGTATTTTTTTGGAAAACATTCAATTTTTGACGAATAGTGAAACAAAGTGTGTTATTGTTTAAAACTGACTTTTTTTGGAATAATTATTTATTTTATTTAAATTTATTTTAAGTCAAAATGAATATATAATACCAATATTAGTTTAATTCAATTCATTGGAGTAATTTTAAAATTAAATTAGATGTATAAAATTTTATTTAATTTTTTAGCGCCTTTAACCCACCTTTTAGACACATTAGAAAATTTGCATAAAACGTAATTTTACCACTTCTATGACTTGAATGTACAAAATATTATAGATATGGTTGATAACAGTAATAAAATGTGGTTTAATAATATGAAAATAATTTTGGGTAAATAGTATCTTTTGACTTTTACTTACAATGATTAAAAGTAAATAGGGAAATTAAAGGTAAAAAATATATTATTATTACCTTAATACATGACCTAATTCTATTGGATAAGATTATTTTGACCAATACCAACCTTAAGAATAAAATATGATCTTTTAGGTCCACATTGATTATATTAGGACATTTTTTAGTATTTTATTTAAAGATGAGTTAAAAGTGTTAAATTAAAAGTTTAATAACAAATCCATTTTTAATATGTGGATATACACAAGATAAATTCGACTATAAATATTCATTAGAAATATATAGAAATTTCCTACATAATTTAATTTAATTTTTCATTTTTAAATATTATTTAATTAAATTTATTTATGACACAATGATGATGTAGTAATTACCTAATTAGTAAATGATTAAAATTATTGATAATATAAATATCCAAATAAATGTAAATTTAGACTTCTATTGAATTAAACTAATTTATATATTAATATAACATATAATGGTTGATTAAATAATTTTTCTAACGTAATAAATATGTTATGGCTTTCACAAAAACAAAAGACCAACTAGTGCCAAAATTTACATAAATGAGTTTTTAAAACAAATACGATATTATAAATTGATATAAAATTCCTAAAAATATACATTTCATATAAAGGACATATATATGTTTTTATATATCAATAATGGACCACTTGGGGTTCTCTTGGAATTTTATATTATGTTTATTAACAAATTATTATAATAATATAGTAATACATGGTAAAAGTTAATCTATTCAACTAAGAGATAAATCTAAAAAATAAGGATAATATGTTGACCTACACCTGCCTAAAACATATTGGTTGAAAGGTTTTCGACCCTTCTCCACCTTATCTTCGCAATAAATCATATTTTATCCATTATAAATTGAATATGACAGTATTAAAAAATAATATTTAAAGATTTTAATAAAGTGACCCTCACCTCTCTTATAAAAGGGTAATCCGTCTTCTCTCCAAATCAC
Organism: Viscum album; assembly: GCA_963277665.1. NCBI lineage: Eukaryota > Viridiplantae > Streptophyta > Magnoliopsida > Santalales > Viscaceae > Viscum > Viscum album. The sequence goes on along the minus strand of CAUJRU010000332.1, from coordinate 146,495 downwards.
ACCTCCAAAGCCATTTGGATCCGAAAAAAGATGCTCAAATATCATCCCAACTACCCCCTCTTTGACCTATAGGCCTTACCTTTATCATAAAGCCATATTATGTAACTCTTTTTATCAACTCAAAAGAAAACACTTGTAGAAGAGATAATAATTTGACCACCACTTTAAATGTTCTTTTCTTCGGCCACTTCCTCTTTTTTGGTGTTTCCGTAACAAAATAATAACTTCAGTACCTTCTATATACTATAATGTTGTTATAAATATGGTAAATATATATTCATTATTCTATCCATCCTATGAATGACAACGTCACCATACGTGCATACATACAGCTTAACGTCTTCACGTCGTGGTGTAGTTTGTTATTCAACACTCTATTATTTGAATGTGCATAACAATGAGTTTAATTTATGTAAATAATAAATATAAAACGTTAATGAATATTTATATATTATATAAGAACCAATTACATATGATTCCACTATCAATAGAATGGTATATTCGCTCGTGCGAACGTACGAATTACCATCACCATGAACACGATAAGATTCATACCCCCTCATAACCATTCATGAATAAATTTCATTTTTTGATTAAAAAATTATTATGGACTTAATATAATTGAATATATGAATGAAATACATCTTATCCATAACAAAAATGACTTACGTTACAAAATATATATAGGAAAATGAATCTGTTAACACATGAAACGATGGTACTAATGAAATATTATTAACAATGAAATATTAGAAGATATGATATGATATAATATTTATGTATGTGGTTCTTGTATAATTAAATAACTATGATTTAACTATTATAAAATATGTTAAAATAACCTAGACTAAAGAAAAGTACAATTTAAGGGATAATTATACAATCTCGTCATTATTTGAGGTTGTTTATACATGTGTATCTACTGGGTCCTCTTTATCATCCACATCAGTGTTTCATAAAAATGTATTTCCAAATTTTTTTTACTATTTCCTAGACTATGGGTTAAAGTCATTTATAACCTTTTTTTACTTTTTATATAATTTTTATAAAAGAATATTTCCGTCTTTTTTCAAACAAGGTTATTTATGACCTTATCGACAAATTATGTTACGAATGTCTTTCATAACTTATATGGAGGGTGCATCTATTTTCCACCTATATAACAACTTTGAAGCTTCCCTTACAAGATTATAATAATATTTTCAAAATAAATTTCTCTTTTATAATTATTTGACTTTTAAATGATTTCAAAGGAGAAAGATAAATTTCTCTCAAATAGTTTTGATTTCATCAATGTCTACATACTTTAAGGGATTTTACACTTTTTTGAAATCGATTTATTATGATACAAGTTTTCCATATTGTATTTAAGGTTTTGTGATATGTTTGACTATGGATGTGTTATTTTTATACCATTTATGGTTTATGGTTAAATTATTAACATTTCATATGCTATTTTTAAAATATATTTTTGACTTATGTTTTATCTTTTTCATATGAGGAATGCATTGGACTTAATAAGTGACAGGTGGAGGCCGTTATTTCTCCTCAATGCATCAGTAGGTCTCATGTGACAAACTAGTTTCTTGGAAAATGGTATTGACAAAATTATATTTGTAGTCTTGTCACGAGTCCTTGAATGTGTTTTTATAAAGTCTAGTGTTCGACATTCCATCATTATGAAATTGGATATTGATATTACATGTGATTATTCGACTAGTAGAATATCCATATGAATAAATAAATGGAATTATTTGATTTATCTTTTCAATATTATTATGAATTTTAAGATTAAAAGGATTTTTTTTAGTCTTATATATTTTATTAAATGGTTATTCTTATTTATGAATGTTTCCACTATATGTTTAGTCTTACTGAGTACCTAAGCTCACCCCTTTGTATGTTTTATATTTCTTAGGATGTAAAGAAGTATAATATGACTGACATGCGGATATTTTCGAAGGGATATGAATGTGTTTAATGGAGGAAATGTTTTTGTGGGTTTTCATTTTATATGTAATTTAAAACATATGTATGTATCATTTACTGATTGATACTAAACTGATCTGTCTTTCAGGATTTGATCTATTTTGATCATGAAAATGTTATGTAATAATGAACCAACTCTGGGAAATGGGGGTCAGGTCGTTACATATACATATATATAAATACATATTATGAATGGTTTATGATTATATTTTATAGGATCTAGTGAAGTTAATGAGTTTAGTGATTGCATCTTGAGTCTTTTTGTTTCGTTCTACATTCTCACCAATAAATGTGTGGAAGGTGGCTTCTCTCACAACTCCATTTTATTTATAACTTTAATAATTAGTTATAAATAATTGTTTATTGAAATTCTATTCTAATAATCATGTAATTCTTGGTTTAAATAATGATTGGTATTCATTTTGTAAATTTGAGCGAAATTGGTGGATTTCAGAAATATATTTTGGTTTTTGATTTCAAAATCTTGATTTTGAAATTATTTTTTTTAATTCCGTGAATTTATTTATCAATTTTGTTAATGAAATAATATTTTTTGAAATTGTTTTGTAAAGACTTTTGGAATCCATGTTTTTGTGGATTGATGATTCATTTTATAGGTCATTATTTTAATAACAATTGTTTCTTATTTCAATAGGTTTCATGGAAAATTTGATTTATCAAATTTTTTATGACCTTTTGGATAGATGATATACCACTCATGATTATATAATTTTCACCCAAACTAGAATGGTTTGTGTAGAGACATGGTTGTGGGTATTCTAAATGATCGTAAAAAGGATTTGTGATTCATTTATTTATTTCATTTGAAAATCGTTATGGAGTTGTTATAAAATTATATTACAAGATATAAAAATATTATAAATTATTTTATCTATATTATTACTTGTATATTCATTTGGGAACTCAATTGAGAAATTTTAATGAGTTTATACTCACCCCCTACATGGGAACTACTATGCATTTTTAGATGTTGTCTATCGAGACAGAGGTGATAGAAATGTTTCTCAGTTCATTAGAAATTGTTTTTGATAACATGGGAGTTACATGTGAATTTGGATATTGGATCTTGTTATGTTTTTCTATTGGATGTCACTTCATAGTTTTTCTTTGTGGTATTTTTCCTCTTGGAATATGTCTTCTAGTTCCCTCTTGTACTCTAATATGGTCAGTGATTTGGTATGATTTCAGTTATATTGTATAATCAAGCATTGTATAGTACATTTTAGGGTTTGTGTTTAATTGGCTGGGTTATATTATCCTTTAATGTGAAATCATCCCCCAAATGTTCATGAGTACCTATGTATTTATATCAATCATTTATATCCTTGAGGGTGTCACCTATGGCCTAGTAACACCAACACAACTTCCCAAGCCAATGGGTGTGGGGTGAGATGTTACAATAATTAATATCATGATCTTTTAGAAATCATAGGCAATAAAAATGATATCAATTTTGAATTCAACTTTTTTCAAAATTATCTTTGGTTGATTTTTGGTGAATTTTTTGAAATATTTTATTTTTCAATAAATAGTGAAAGATTTATATTTTTTTAGAAAATGTATCTTCTATTGAAGTATTTACATTGTAAAATTCTACATTATATTATTTTTAAACTTTCTATAAATTTTTTTATTTATATAACTCAAATAATTTTCATTTCAATTATTTTTATAATTGAATTAAGTATAAAACAATTTTATACTTTGAAGTTCCATTTTGAAAAACAACTTTTCGTTGAATATTGTAGTATTAATTTAAAATTCAATTGATCCACCTTTGTGAATTATATCCTGAAAAATGTATTTCATATTCATAATCATGATGAATTTTTTTATATACAGTTCCCTTTTTATTTTTAGACATTATGAATTCTAAAAATAGTAAATTTTGTTCTATTGATAAAGGAAACTAGGTTAATTATGGGTAATAATAACATGACAAGGACTAAATATTCACCCAAAATTTACCATAATATTATAAGATGTTCCTACTTATTTGGCAATCATACAATTCTCTAATATATTACCTTTTTATTCCATTTGGAAATGAGTTTTACATTTATAATATCGTCGTAAAAAAGAATAAAATTTCATTCTCTTTGTTCAATTATTTTTCAATTTTTGAAAAACGGATAAGAAGAATTTATCTTTAATTATAAATATTTATTTCGAACACTAACTATTATTTCTATCATTGTAATTTTTTAAATTTTTAGTGATGAAATAATTAAATTAAATTCCTTTGCAAAGCAGAACAAATCCTTATGGAAGTTATCAAAAATTAATGTAAATTACATTAAAAACTCTATAAATAAATTTGTTTTTTTGAGTTAAATTCTACAAATAATATGTAAGATACATATAATATATTATAGTTATGTGGAATGTCTATATCAATATAATCAATTTTTTACAGTTTCAAATTTTTTGCATAGTTCATAAGTTGACATTATTATTATTTTATTTTCAATAATATTTTTTTAAACGAATTCAAAATTATAAAAAAAACAATAGAATAGTACAATAATAAATGGTCCATAATTTTATTTCATGTCCTTATAAAATCCAATTTATAACTTATAACTAATATTACTACTACTTAATGTTATAAAATTATTTGTTGCGATTAATGTTAATATTGGTTAACCAAGGGGTCAATCCAAATGATATGGTTTAAAATGAAATAAAAACCAATAAACAACTCATGAAATTATTGTATTATTACCATATATTTCATATCATATAATATTTTTCATATATAATGATTTTACATGAGTTTGACATATATTATATTATTATACTTCATGATGTTCTAAGAAATACAAAAAATGATATTTTTATATTAAATGTTGTATGAATTAATATTTAAAATATAATAAAAATATGATATCAGTCTATGTGATTGTGATGTTGTTGAAAATATAATTCATGGTTCATTTATGGGATAACTTACTTTTTTTATTAACTATCTGGTATTTTAATGAGTAAATATCTATGATATCATTGTAATAACCTTAGGAGTTGACATGGGGTTAATCATATCAACAAATTAATATACATCACCAAAACATGTCAAATATAATTTGGATGACAATATTTCTGTTCATTATAATCCTAGATCTATATTATATTGTTTTTGATCTATTTTAATATGAAAACTAAATTATTTTAATTTATTATTTTATGAATTTTAAAAAATTCCACTACCCTCATTATAATGGGTTCCCCAAGTCCTATTCTCTACACCTTAAAATATCCATTTGGTTTATCTAATACCAACCCAATACCATAAAAGAATAAATATTCTCATTATAGGAATATTTTCTAGGTATAATACAATCTTTAGAAGATATAATGTGAAAAAGTAGATTTCACATAATTTTTTGTATTTTGAATGGTAAAAAACTATTTAATCGAATGATCAATTGAAGAATGTCCATATGTGGTTAAGTGAATTTATAATTTATAGTGTCAAGGGGGCCCTAACCAAAAAAAACATAGGCTCAACAAATTACCCTCCCTCTTTAACTATATTTATTTAGGAATGTAAAAAACACATGGAATTTGATAAATCTAGTCTAATCCCCCCATCATGATAAATGGATTTTTTACTGAATCGTGATGTCTAAATTTATAAAAAAAGATCATTAACCTAAATACACATTTTCATAAAAATGAAGGAAAATTTATTTTTTAATCACATATATTTTTACAATTTTGTAATTATATTCTTATGATATTACATAAAGAGTATTTTGGTATTTTAACTATCCATGCACTAAATCTAATAATGTCTTGGACCATGATAGATTTTCGGGAATTGTTGTGTACATTTTCATCAATAAAATGCAACTGTGTATTTTATCATGTTACTTAGATCTTCAAGGTAACTATTTTTAAAATATAATATATATATATATACTTGTGGGTAAACCAAAACCTGTTTCTATAGCCACATTATCTACAAATTTCCCATTCAGACTTATTACAATGTGTATGGAAATAATATTACATTTTTACTACTAATTAAGTTTTAGGTAATGTTTTAGTAACAATCTGTATAATAATAGAAGGCCACAAAACATTAATGTGTTTTTTGAGGTATGTATCTTTGGCGAGTTTAATGAGGTTAGAAATGAACATTGTACACTTCTATGATGGATAAAATATTCGACATGACAATTGATTTGTTAAAAGTATTTCTACTTAAATCTTGAAATTATGAATAGATATATTAAAAAACAAAGAAAATTAAAAACCCCCCATTTTATAAATTTTATGAAAATGTCAAAATATATAAAAAATTATTCAAAACCTATAATTATTGAAAACATTTAACTTACAGAATAAAAATAATTTTTTTTAAAAACACCTTCCAATTTTCATTAAAATAGAAAACCTATACTATACAAATGGTAAAAATTATTATTTCAAATTTTTAACATATAACAGAGAATATATTAAATTTTAAAATTATTAAAATATATTTAATTACATTGGCACAACGATATTTATAATTAAAATTGAAATAAAATCATTGATAAATACTCTTTATGCATACTAACATAAAAACATAAACATATACCACCATTAAATATCTAGAAGTATTTGTTAAATATTTAAAAAATTTAGAAATTACATCCCAATTATAAAATTATTGAATAATAAAAAACAATCTCACCATTAAAATAATCATACAACATCAAAAAAAAGTTAAGGATAAGTAACCAAGATAAAAATGAAGATTTAAAGAAAAAAATTTATCTCATTATAAAATAGATCATAAAAATTAAATATTCTCTTTCATTTTCGAAATTTAAAATTAAAATAACACCTCCATGTTTAAAATATATATCACCACAAAATGAATTCCATGCCTGAAAAACATGAAATTATTTTCGATGAATATATTACAGCATGCTTTAGAAGAACTAATGGAAATAAATTTAATATTGACAAACCCCCCATTAATTATTCCTATTAAAAGACAATATAGAAAATAATAAAGATTATCCATGCTGTATATTAATAAACTATCAATATCTCAAAGATCATACATTAAGGGGGTTGTAGTGAAATACAGGTTGAGGAATAAGGAACTAAGTGGCTCTAAAGTATGTAGAACGGTGTCTGGGTGATTATTATTGTTGGATGGTTTCAATCTAGTCACTTGGTTTATGTCAGATTTAAATGGTCCAAGGGAATTCACATTCCCTAGGTTAAATCATTATGTTAATCAATTAGTTTTAGTGGGGAAGATAAAAACACTATAAACTGAGGATTATCATAGACAATATGAGAAAACCCTGCTAAAATATGTTTATATATTTTAATTCTTTTTTATTATGACATGAATTTAGGCCAAGTAAGAAATTTATGTGTCTCTTCTATTCACCATGTCAAGTGAAATGGTAAATGGAAAAGGTTTTAGTTTGTAAAATTTTATCAATTACAATCAACCCCTACTTAGTGAAGATGCATCGATCATATGGGAATAAACATTACTAAAACTAGAAAATATGATCCACCCCACTATGTAGAGTTTACAAGAAGAAAATTAATCTAAACAACTAAGTATAAGAATATGAATTTACATTTAAATTTTTCGGGCACCACAATATGGATTCCTTTCCAACTGATGCAGATTTTCTATGGGTATGGGTTGGAAAAATTTAAGAATTTTACATCATTATCATAAAAACCAAAAACATATTCAATAAATATAATGGTAAGAATGGAAACTTATTCATTGATATACAACACGTGTTCTATAGGTTTATCAAATTTATACATACTCATAATCCAGTCTCTAGAAAGAATCTACTTTCATATAATCAGGTCCATTCATACTTTAAAATGTTGTGAATGGCTGTAATATTAAAAAACACTCATTTTAAAATATATAACCATTCATTAATTATATTAATTTTTCATCGTTGTTATTTTTTAAAACCATCCTCATAATGTTAATACCCCTTTCATTATCACAGAGTGTTTGTAAAACTATATGTGTAACTCATTTCAAAATTCAGTCTCATATCTTAAATACCTCATATTAAAGATTGAATCATTTTAATTATTCATATTCTTAAATTTCATTCTTTATAAATAATCCACATTCATATTATCATGTCTATTAATACATTATAATTTTGTGTACTAATAAAATGTAATTCAAAATTCATTTCATAATAGAGAATGATGCTTCATTTAATTTAATAGGTCATTATTTTCTAATTTATGTACCATCCTTACTATATGGACAACCCTTTCATAGAAACATAGTATAGGAAAAAAATATATCTATGAACCATGTGAAAATTAACTCTCATATATTCAATACCTCACAAAAAAATTTCACCCTTTGTGATTCTTCATTAAATGTTCCTCTCCCCCTCTATAGAGACACTTCCCATATATAAAAATATACATAATGATAATACATTCTCATTTGTACTCTATTCCTTAAAACAACTTATTTTACCTCAATAAAACACTTCTATATTCTCTATAGAATCTCATACACAAAACGTATCAATGTTGATAAATATCATTTTCCTGTAATAATATCCCTTTATACATGGTTAATATAGCATATTTTTCAACAAAAAGACCCCAAATACCAAAATACTAGTATAGATTCAAAATATTCAGTATTCCTCATCCATAAAGTCTTTTTCAAATTTGGTCTAGAAAACCATAAATATATCAATAAAAAATAAAAATTCATCGAATCAAAAAGTGAAATGTAAATGAAACACAAAAATTATTTTACTTTGATTACTTCATACATGCTATATGCAAGGACAATACACCAATGATGTGTTAATATAATAAAAAACCACAAACTCATAATTATGGTCACAATATTTCTTATGTAAAATTACTAGAAATTCCAAGGGTCACTCAACATTTTAACAGTTCCACACACTTCATTAATGTATACGTATAAAAATATATGAAATACAATTTTATCATAATAAAACTATTAATAGAAAATCAATATACAATCCTAAAATTATTTTTCCCTTCAAATACTCATTAAAAAATAATATTCGATCATCAATAATATTCAAATTAAACCACCCAAATTAATGTAGTTTTATTTTTCATCAACAAGGTTAGGAAATGCTAATGGATAGATTAGAAGAAATTTGGTTCGACTAGAGTCAATTCTATAATTGTGAATTTACATTGAAAATTAGTAATGTCCTAAAACTTAGAATAAACTGTAAGAGTAGTCATGGAAGAGTATTAAAAAAATTAATATTATGTTTAATTTGGTATCCTTAGACGAGAAATCAAACAGTTTAATAAGATAGAAAATTTATAATATTGGGTAATCATGTAAAAATTATTTCGGGTAAGATATAGGGTTTCATTGAAATGACCTAGAATTTTTGTTGATTTTTTTCTTAAATACTTGGCAATTGTACCAGTCTGTGAAAACTGACAGTGCATGATTCCGGGGCCCGGTGTGCCCAAAATAAATTTCTGAAGTTTTGTTCGGGTACGTTTAGTAAACATACGAGTGAAATTTTATAACTTTTGAACCAGTGCTCGAAACGAAAATCTAAGGGCACCGTTGAACACGCAGTGCCAATATTCTCTTAAGAAGACATTCACATCGACAACAGTGAGTCGAGAATAAAAGATAATTTTTTTGGGTTTTCATGGAAGGTAATAAAATAAATTGAGCTTCACTTTATTTTATTTGAGCCTCCATGTGGGTGATTGGTGGTTAAAACCTCCTCACGGATGTTGGAGGTGGGACCACCACACCTTAACCTCCCATGAGAGGTTATGTTGGTGGGGCCCACCCAAACATATCCTCCCGCGAGAGGTTATGACGTGGGGACAGAACGGGGCTTAACCCCCAATTGATGGAAGATAGTAAAACCTCTCAACTCTCCCTCATTAATGAGGGAGATCCTCTTTACCGTCCGTTTTAATTTAATTGTGCGTACTCCCATAATTAATTACTTCCAACGCTTCACATTAATTGGGTGGAGATAAGTGATAAATTCATTCTTTTTTAATACTTTCCAACAAATTAATAGACACTGTAATATATTTTTTTGGCACAATGTTGGAATTTGGGTGGAAGTTTTGGAAGATGAGATCTTGGGAGGATTAGAATTCTCCTAATGAAGAATGAAGAATGCGTTCTTCTAATGGATAATGACGACGAAGATTCTTCTTCGACATCTTCCCCGGACACATACCGACATGTAGCATCTTCCACAGCCGACACAACTTGTGATTGGAAGCATGCGATAGACGAAATAAATGATGACTTCCTTCATCTTATTCCCGTGAATTCAACATCAACGACCAACAATAAAAGGTAGAGGGTTTTATTTGTGTATTATCCCTTTTATTTTCTCTTAATTGGTTGGAAAGGAATCGATGCGGAGATTGTAAAATATTTTTTTATTCATATTATTTGATGAACCAATTCATACCACCCTAAATGTGGAGGGTGAAGGCCAAAACAACATGGCCCAACCCCTCCCTTGTTCTTGTTTATGATGAACTTCGACATGGCGATGAGGCAACTGAACGACGAAGGTGGTGATGACAAAGGCTGTGCTACCCGCGACCTCTGCGAACCACGCCACCCCTGCGGCCCTCTGGTGCTCTCGGCGGAACACCGCCGGCCCGCGCCGGATCGAGCCGTGCTGAACCGGCCACCCGCCCGCCACCTAGCTGCGCCCTGCCCGGCCGAATGCCACTTGCCCCCCTACAGGCCTCCATGTGTGCCCCATGCGCCTCCCAGAACAAGTCTATGCCAGCCTAATCCACGCAAATTCGGCCATCCTAGCCGCCTAGCTGCGCCCTATCCTAATGAATGTCGTAGGCCCACCTACCGGCCTCCGTGCGACCCTCGCGCCTCCTCAAGCTGGACCCCTTGCGGCCACCCGGATGAGCCGGTGTTCCATCCCCCTCACAGCCTCCTGGTCGAGCCTGCGTCCAAGCCCCCTCGCGGGCTCCTGGCCAAGACGACATCCCTAATTCCCTCACGACCACCCGACCGAGCCGTTGTCTCGGCCCCCCTCGTGGTGCTCTGGCCGAACCGATGACGGACATGCCCTCATGGCCGAGCTACGCCGGGCCGAACCCTCGCGATGCTCTGAGACGAGCCTAACAGGCTGGCCTGCACAAGGGGATGGGCCAAACCAAATAGGTCTAACTGGGTAGACCCAGACCGGGTCGGACCGAACCCGGGGCCACCACGACCCTGTACTTTCTTTGGCCATATATTTGGCACCAGGCGACCGTTTGACGAACCATCAGTGGTGCTATTTTTCTTGGAGCGTGAATATCCCTTTGAGTATACCCCACTAGATTTCATGGTAATATAGAGACACAGTAAGGTTGGATCGTACAGGAATCAAACCGGGCCCCAGGGACTAAAAGGCTAACAACTCACAGATTGGGTGTCTGATTGACACATCTTCCATTGAGTTGAGACCTCTATGTCATGGAATACATTTGAGATACTTATTTGTGGTTCTTCATGGTTGTTGGAGAAACGACCAGTAGCTCGTGGAGCGAATCCTCCTGGAGATGAGTCTGTGTACTGTTCATACCTAGTAACTGGCGAAGACCCGATGATTGCTGACCGATTCGACTTGGAGTATTTAGACTAGCCCAGTGGGGAGTGCCTTGGTGTCACGACAGACCCATGGTGGGGATCACTTATGTGAGTGAAGCAGACCCATGATACTCGAACGGAAGAGTACCTCAGCATGCTACGAGGGGGAGCGCCCCTTTTGTGAGCTGGGTAGACCCATGGTGGGGAGCACCTCTGTGTGAGCATGGCAGACCCACAATACTCGACAAGAGGAGAACATCATCAGTCCAAGGTTAGTGGGAAGTGAATCTGTGTGATGCAGCGGGCCCACTGTACTCGATTGAGCAGGAGTTCTCCAGCATCCACGGTTTTGATAATAAAAATCCTGGATTATGTTGAGTTAGTAACGTTTTTTGTTTACCTCATGATTGAGATGGATTTCCTGATAACTTAGGTATATGTATGAGCATATATCTAAGGGGGGTTATCTGTTGATTTCATAATTTTTAATTTATCCTTGTTGGATTTTGTGAGACCTTGAGGGACTCGAGGTCCCTACTGAGTATCGTTATACTCACCCCTTCACGGGTTATGTTGGCACCTCGTTGTGTACGTTGCAGACGACAAATAGTGCTGACTGAGGATCAGAGTAGTAGGAATGGACGACACTCAAAGGTGGAACTTATGACGAGTGGGTACATGGAGGAGACTGATAGACATTGAGTGAAGAGGAGGATATCTATAGCTACCCTTCAAGTAGAAATCCCTGGAGGATGACCTAGTAGATGCTTTACATTTATTCAGTTGTACTTGTTTCTTAGTTGTAATTGCAATTTCCTATTGGGCTTTTATTTCAAACCCCTTTTACTTTTTAGCACTCCTTTGTATACAGTTTTTCCTAAGTTTTTACTTCCATCTTGTACTCTGTTGTGTTTTTTTACACTTTATATAGAAAATTATTTCCTAGTTTTATGTATTTAAACCTTTGGTGCTAGTCTCCAACCCAGGGCCTATGGAAGGCGGGCTTGGGGTAGTCACTGCCCGGGCCCCGGGGGACGAATCATGAAAAATTGGTATCACAGTAGTTGGATCAACCACAGAACATATGACATTGATTTTTTATTTCTGTGACGAAATAGTGTTAAGTGTACTAAGTGTGGTTTTCTGTTCAGGGAGACAAGTGTTGGTGTGACGGCCGATGTATCCATACACCAGGACACTAACTTCTAATTTCTGACTCAGTGCACAAAAACACTAATTGCGTGTGTGTTTTAAAAAGTTTTCTTTATGTCAGCTCTAAGGTTATCTCACTAAGAATAATATTTTATCGTGCCACATCTGTTTCTTTCAAGAGGCCTCCCTACGGATGACCATTTAGATTTCCAAGATTTTTACTCACGGATATCCCATCGAGAGACGAGGCCTCGATGCAGATCCCTTTTTCATCAGAGGAACCAGCGGTACTTCTTTCAGTTGGGCCACCGATGCCACCATCCCCAGCATCATACGATTCACACCGCTTCAGCATGTTGCACGAGTTCTAGTTCAAGAGGCCACCCATGTTCTGGGGAGAGACGGACCCACAGGTAGCTGAGGATTGGCTGGAGGCTGTGGTGAGAGTATTCAAACTGTTAGGAACACCAGTCGACTTCATGGTGATTCTTGCTGCCAGCCTTCGACAAGAAATTGTTGGAAGATGGTTGATCATGATGCTCTAGGTTCACGAAGAGATGATGCTACTCTGGGAAATCCTCGAGAGCCGGTTTCTGGAAGAGTTTGTCTCAGATACCCTACCTGTAGTACGGATATAGGAGCTACTTCATCTGCAGTAGGGTAGCATGACAGTGGCACAGTACTGAGTGAGGTTCACCGACCGCTCGCGCTACTCCACATATATGGAATGGGACCCATTATATAGGGACCAGACCTTTGATCATGGGCTCAGGTGAGAGATCAGAGCTTCAATGATCTCCCTCAGCATCCTGATGCAGGAATGAGTGTTGGAGCGATCCCTAATAGAAGAGAGTTTCCTTGCATGGAAGTCTCTAGCATCGAAACCCACCATAAGTCGACATGCAACAGAGTCTTCTGTAGCTGGAAGTAGAGTGATGTCACAGAGGTCCTAGAGGACCAGAACCACAGGTGGATGATCGCATGACTCAGGATCGGTTGCACGGGGCACCTGGGATAGATACACACATGCTAGGAGCGGGCAGTGTTACTCATGCAGCGGGCATGGTCACATGGATCGTAACTGTCTGACCCACCATTAAAATGATCAGAAGATAGTCGAAGGACCACCCATGTAGAGGCAGAGATTTGATAGAGGGGGTCCGCAGGGAGAGTGCAGATGTGGCAGAGGAGATGGTCGTGCATTTGGTAGTGGGTGACGTTTCGATGGGTTACCGCCACCACAACCAAGGGGTCCTCCCCGACCACAGGGAGAAGGTGGAAATGGGAGAGCTCTGCTCCAGGTAGTTGAGGGTAATGACCATGGCACTCCAAAGATGACTAGAGGTATGATATGTGTCCAATCCACCATAGCTGCAGTTCGTATAAACACATGTTCCAGTCACTCTTTCATTGACACTTCCCTTGTTCAGAGCTCAGAGATTTTAACGGAGCCGTTGGATCGATCCTTACAGCTAGAGACTCTTACAGGAGTATAATCGAAGATTACACACTGGTGACGGTAGTGTAATCTTACTCTAGGAGGCCTAATCTTTGGCTGGGATCTCCTTGTAGTAGTGTCGAGAATTACAAAATCATCTTGGGTATGGATTGGTTATCTACTGCCCATGCTGAGATAGGATGTATTAGGTGGAAAGTGTGGTGTTTCGGCATGGGTGGGACCAGGTTTACCTTCACCGATGATAAGGGAGCCTTTGTAGCACATGACATACTTACTCTGAGGAGGGTGCATCCAATCAACCATTAGTTGTCCAACCTTACCCTTAGAGCAGTTGATGTGGAGAGTCCGATAAATCCTGTAGTGGTGGACCAGTACACGGATGTTCTCCCTGATGATGTCACAGGTCTACATCCTCATAGAGTGGTGGAATTTTACATTGACATGTACCCCGATACGGAACCAAGATCTACGCCAGCATATCAGATGGCTCCCACTGAGCTTCGCGAGCTGTGAGTACAACTAGAGGACTTGTAGGGGGAGTGATTCATACAGCCCAATGTTTCTCCATGGGAAGCCTAGATTCTTGTATATAAGAAGCCAAATGGGATTTTGAGGCTGTTTGTTTACTACTAGATCCTAAACGAGGTGATCGTGAAGAACATGTACCCACTCTTGTGTATTGACGATCTCTTTGATCAGTTGAAGGGAACATAGTGGTTCTTGAAGATAGACCTCAGATTAGGCTATCACCATCTCAGAGTTTGAGATGAGGATGGGAAGAAGACGACTTTTAGATGTAGGTATGGAAACTACAAGTTCTTGGTTATTACAATCGGCATAACCAATGCTCCAACAATATTCATGGGACTCATGAATATGATTTTCCAGCCATACCTCAATCTCATTGTTGTATTCTTCATCAACGACATTCTGATCTACTCGACTACTGGGGAGGAGCATGCATAAAATTTACGGTTAGTACAAGACAAACTCTGAGAGAACCGGCTTTATGGTAAGCTCTCGAAGTGCCAGTTTTGGATCTGAGTGTTTCACTTTTTGGGACATGTCATCTCGGAGGCTAAAGTTGCAGTGGATCCAGAAAATATTGAGGTAGAACATTCTTGGGAACCACCCACGAGTATGACGGAGGTACAAAGTTTCATGGGTTTCGCTGGTTATTATCGGAGATTTGTGCCAGACTTTTCCAGAGTTGCAGCACCACTATCACCCTTGACAAAGAATGGGAAACCCTTCATGTGGTCGGGGAGATGCCATCGGAGCTTTCCGGATCTAAGACAGAGGATTACTATGGCCCCCATCATGAGTCTTTCAGAGGAAGGCTTAGGGTACGTAGTCTACTGCGACGCATCAGGGACCGGGATTTGGTGTGTCGTGATACAAGAGCGAGTAGTGATCACGTATGGTTCTCGGTAGCTGAGAGATCACAAGCAGAACTTTGATACCCATGACCAGAAGTTATCAGCAGTGGTATTCACCTTGAAGATGTGGAGACACTACTTGATGGGTGAGTGTTTTACCATGTACTCTAATCACAATAGTTTCAGGAATATCTTCTATAAAAAGGACCTGAACCTGAAAAAACATTGGTGGCTAGAGTTCTTCCAGGACTATGACTTCGAGATAGTCTATACTCATGTAAAGGGTACATTGTAGCAGATGCACTCAGCAAGAGATCTGTTATACAACTGCTAGGCGTGGAGACATAGGAGATGGCTGCCTTATAGTTATCTTTTGTGGATAGAGATGGAGAAACCTTTCTTTAATCTCTTTCAGTCACTCCCCCACTTCTTCATCAGTTTAGGGAGGCACAACATGGGGACGATGACTACAAGACACGACGTGCTCAGATATCCACAGGGCGGGCACTTGATGGATTTTCTGAATGTGGAGAGCGCGTCATCCTCTTCAGAGGATGTACTATGGTACCATTGTCACTTCAGGAGGAATTTTTGAGGGAGTTACACACATCCCCTCTAGCGGTACATCCAGGAGTGGCGAAGATGTACCAGGACCTTCGACGACAACATTGGTGGCCATGTATGAAGAAAGCAGTTGCGGATTTTATCTCTTGATCCCTCACTTGTCAGCAAGTGAAGGTAGAGCACCAGGTACCGGCAGGCTTGGTTTAGCCTTTAGAGGTTCTAGAGTAGTAGCGGTATGGGATATCCATGGACTTCATGATGGGTTATCCACGTACATCTAGAGTTCATTACTCTATCTGGAAGATCGTCGACCGACTCACCAAGTCATCCCACTACCTACCGATCAGAGAGAAGGGTTCAGTAGAGAGATTGGGATGCCTCTATGTGAAAGAGATTTTGTGGCTACATGGATTACCTTCTTGTGTTGTCTTCGATCATGACACGTGTTTTACTTCATGGTTATGGATGGGGTTGCAGGAAGCTTTCTGTCCGCAACTTCATTTGAGCACCACCTTCCATCCTCAGTTGGATGGTCAGACTGAGTAGACCATTAGGACCCTCGAGGACATGATGCTTGCTTGTGTCCTCCACTTTGGTCAGAGTGGCGAGGATCACTTACATTTGGTCGAGTTTTCTTACTACAACGGCTATCACTCCACCATAGGGATGGCGCCTTTTGAGGTGTTATATGAGAAACCTTGGAGATCACCCTTGTGCTGGACAAACCCTAAGAAGTTAGCACTAGTGGGACCAGAGATGGTACGAGCTACCACAGAGACGGTGAAAATCATCTAGGAGAAGATGAAGACTTCACAAAGTAGGCAGACGTCCTATGATGACAGGAGACGAAGAAATCTGGAGTTCGAGGATGGTGACCAAGTCATTCTACAGGTCTCACCTCGACGAGGTCTATGGAGATTTGGAAGAGGAAGAAAGTTATCTCCAAGATTAATCGGACCCTTTCAGGTCCTCATCATAGTTGGTGAGGTGTCATACCTCTTAGATCTTCCACCTCAGTTGCACCGGGTGCATGACGTCTTCCACGTAGCTCAGCTGATGAGATACGTGCATGACTCTTCTCACATCATCGATAAATGGAGTGTTCGACATCGACGATGGGGAAACATTTGTGGAGGTTCTAGTGGAGATTGAGGATCGACAAGAGCAGGTTCTACATGGACGGTCGATACCTCTGGTGTGTGTTCGGTCGCAACACGAGATCCTCCAAGAGTTCACATGGGAGCGGGAGGCTCAGATGCATGATCAGTACCCCCACTTGTCTCTTTAGTTTGAGTTGTAGCATACGTGGACATAAAGCCCTAAGGTTGGAGAATGTAAATACCTGGATTTTCTTTGGAATATTATTTCATAAATACATGGTAATTTTGCAAGTCCGTGAAAACTGATGACGCATGATTCTTAGGCCCGGTGTGCCCTAAATCAATTTTTGATGTTTTTTTCGGGTACGTTCAGTAAACGTATGAGGGGGATTTTATTACTTTTGAACTGGTGCTCAGAATTGAAATCTAAGGGCATCGTTGAACTCGAAGCACCGATATTCTCATAAAAATACTTCCACATCGACAGAAGTGAGTCGATAATAAAAGATATTTTTTTGGTTTTTCGTGGAATGTAAAAAATTAAAGTGAGCTTCAATTTTTTTTTATTTGAGCCACTATATGGGTGTTTGGTGGTTAAAACCTCCTAACTAAAGTTGGAGGTGGAACCACTTCACCTTAACCTCCCATGATAGGTTATGGTGTTGGGGCCAACCCAAACACAACCTCCTGCAAGAGGTTACGATGTGGATACCACACGAGGCTTAACCCCCTATTGATGGAATTGAGTAAAACCTCTCAACTCCCCCTCATTAATGATGGAGAGACTCCTGAACTTCCCTTTAATTCAATTGTGCCAACTCCCCTATTTAATTAGTTCCAACCCTTCACATTAATTAGGTGGAGCCATGAAATTAATTTATTCTTTTTGAATATTTCCATGAATTAATAGATACTCTAATCTATTTCTTTTTGGCACAAATTTGGCATTTGGGTGGATGTTTGGGAAGAGGAGAGCTTGGCATTATTATAATTCTCCCAATGAATAATGATGAATGAAAAACATGTTCTTCCAATGAAGAAAAACGGTGAAGATCCTTCTTCAACTTCTTCCCTGGACACCTACTGACATGGAGCCTCTTCCACACCCGACGGAACTTGATATTGGATGTGTGTGGCAGACACAACGAATGACGAAATCCTTTGTATTCTTCCTGTGACTTCAACGTCGAAGACCGACAATAAAAGGTAGGGGGTTTTATTTGTGTATTATCCCTTTTATTTTCTCATGTTCTGTTGGAAAGGAATCAATGAATAGATTGTAAAATAATTTTTGTTTATCATACTTCTTTGATGAACCAATTGATACCACCCTAAACGTGGAGTGTACGGGCCAAACCAACATGGACCAACCCTCCAATAATCTTTTTTATGATGAAATTCGGCATGGAAATGAGGCCACGAAATGAAGAAGGTGAAAACGACAAAGACCGTGCTACCCACGGTCTGCATGAACCGCACCGCCCCCACAGTTCTCCGGTGCTCCCAGTCGAACACTGTCTACCCGCACCGGCCCGAGCCATGCTGAACCTGCCTGCCCGGACACCTCCCAGCCGCTATCCCGCCTGGGAATCCCCTAAATGGCTGAACGCTGTTGGCCCGCCTATCGTCCTCCACGTGCCTTCTTGAACCAGCCTACGCCTTGCCCAAGCCGCGCCGAACCGACCAACATGGCCACCTCCTGGCCGCCGACCCACCTGGCCATGCCCTGCCTGGAAAAACATCGCCGGCCCGCATGCCGGACTCCACACGTCCCGTGCGCCTATTCGATATGGCCCCCTCACTGCCACCTGGTCGAGCAAGTGTTCCAGCCCCCTCGTGGCCTCAGGGCCGAGCCGACGTCCCGACCCCCTCACAACATCCATGCCGAACCGGTGTCCCGACCTCCCTCACGGCCCCCCGGCCAAGCCGGCGTCCCATCCACAATCATGAAAACCTATTTGAACCGGCCCTGGACGCATCCTTGGAGCCGAGCCCTATTGGGTAACTCCCTCACGACACTCCGGGCCGAACTGGCCCCAATCCCGGGCCGAAATGGCCCCGATCACGGGCCGAACCGCCCTCGCGGCATGCTGGGCGGGGCCCAGCAGGCCGGGCCGAACCTAACAGGATGGCCCGTTCAATGGACCAGGATAGACCCCACAGGTCTGACCGGGTCGACCCAGACTGGGTCGGCCCAGACTGGGTTGGGAGGGGTCAGTATGACTTGGTCGGATCAGACCCGGTCCCACCACAACGCTTTACTTTCTTTGGCCATATTGTTGGAAACAGACGACTGTTTGACGAACCTTAAGTGGTGCTATTTTTCATGGAGTGCGACGGTCTTTTTGAGTATACCCCACTAGAGTTCGGGGTAATTTTGCGATACAGTCAGGTTGGATCGTACACAAATCCAACTAGGCACCTAGGACTAAAAGGCTAATAACTCATAGACCGGGCGTCTGATTGGCATGTCGTCTATTGCGTTGAGTACTTTATAACGCGAAAGAACTTTGAGACATGTCTTTGTGGTTATTTGTGGTAGAAGGAGGATCGACCAGCATCTCATGGAGTAGATCCTCCATGGGATCAGCATGCATAGTGTAGAGACCTAGTAGCTCACTAAGACCTGACGACTACTGACCGATTCGATTAGGAGATTCTTGACTAGCTCAGTGGGGAGCGCCATGGTGTCGCGGTAGACCCATGTTGGTGAGCACCTCTATTTGAGAGCGACAGACTCATGATACTCAACAAGAGGAGTACCTCAGCAGGCTACGAGGGGGAGCTCCTCTGTGTGAGCATGGCAGACCCACGGTGGGATGTGCCTCTCTGTGAGTGCGGCAGGCCCATGGTACTCGACAGAAGGGGTAACTCAGTAGTATAAGGTTAGTGGGAAGCACTTCAATGTGACATGGACTACCCTCTGTACTCTATTGAGCAAGAGTTCTCCATCATCCATGGTTTCGAAAAAAAAAAATCCTAGATTAAGGTGAGTCAATAGATTTTTGTGTTTACCTCAGGATTGAGATGGATTACATGATAACTTAGGTATATGTATTGGCATATACAGAAGTGGGGTTATCTATTGATTTCATACATTGTGAGTTATCATTGTTGGATTTTGTTAGACCTTGAGGGTCTCGAGGTCCCTACAGAGTATCATTATACTCACCCCTGCATGGGCTATGCCTGCACCTCGTTGTGTTGGTTACAGATGATTGACATTGTTGACTAAGGATCAGAGTAGTAGGACTGGAAGGTACACGGAGGTGGACCTTACGACGAGTCGGAACACAGAGGATACTGACGGATGCGGAGTACTGAGGAGGCTATCTGTACCTACCCATCAGGTAGGAATCCCCAGAGGATGACCCGGTAGTTTCTTTACATTTCTTCATTTGTACTTGTTTTTCTGTCGTACTTGTACTTTCCTATTGGGCTTGTATTTCTGACCCCTTTTACTTTTCAGCACTTCTTTTTATACAGTTTTCATAGTGTTTTACTTCTTGTTCATACTTTTTTGTGTGTGTTTACACTTTATAAAGTAAATTCCTTCCCAGTTCTAGGGATTTATGCCTTTGGTTCTAGTCACCAGCCCCTGGCCTATAGAAGGCAGGCTTGGGGTAGTCATGGCACTAGCACCGGGGGATGGGTCGTGATATTCATAAGATATGGAATGATCATAAGATAGAAGGCCAATTAGTATGATAAAACAATTTATTATAATTTAATAATCATATATGATGTCCAGTATTATATGATAGTGATCTCATATGATAAAATCATTCATGCAATACCCCATCATTATATAATAATTTGTTTTTATGCTATCAGTACATTTCTTATGATACAACCACAAAATATGAGTTCATAAGGTATGAGTTTTTCTATTAAAGCCTATATTTATAAGATATCATTTCCCTATAATATTTAAGATTCATGAAATGTATATATGGTTCAAATAATATAACAAATACATAGGACAAATATGATTCACAGATACATGTGCGACATAAGAATCATTTTTATATGAATTTGATTTAGTATGATATGATAAATATATGAAAAAACATATCATAATAACCATTCTATTATACCAAAGTATCATCATAGAAATAAAATATCATGGTTCAGATTATAAATAAAAATATAAATGTAGAGAATTTGAACGCTGCACAATCCAACGTTCATTGAAACAAAATATCACAACCAATCAAATGGATTGTCATGGATGCTGAAAAACAAAAATCAATCAAAAGGTGATGCTGGTTTATGATCAACTAATAGGATGAGATCATTGTCACATAAGAAAATTTTCATGTCATAGAAGATCATGCTTCCAAACATGTGTGATATTTAATTAAAAATTAATGTGATCATTTTTGGGAGTATTAAGAGTGTGATATTCAAACTTGTGTGAAGTGGTAAAAGAATCCCATGAGTTACTAAATAATGTTAATTTGATTCAAATGTATTTTTATGTGTAGATAATTGTTTATTAATATTAATCAATTAAAAAGTGATGTGATTTATAATTCTATCAAAATCAAGAATATTCCAAAATAAAATTTTGGAAACTATTATTCATAATATTGTTATATAAATATATGTGCTTATAGAAGTTATGAAACATAAATTTTTAGAATAATAATCAAGAATAGATTATATGAGAACATAATACACAATAGTATATTGAAGATAGAGGTGATAAAAATCAACACTCCTTTAAAAATAAGTATATTTAAAAGAATGATCATAAAAACACTTAGAATACATGCATTCCAAATTATTCAGAATAATAAGGTGGAATAATATTATTCAACATATAATGTGATTCTTTAGAGCATAAAATATGATGATTATTTATTCTTATATAACTTTATTAAAAGAATTTTACATTATCAAAAAAATGATTTACATTTTTTTGTGGAGAAAAATAAACATTGAGAGGTGTTAATGAAACTATTGTTAGACGTATATCATTCTGGTTTGGATCATTTTTATAGTGGGAAATGGGAATATAAAAAACCGAATTGGATTATAATTTTAGAATACAGTTGGACTCTATTGATAATTTTGGGAAGGTTCATGGTGTAACTGATATCATATTTAATGGATAATTTAGAATTTAAGGGACAACCCAATCGTAGAAAATTTTAGGATTTTATATATAAAACATGGGAATCCATATATAATGATATTTCAATATTTCTTTTTCATATGAGGTGAGGGAATGTATATTCAGGATTGAGATACCGAAGACATTATCCAATTTTATAGTTTGAGGATAAAAAACTATACAAAATTGTAAAATTGTTTCTCTTCCATTGTTTTTGAGCATAGAAGAAAATGGTATCTACAATTATCCTCTAAAATACTCAATTACTCATTATAAATTCTTGATATTTAAAATTATATCATAAATAAACATGGATGAAATCTATCCATTTCAAAATCTTCCTCAAGTGTCATGGGGTTTCCTCATAGTGATCCCCCTTATAACATATCCTTGATGATATATAAGGAATTTTTTATTATACTTTTTTAGTTTCCCCCTTTTAGTTCCCTTTCTCCTGCTATAAGTGTATCATCCCATGGATTCTTATATGTTAGTTTCATTGTTACATGGATTTATTATTGTTTTGGTTTTTTCGAAACAGTATTACCTCCATTTAATGTTACATCTTTTATTGTTATTCCAAATCACTATCCTGACATTACAGGAATTTGTTTTCTCATATTTAATTTCTAGACATATAAATTAAGTTTTTTCTTATTCTAGGTTGACCATGCATTGGACATGTCTACTAGTTTTAAAACCATTCAATATTATTCTAGAGGTCACATACATCATTACAATGGTAGAGGTTGACCACTGGATATATTAAATCTAAGGTTTCCATTGGTAGAATGATGTTGATCTTCTCATATTCCCTTAGTGGATAACATTTACATACATTTTCAAGATATTAAAATTCTTTTTATTGATGGTTTCATAATTCTATAGTACTCGATAAAATGGTTTTCATGGTGGTGATGATGCTCTTCAATAATGGAATAGTGTGGGGGATGTTGATTTAAAAATTCCTGATGGGTTTTCTCACTTCTATGGTGGTGATGTTGAAAACAACATTTCATGGAAGAGACTTCATATAGTGATAGAAGATCATTCAGAAATGGTGGTCGTTCAGCTAAAGACTATTGATCTTGTCTAGTGGTTTTATTAAATGATGATTTTTATAGGGTCTCGTGATGAAGTTCATATAAAGTCACATAGAACATGATTCCATGAATGGAAAAAATGTCCCTCATTGAACCCATACATACACTTTCATAGATTACCATAACGTTGTATTTATATATATTTTCTTCACCGGCAACCCCATTCATGTCATTTTATATTTTCTTTCTCCTTGTGTAACTTATTTTGTTCTTTATATTATGAGAAACTAGAAATAATTATTTTGGAAAAAAATTTATACCTCAATATATCAATTTCTATTCCAATGTTCTCTTAATATTCTTCTGTAATATATTTCAATCTATTTTCTATAAATATAATGCTTAAAATGCTAAATTTAACCACCAATTTTCTTTCAAATCACCTTTATGATTAAATGAAATTTTTGATTATCCAAGATATTATTATGACATTTAAAAAATGAAAATATTATAGATTTTTTACCCATAATATCAAGACATAATGGTTACAGTTATTTAATAATAGTCCTTGATTATGAGTTCTATTTGAAATTTAATGCCATATATGATTTTAGACCCAAAAAATCATGACTTATGATAAATGATATATTTTTGAGATCCATTTCATGGACTAATTAAAAACATTATGATGAAACCTTCAGTTCTTCATCACATGAATAATTCAAATTATATTATAGTTTTTTAATTCTTTTTATAGTCCCACATATCCGATGTATTGGTGCACCAATAGGAGTATAACTACAGTGCTTATTAAGAATTTTGTGGTGGATAATATTATTGTAATCATTATTAATGGTTTTTTCAACCAATATTTTTATGTATAAGACAATATGTGGAAATAACTAATAATTCAAGTTTAGAATATAATTGTGGTTATTTATTAATTGAAGAATTTGAAAATAGGAATATCCTTAGATAACTTTTGTTTATTCTTTTATAAATTATTATATAATTATATTGTTCTTACAAAAATGAATGGAACTAAATTTATAATTTCATGAAACATGTGTTTACCCAAACATGATATATTCAATATTCAATTAATTCATATTTGATATTTTTTATGTAATTTATAATTTATATTGATGATCATTATATTTAATGATTAATAATACATAAGCGATGATTTATTATTAAAAATGATTAGAAACTCAATTATGCACACAATGGATAAAAAATAGATGATTTATATTCACAAAAATACATTATTTTAGTAATTTTCCTATGGGGGAAGAATGATCTTTCAAAATTTAATGATATTTTCATGGAAATATTTATTTATATATATTTAAATGTGGAATATTTTATCATCATTTAAATTGTTTCATAGGAAATAAATTTTTTAGTACAACATTGTTTGAATTATTGTCATTATATATATAAATAATACATCAGGTATTGTAATGGATATAATTTTTACTTTATTATATAGACAAGTTTATGAAATTTATATACTATGATTTTAATTCATAGTTTTATTTAAGAAATATATTATAGAAAAAATAAATATTTATGAATACATTTTAAGGAAATATATATTTTTATATTAATATTATTAACCACATTTGAATAAATCTAATGGGATATTCTAAAAAAAATAATGATTTTTATATTCATGTATTACATTTAGGATGATAAAATGGAAAGAAAGAAAATAGAGATATCTTTTTTTTCATAATTTGTTCTTGAGGATCATCATAAAGCTCTGGATATTTTACGAAAGTATACAATGGACTATATACTAACCTAGAAATGTTCATCCAAAATTATCTATGTTATCTAAAATAAATATATAATTTCTTATATCAAAAAAATCTAAATTAGTATGTATTTATTTTTTCACATTTCATATACAAATTTTCGATGTGAGAACAAGGGAGGTCTTACTGTGAATTTCCTAGTCGTAGATCTTAAATCTTTTAACGATTATGTGTCAATTATTATCACTAAACTATGAAGGTACTCATGAAAATGTATCCCATTAGAATCTAAAAACCTTCATTGGTTGTCAGTTGTTTAACGTATGGGATTAACATGGTGCCTCGAAACCATTATAAAACTCTTGTTATACTCTATCTATTGTTTAATTTTCTTCTTTATTATAAATTGATGTTATAAAGGGATGATAAATTTAATTATTTATCTAAAAAAAGAAAGAAACCTTTAAAATATTAAATTCAATAAATAAATTGAAGCCTCCAACTCTTAATTTGGTTAGAATAATAAAATGGGGGTAATATTTTGTTTCAAATCTAGACATTTTAGTTCTCTACATTTGTTTGTGGAGGTCTAAATATCTATCTTTTATTATTACAAAGATGTATATCATGGGTCATATATATGTATCTATATATATATACACACATATCTATATATTTAGATCTCATTATCTCAATATATATTACTATGTTTTCTAAAAAACAATCTTGCATACATATATTAAGAGTTGTTATGGTAAATCCTAAAAGAATGTAGAGAGGCTTTATAAACTTTATACTGGACAACCCTATCATTGAAGTGTTGAACTAGAAGATGAATTTTTTCAATATTAAAGAGAAGTTTATTCTATAATTTTTGGATTATTTACTCATGAATTTAACATATTTACTCAATATGGTATATCTTCAGAAAAGTGGGAGACAATATATATTTCTTGTGATGTTACAAATAATACGTGACATATGACATATAAAACATCAAAAATAACATTTGACACATTCCGAATGGTTTATAGATAGATAAATACATATATTAATGGAAGGATCACCAAAATGACCAATAATTTTGTTTTATTTAGATATGAAATAAATAAATTTGTCTATGATTTGGATTTTTAATAGTTTTCTCTACGTGATTTAGAAGAACATAAAATTTTATTAGTCAGTTTACTCATATCAAGGATTTAAACATGAATATCATAATTAGTATTATAATGATATATGAGACTAAAATATAGTCTAATCCAGATGAACATACATTTAACAATAATGTTAGTGATTATAATAGAGTTTTAACTTTAATGAATGAAAAAGAAGAACAATTGTATATGTTCAACTCATCTGATGAAGAAGATTTATGTAGTATGAAGTTTTTAGAAAAATAATTTACAATAAAAAATATGTTTTAATAATGTTTAAAAATAATAAAGGGATTCATAAGATCGATTAACAAGTTAATAAACAAGGATGGTAATTTAAAAACAACTCATATTCTATGAATGTAAAAATATAACAATTTCTAGTTTTATTTTCTTCAAATGAAATAGAATAAATTTGAGAAAAAATATAACCAATTATTTCCAAACCAAAATAAATTAAATATTTAATTTATATCTACATAGAGTGATTTTAATGACTCTACTAATATATCTTATTATGACACTGAAATTTATAAAACAAATTAGTATTCTAAAATGTGCTTCACAATGTAAAGTGAATATGTAAATTATTTATATTAACATACAACTATATCTAATTATTTTTAATATAATGGGATTAATGAATGTTGCAAAATTCATGATTCTATGTAGTATTATTTTAAAAAGAACACATAAATATTTTATATTTTTTTATTAGGTTGTTGCAGAAATAATACCTTGTCCAATCACATGTTTTAGTTAAAATCTAAATGTAATAAATATAAGTCTTCATTTATGATACATGATAGTAGAAGTGAGGGTTTATTATTTGATATTTCTTATATAAAACTAGTTTCTATTAACTTTACTTAGGGGGAAATACTAATAAGATAATTGGTAGTCAAAAGTATGAAAATGATAAATAATGTATTCCATAATATGATTAAAATACAATGATGTAATAATATTACTTTTTTCCAAAATTAAATAGAAAAGTCATGTCTAATATTTTCTATTTTACTTATAGAATTTAAATATGTAGTAATAACTATTCAAATTTTTACATCCCTTAATCTCTTTTATCCTTATCTATCAATTTTTTTTCAATTATAATGAATTGTAATTTTTCACAACGAAAAAATATTTTTATCTATAAATCATTATTTTCCTACATTGTCGTGCCCAAAATCATATGGTTAAAAATGAATAATTGGTTGAAAATTTTATATGTAATGATTAATAAAAAATAAATGAATATTTGTATATGTATAATTTATATTAGAGACACATTAATTTTGATTTATATGATTTCAACGCTGATTGAAATTTAAAAATTTATTAATAAAGAAGAAAACCCAAACTCGAGGCCCGAAATAAATTGTAGGGGGAGATTGATGGGGTCTAAAATAATGAATCCTAAGAGTAAACAGTCTAAAAATATCCACAAATTTGGCATGGAAGGATTATACACATGAAAAAATGAAATATAATCATATAGGGGAGCCATGCATCCAAGAAAGAAAACATATTTGATTCCCTCATTCAGTATGTAAGTAATTTCAATGTAGTTGATAATGAGTATCCTACGCATATGCACAAGATATATAATGTCACATGGGTTGGGATGCATCCCCACATTGAGTTATAAAGAACCTGAGAGTCCATTTCTAAAAATTTGAGCCCGATGTGATCCAATTTCAACTATCTATCAATGTTTGGTAGTGGTTATGTCACTTTTGGAGATAATGAAAAATGAACACATATTGGAGTTGGATTGATTGATGATCCCAAATATGTGGTCACAAAAAATTTTCTTTATCATTAAGGGTTATAGAAGAACATAATAAGTATTTATTAATATTTTTAGGATTGTTATTTTGTTGATTTTTCTTAAAATTATTATTCAATTTATATTGATATTTCACATAGATTTAATATATATATATATATATAACTTTTATAAGATACACTTATATCCATTATATACAATGAATATATATTTTATATATACTAAAATTAATGGATTTTGGATTTATTAAAGTAAAATTGTACATTATATTGTATATATTATATAGAAATATTCAAGGGATTTATTTCAGGTTTTTCATAAACTAAATAATGAATAAAATTGGTAATGTAATGCATGTAAAAAAGGGAATAAATATAAATTTTCATTAAAATAAAACAATAGTGTTGATACTTTTTGGCCCTTTATAACATATCCATATGTATTTTTCTAGAATTTATAGAATAGTAAGCCATTATAGAGATAATTTTACTTTTAGTTTTATGGATGATTTATTCAATATTTATATGTGTTAAATATTTTTATGATTAGAATTTAAAATATTATTTTCTTCTATAAAGGTATCAGGCTAATTATATATAAAAAATCCTTTAAAAATTATTGACTTTTATTATGTAATTCCATGAGAAATATCAAAATAATTTTTTAATATCATAAAAAAAGTTCAATAAAATAAAATCCATTTTTTAATTAATAATGTCAAAATTATCTTACAGTTAATAATTTAGATTTTATCAAAAAAAAGATTATTTTTTGATGAATTGTGAAAAATACTGAATTTTATGGAAACCTATTTATTCATGTATTTTATATTTATATTTCAATTTCACTATAATTTTTTTTAAAAAAATATAAATGTTCAATTCAAATATAATTTAATGTAATTTATTTCATTAGGCTCAGTATCACTTGAAATTAGGCATAAATAAATTTCAAACTTTAAATCAGTTTTACTTTAAAAACCCATTGTTTCACCCTATCTATGAGATTATTTAAATTAATTTTTTTTAATTATGTTATTGGAATTTTGTAAAATTGAATCCATATTATAAATAATATTACTTTATAGTTTATAATATGGTCAACATAGTTTTTGACAATAAATATTAGTAAAATAAATTATAATCAATTTTCGAATTTAATGTAAAAATGAGTTTAATTTTTGGTTAAAATATAATATTAAATAGATAAATTACCTAGAAACATTTCAAATTATGATTTATGGACATATTATGATCATATACCCTCTTTTAATTAGTATGAAAAATTATTTGAGGCAAATTATATAATGGATACCTCTCAATAGTGTTTATCTTTTTTTATTTTCATGAATTTTATTCCTCTTCCACTATAACAGGGCACTCACCTCTTCACTAATTCCCACAAGTCAAGCCATTTATATTATATAATTCCCTATCCAAATAACATACCAAATTCCCAAAAATTATCCCAGTATCATTTATTTGGGTATAAATAAAACGAATGATGTCATTTGGTGCAAACCAAAATGAGTTACCCAAAGAAGAGGAAACATTATTCAAAATGAACATTAATTTTGTTACACTCTTCACATATTCAATTATAATTACATAATCCATATATAATAACATCATTATAATAAATATACTTAGATATTTTAATGTTAATATGAATACCTACAATTTAACTTAATTCAATGAAATGGTATACACAATCATCGTTCCTGTGTACATCCGATTACCACCTAATGAACTAATGTTATTCGTTATTCCATTAACACAACTCAAGGTTGGGAATAATGATTGAAATAATATTTTAATATGATATATATATATATATATATGATATTTTTGATTTATCGATAATTTTGGAATTTCCACATAATAAATACATTTGTTCTTTCCATTTTGTGGGAATATGATTACATCATTTCGGGATGTGTGGACTACCACAATCTCAATGTAACATGATTTATTCACACATTAAACAGAATTTATTATGAAATTATTAGATAAAAATATGTATTAAATTTGAAATAATAATAATAATATTATAATAATATATTTATATATCTCATTTACTTTTCTTCCATTTAATATGACTTAAAATGAAAATAGTATTCATGCATATGTATGACCAATAGTCTTTATGAATAGTTTATCTCATTTTCTTATTCAATACCTTATATATTGTTATAAATACATATATAAGGAATATATATGATATTTATATCATTATTATCATTATTGAGATGATTAAAACACGATCGAATTAAAGGGATCAAGAGGAACAAGTCAAAACATTTACGAAAAATATTGCGGTTATAACACAACACATAAATTTAACATGGAAATGTTAATGAGTGGGTAATAACAAGAAATTAGATAATAATATCTGGTATTAAATATATTAATAGTATCCTCTTATATATTTATAATAAAATTAAATATATTATATAGGATGTTTTAATTAGTGTGATGAGAGTCATGAGTTAAGGGAAGGGGAGTATTAGTCTCACTTTAATTTCTACAAGACTTATTCAATATTCAACACTCATTTCATTTTGTGTGGCATATACACTACCCATGTATTTTTTATATGACTCAAATCACTATATGTTTTTATTTACATATATATTATTATCTCTCTTCTATGTGGTTTATGGATCAATAATTATAAAATAAGTAAATTAATTTTGTCATAATTTTTCTTTGTTGAGACACTTGTAATGTTAAAAACCTATTTTATTTATGAGGTGTGTATACTATCCATTTATATTTTATATAATGAGTTTTATTTTTTTAATTATATTTTAAACATCATGTAATGTTATTCTCTCATGGGGATTATTAATCAATGTTACCAATGGTGTAATAGTTTATTGCAACAATCTCATCTTTAATCAGGATTGTTTACGATTGTGATTCAATTGATTAAATATTATGATCTATCTCTCAATAAACCCATGAATTTTATTTCATTTAGTTATTTATGATTCCTTTATTTAATTTTCACACTTTTACACATTTGGGTACTTATGATAATTAAGAATGATTTTTAATATGAATTTATTACACTTTAATCGAAAATATGATTCATTCAAAAATAATATTTTCGAAAAATGTTTTCGAAAATGTTAGAAAATATTAATAATAAAATAATACCAATGATTTACCTTTTTAAAAAATGTTTCTAAAAGGAATATTATTATAGCTTTCTAATCAAATATTTTTATTTCTTCTAACTACAATATGAAATGAAGCTTTTTTATAATGAGTATGACATTGAATAAATTATCTTCATCCATGAAAGATCACTTCATATAACATTCCTTAGTAAATTTTCAAAAATATTTAAAAATTAAAATTATTAAAAAATATTTTTTAAATTAAAAATTGTTCTTCAATGAAAAGAGGTGTTATTTCACAAGAAATGATTTTAAATGTTATTTGAAATTCATTATCCATATAATTTAGAATATATTGGTTTTACTCATGAATTTTAAGGGATATTATCTTAGGATAAAATTCATAATATTTATATTAATGGATAATGTTTTAATAGAATTGTTTTTATGAAAATGATTTCTCTATCATGAGGTGTATTCTTTTGAAACGCACAGGTTTTTACAGGTTATGCTTTGCTGGGAAGGTTATAAAACCTGTTTCTTTTACAAATGTTGTGATATAATGATATTTTTATGATACACATTTGATTTCATGGGTTATTTTATGTAGAATTTTTGTGAACTTGTGGAAAACATATATATGATTTTATTATGTGATTTTTGGGACCTATAACTACATCTAATTCATTGGGTAAATATTTATATCACATGAGATTGGAATTTCTACGACTTGTAGTAAGTTAGTGAAATGAAGAAATTTCTATGCTATGATTTTCTTTGGAGTGAAATTTTACTACTAAAATTGTTTTAGGAGTGAAAATATTCCACTATGATAGACATGGAATTGATAGTTGACTAATATTGAAATCATTTTACTTATTTATGTGGATGGCACAATTCCATGTTTTATTCATATGTTATTCTATAATTGAATATTCTATTAATTCAATTATGAATAATTTATTATAAACTACCAAAATTAATTCCATTACTCCTTTATATTTTCTTTGATATTCATGTTTTAATATTAAAATGTTATTTTTATGTTCTCACAACCTTTTGTCGATGTAATAGTTACGTATCTCCCTTCATATCCCTTGCTGAGCATCAGGTCTAAAACTTTATCATGCTTCCTTTCCATTGGTTATGAAGATATCTATTATTTATGATGTGTATATGAAGTGTTATAGTAATGGATAACCTAGTTTAATAAAATGTAGCTCACTTATAAAACTGGTGTTTATGATTCCATATATCAAAAGGGAGTAAACTAATTTATTCTTTGGTAATTTGTTAATGTAATGTATTAATTGTTCTAAAAATGTTGTAATGTATGAATATGAAAATGGGTGTCGATGTAGTTTTTATTATAGAAAATATTTATATAGTAGTTTGAAACTATGATGAAAAAACTTAGTGATTATGCTAAGAAAATTACCGAGGATAAGTCTTAGGACCATCCAAAGTATTGGAAAATGACTTGGATTTTTTTTAAATGGTAGAATTATTTTTCTTTAAAAAAAATCCATTTGTGGAAACTATTTATAGATGTGGACTTGGAATAGATGTGCCTATGGGTAATAACCCCGAAAAAACTGTATTGTTGTACACTCAATCGTGAACTGGTGCACAATAACAAGCCTTGTGGTACACCTTGTTTGAAACTCCCATGGGATGTACATTCATAATTCAAAATAAACATCATGAAAAAACATGACTGATTTAAAGAGAATTTAGTTATGAATTACCTTGTATAATCATAATTTTCATAGTTAAAATATTTTTTCATATCTTAGGGCTCCTATATGTGATTTCCATGATTTTTTAGTTTCCCCACTTGGAATACTTTTTCATACTCTATGTTTCTTTGGTTTTATTCATTATCTAGAGACTGAAGGAACCATGTCAATACTTAGTTTGATAAATAATTCAATGGTTTTCATCTGGAGATTTAATTATTATGGGATATTGAAGGAAAAAATCATTCATATTCTCACACATCATTCAAAATATATTAATCATGCTCTACAAAGAAATGATCAAAGGAGGTAACAATATTATGTTATGATATTTACGAGGAAATTTTCTCCTTCCATAAGTGGATCTTCTAAACCATGATTTTCTAAATAATGGATAGGTACCATTGAAATGATTATTTCTATTCTATAATATTCAGAATAAGAATAATTTAATTTGG
Organism: Viscum album; assembly: GCA_963277665.1. Classification (NCBI taxonomy): domain Eukaryota; kingdom Viridiplantae; phylum Streptophyta; class Magnoliopsida; order Santalales; family Viscaceae; genus Viscum; species Viscum album. The sequence goes on along the minus strand of CAUJRU010000332.1, from coordinate 113,044 downwards.
TTGTTTATCTGTTTTAAATAATAGCAGCCTAGTTGTGGAAACTAATCTATAATAGGATATAGTAAGATGTAATTGAATCCAATGACTAGAAAGGGTTCAAGAACTTATTATTAAATAATTAAATCTATTTTGTTCTTTATATGAATAAGGATAAGGACTTCCTTGATTAAATCAAATTGATGATGATTTTGTTAGTTCTTATGAGAATAATTTTAAAGGAACTTTGGGGTATGCTTATGGTATTATCATCCAACCAGAATGTAATTTAGATTGATTCTTCAGTGGTTTAAATCCATGTATCAAAAGGTTGTCAGCCTAAGAGACATAATATGCTACGAAGTTATTTTGTGTTGCACTGTAAAAATGAATATGGTGGTTGTAGTTACATATCACACAAATGGTATTAATAATATAAGGAAGATAGATATTAAAGGAATATTTAATAACCCTAGAGAGAAAAAAATTTCGATTATTTATAGTCAATGTGTGGGATGAAGAATGGATAAAATCTTCTTAAGGGGCCTAATAAAAGTCTTAAGATAGGAAGGGAAGGTCATTGGGAATTTTATTTTTGAGGTGATGCGAATAATTTATCTAAAAATTCAAATGGAGAGATAGTGACGATGAATGAAACTACCCAAATAAAGTGTTTTAATTATATGAAGAAATTAAAATTATTCTAGATAATAACTAATCTTGATTCTAAATGATGATTATCTACATTGACAACCACTTATGTTCAGGAACAAGGGTAAATTTCATAGGATCACTAAACCAAAAGAGGGATGTAATGAATTTGTGGTAAACATTACACATACCATCTACTCTAAAACTGATATTGTCTTACATGATTATATATCTAATCACTCTTTCATATCTATATAATTTTAAAATGGTAAAATATTCCACTAAAATTATTAGATTTAGAATTATATGTGATAACCATTAATGGTGTAATAAACACAAGCCAAGTGTATGATTCATCTCTAGTTTATTTTAGTGGATATATGATTCCTTAAAATATTATCATGTGTCCTTTAGTTTAGTTTGATGTCATCTTAATCATGGGTTTTCATTCTCTTAATAAACCCCACATCAACCTTCAATGAAAGGAATTTAAATTTGATATTACAAACCAATTAATGATATTTCATTAATATTATAATATGTATGAACATCTTTTGTAAATTACATCCATTGTATGGGTTTTATTTCCTATTAAAAAGGTGGTTTTATCTCAAATGGTTTGGGAGAAATTTGACATTGATTATATTCCAATTCTTCAAAAATATATTAATTTCATTCATATATAATTTCACATACATCCACCAAAACTAGAAGATGAGGTCTTAAGAGAACTAATAAATTTTTCCACACTCATTTAAAATACTCACTATGGGATGCCACCACTTGAGTTATAGTAATTTAAAAACCAACTCCAAGAAAACAGTGAAAATGGATTCATTTAGACATGTGTGTACCATTGGGGTTTACATATTATTTTTGAAAAAAAATATTGATCAATGGGACATATCATTGATTTTCAAGAGTTGAAAAATATTATAATTATTAACAAGTATCATCTTCCCCATATTGATGAACTTTTTGATCAAATTTTTACAAATCAATAGTTTTCCAAGATTGACCTTCTTTCTAGATGTCATCTATTTGGGGTTAAAAAGAGGATAAACCCAAGTTGAAATTCTAGGAAACGTATAAAAACTATGAATATATAGTGTTTCCTTTCAATATTAATAATCACCCTTATAAGTTCATGTATTGGATGAATGGATTATTTATAGATTAATTTGGTAAGTTTTTGTAGTATTTATAGATGATAATATTATCCACTCAATGAGTAATGAACAGAATGTAGAACATTTCTGAATTGTACTACATACAATTTAAAAGTATAAACTATAGGGAAATTTTATAATGTCTATGTTTTGGCTACAAATTTTTTAATTGTTTCTTCATATAATTTCAAGAGAAAGTATAACAAAACATAAATCATAGAAAATGGCTATTAAGTGTTTTCCTAGACAATCCATATTGACTGAGATCCGATGTTTCCTTGGTTATGCTAAATATTTCCGACTCTTTTTGGATAATACATTGGGAATATATAATATAATCACCATGTTAGCTTAGAAGGGTTCCATGTTCCTCTGGAATGATGAATGTGTGAATAATTTTAAGGCACAGAATATAATGTTAGTCCATGCACCTCTGCTTACATTACTGTGTTGCAGATAAGGATTTGTAATTTATAGTAATGCATCCAAGAAGGGTTAAGGATTTTTTTTATGCATAATAACATGGTTATAGCTCATTACTCATGAAAACTAATTATTCAAGAGAAAACTTACCCAAATCATTATTTTAAGTTAGTCATATTAATTTTTCCATTAATGATATGTTGGAATTATATTTACATAAAGAAATGATATATATATATCAATCAAAAAATTTGATGTGTATATTCTCAAAGACATATATGAACATGTTACAATAAATATTGTTAAACATGTTAATGGATTATGACTTCTCAATAAATTATCACCCTACGAAATTGAACTAGGTGGTCGGTGCTTTGAGTTGAAAGGATCATGCTGGATCATCCATGATATGGATCACAAAAGATTAAATATCTCTATATTCTGAAAGTTTTTGTATGAAAAAAAAGAAGGAATTGGGAAAATATTATCTTTCCCAATTAAATGATCCAACATATAAACATTGAATATTAAATAGGAGAAGAAGGAAGATGCAAAGCATAAATATAAGGTTAGAGATATTACGAAGTTTAACCTTGATCACGATAGAATGATATGATTTTTGAACCATATATACATTCATTGCTAACATATTTAATGAATGAAATGTTAGAGGAATATCATAGTTATTAATTCTATATACACCTTTGAATTATGAATATTTATAGAGATTTGAAATAATAATTTTTGTGGGATGGAATGTAGAGAGATATTACAGAGTTCATATTTCAGTGCTTGGTATTCCAACAAGATATGGCTAAAAGAAAAAAGTGTGTGGTGATTTTGTATTAATTGTACATAAAACAATGCAAATATAAGAAAATAACCAATTATATTGTCACTGGAATTCCCAAAACGTCTAAAAAAATGAAATATGGGTGGAAGTCGATCACCTTTCAATGTTAGCACACTTCATCACTATCATTGATAACTTCTCTCCAGACCAACACTCCCAGATATACATTAAGGACGTAGAAAGGATTCATAGAGTACCATGTTCAATTATATCTTATTAGTATATGTGGTTTACTTCAATTTTCTGGTGATGTATTCAGTAATACCATGATACAAATTTGAGCTTCAAAACTATCTATCATCCTCAAATTGATGGTCTGTCTGAAATTTAAATTTAAACATCAGAGGACCTGTTGAGATCATGGTTTTTGTATTTCAATGGTGGTTGGGATCAAAACCATCATATAGTTGTGTTTTCTTACAATATTATCTTTCACTATAAAATTTATACTGATCTTTAGGAATACCTCTATAGTAAGAAATGTAAAACTCCAATGTATTGGAATGAAGTTGGAGTAAGAATGATACTGGGACCAAAGGACGGTTATGAAACAATCAATAAGGTTTGGGCCAATTAGTATCATATCATGGAGCCTCAATGTTTGAAGATATGATCATATGATAAATGCTGATCTGATCCAGAATTTTAATTTTTGAGTAGGTGTTTCTAGGATTTTGTCCCTAGTAAAATAATATGTGATTTAGGAAGAAATGAAAAATAAATCCATAGGTGTATTGGTCCCCTTGAAATTATTGATTATATTACACCTGCAGAATATCACATGGGTATTCCAAAAAATAAATATCAAGTACATGATGTTTTTCATGTATCTATATTGACGAAGTAAATACCCGAACCTTCACATATACTAAAAAAATATGTCATACCACTGGAGTAGGATATTTCTTATAAGGGAAACCAAGATGAAATTCTAGATAACGGAGAGAATGATCTAATAAAAAAACCACTAATGTGGTTAGAGTTTTATGGAGATACCTGTAGTTAGAGTAATCGATATGGTAACTTGAAAATACATTGATTTATAATTATCCTAATTTTTTTTGTTTCATTTAGATTAATATTGAAGGATAAATACATTTTAATAGGGGTTGAATGTGACAACCCGAGTTTTTATGAACATTTTCTTTGAATAAATAACATTTATATGATGTATGGGGTTATAAAATACACTGAGTTAATATATTGAGGTACTCTACACTAGGATATCCTTGTGCTCTATGAAACACTAGCTTAGCTTCCGCTACATGCAACACTATGTTTCCCGGATAAATAATATTATTATTATAATTTTTTAATAAGGATAGTTATAAAAAATATGTTAAAATTATTAATATGAATATTAATGACTAATTTTAAAAAATAAATTATAAAGGTATTAATTAAATAAATTATATTTATAATAAAATACTTAGTTTTTATAATTCTTGTATTATATAGAAATACTATTTTATAGCAAATGTCTCTTTTTTATGTCAATCGATAATAGTTAATAAAATTAATTTTTACACATTTATAAATTGAATTTAATAGAAAAAAAAATTTAATTTTAAAATTAAAATTTCAAAATTACGTTACGTTGAATATTTGGAATTTTCTAAAATATTTCATTTTTGGATGAATAGTGAAAAAATAATGATTTTTAATTGAAAAATACTCATTCATCTAATTTATTTTTTTAATTAAATTTTATTATAAATTAAATTTCATGTAAAATTAATTAAATTATACAAAATTAATTAACATAATGTCATTGGGATCAATATCACATTGTAATTGGATATAAAAACATTTTACATTTTTTACATTTTCACATTAAAAAACATGTTGTTTCATCATATTTGTAGGATTAATTTTAAATTAGTTAATGATAATTATTTTATGTTAATCTAAAATAAAGGATTTGATATTTTTAATCTTCTTAATTTATATTTAATAATAAGTTAATAATTTTTTTACAAAAATATTATTTAAATCTTCTAACACCCGAAGCTTCCACAGTACACTTCTCTTTGAATAATACAGTAGCGTGTGTTGTACGCAACTTCGAGTTCTAACACACACCAAAACCAATCAAACTAGCTGTTATGAATAGTAATACCCAATTTTTTAAATTTTATAAATTTAATCATTTAAAATGGACTTCATTTTTGGATTCGGAAGATCGAAATCAGCTTAGGGTGAATTTTTGGTATTTTTCTAAAAACATTCAATTTTTCATGAATAGTGAAAAACACTTAGTTATTGTTGAAAACCAAATTTTTATTTAAATAATTATTTATTTTATTTAAATTTAATTTAGGTCAAAATAGATACATAATACCTATATAAGTTCAATGTAATTCATTGGAGTCGGTTTATAATAATTTTAGATATATAAAAATTTTATTGAACTTTTAACCGTCTTTTACCCATCTCCTAGGAGAATTTGAAAATTCACATAAAACTTAATTTTACCATTTTTGTGAGTAGAATATTGAATATCTGAGAGACATTGTTAATATCAAAAAGTAAAATGTGGTTCATTAAGATAAAAATAATTTTTGGTGAATAGTAACTTTTTACTTTTATTTACCACGACTAAATGTAAATAGGGCAATTAAGGGTAACAATTATAGTATTATTACCCTAACACATGTCCTAATTCTATTGGCTAAGTATAATTTGACCAAAAACAACCATATGAATAAAATATGAACCTCTTTGGTTCAGTTGGATTAGATTAGGACATTTATTATTATTTAATTCAAAGAAGATTTAAAAGAGTTAAAATAATAGATTAATAAATAAAACATTTTTATTATAGGGTTATACATAAGATAAATTGAATTATAAATATTAATTATAAATATACAATGATTTACTATATAATGGAATTTTATAAATATTTTTTAAGCATTAAATAATTTTATTTATTCATTACACAATGATGATGCAGTAATTACGTTATTAGTGAAATATAAAAATAATTGATATTATAAAGACCCAAATAAATATAATTTGAGACTTTTAATGAATTACACTAATTTTATTGGTTAATGTGACATATTAGGGTTGATTTAAAGAATTATTTTCAAAGTAATAAAGCTTTTATGAATTTATCAGAAACAAAATACTAAATAGTGTCAAAATGAACATAAAAGAGTTTTTAAAACAAATATTATATTATTAATTAATATTCAATTCCTAAAAATATAAGGTTTTACCAAGAGACATATATAATTATTGGTGTGTCATTAATTAACCACTTGGGGTACTCTTATAAGTTTATAGTAAGTTTATTAACCATATAATATAAAAATACAAAGAGGCATGGTAAATGTGAAACTAATTAACTAAGTGTTAAAACTAAAAGATAAGGTTAATATAGTGACCCAGACCTGTCTAAAACCTATTGGTTGGGTGGTTTTATACCCATCCCTGCCTTATCCTTTAAATAAGTCACTTTGGAGCTATCAGAATCTGAATATAAATTTATTATAAAGTAATATTTCTAGCCATTCCTAAGGTGCCCCTCACCTCTCTTATAAAAGGGCACCCACATTCTCTCAATTTAACACCATCAAAGCCTTTTGGATCAGAAAACACTTACCCAAATATCCTCTTAGCTTATCTCACTTCAACCTAGAGGCCTTAGTTTGATCAGAAATCCATCCTATGGAGCCCTTTTGATCAAATCAAAAGGAAGAACCCGAAAATGAGGTAATGTTTTCACCACCATCTATTAAGATTATTTTTTCTTCCAATTTTTATTTATTTGTTATTTGCATTATAAAATAATAAAACCATTATCTTCCATATACTGTGATGTTATTATAAATATGGTACAACCATATTTAGTATTCTATCCATCCCTTGGATGACATGTCACCATGTATGTGTACGTACGACTTACCGTCTCCACGTCGTGGTGTAATTTTTATTCAATACATTATTATTTAAATGGGTATAAAAATGATCTTTAATTAATTTAAATTAAAAATATAAAATTCTAATAATTATTTATATATGATACACCATCCAATTATATAATATTTTAATATCAAATGAATGATATTGTCGCTCGTGCGTACGAACAGACTAACTTCTCTACGAACGCGATGAGATTCATTACCCATCATATCCATTCAAGAATAATTTTCATTTTATGATTAAAAATAATGTTTAAGGACTTGATATCATTCTGGATATTAATAAGATACATCCTATGGAAAACAAACATGACTTATGTAACAAAACATATAAAAGAAAACGAGTAAGTGAACACCCAAAACGACGATAATACTAAAATATTATTAAAAAAACAATATTAAATGATCATATATAATATCATATTTATGTACATGATTCTTGTATAATTAAATAACAATGATTTAACTATTATACAGGAGGTTAACCTACCCTCTACAAGGAAAAGTACAAGGTAAGGGTTAATTTCACTATCTCTTCTTTATCTAAGGTTGTTTATACATAATTATCTACTGGGACCTCTTTATCATCCACAACCATGTTTCATAAAAATGTATTTCAAAACATTCCTACTATTTTATAGAATATGGGTTAAAGTCATTTATACCCCTGTTTTACTTTTTATAAGATGTATATAAAGTAATCTTTTTGTTGTTTTTCTAAACAAGGTCCTTTTTAACCTTTTCGACAAAATTATGGTAAGAATGTCTTTTTGAACTTATACGGCGGGTGTGGCTATTTTCTGCCATTATAAAATCGTCGAATCTTCACTTACAAGGTTATAATAATATTTTCCATGTTAATGTTTTCTTTTATAATTGTGCAACTTGTAAATTATTTCAAAAAAGAGATATTTCTCTCAAATAGTTTCGATTTCATCTATTTCAACATCCTTTGATGGATTTTAAGCTTATTTGAAGTTGATTTATTATGATATAAAACATCCATATTGTATTGAAGGTTTTTTGATATGTTTAAATGTGGGTGTGTCATTTTTTACCATTCATGGTTTATGGAGAATGTATTGACATTTCAAATTCTTTTTTCAATATGAATGTTTATGTTATGTTTAATCCTTTTCATATGAGGAATGCATTGGACTTAGTATGTGATGGGTGGAACCCACTATAGCTACTCTATGCATCGGTATGACTCATGAGACAAACTACTGTCTTGACATAAGGCCTGGAAAGAAACTTATTTGTAGTCTTGGAACAAGGCCATGACTATTGGGTTATGGTAGTCTGGCATTATGAATTCCATAATTATGAAAGTGGTTATTGATATTGCATGTGATTATTATACTATTAGAATATCCATGTGAATAAGTAAATGGAATTATTTCATTTTATATTTTCCAAATTATGCTGAAGTTCATGTTTAAAAGGATTTTGTTTTAGTTATACATTTCCTTAAATGTCAATGTTTATTTATGAAAGTTTCTGCTATATTGTTATCCTTACTGAGCATCTGAGCTCAACCCTTTCAATGATTTATTTTTCCCATGATGTGAAGTAGTATTTTATGAATGACCTGCGGGGATAGAATGAGGGGATATGAAGAGAAGATGTTGTTGTAGTTTTTTTTACTTTATGATGTAATGTAAGACTTATGAATATATATAGTGTTTCCAAGGCTACTAAACTAATCGGTATTTTGAGACTTGATCTTTTGTAATCAGGCCAATATTATGTAATAATGCAACAAATCTGGGTAAATGGGGTTGAGGTGTTACAATTGGTATCAGAGAATGTTTAGTACAAACCTTGGAAGTTAGATTTAGATAAACTCTGATTAGAGCACATAGACTGAAGATGGACTTTGAGGATTAGTATAGAAAAACATCCTAGAATATTGGAATTGTAGAGATTTTGTGAGTTTTATGAGAAATAAATTCCTACCTTGATACGAGCAGGTGGTGGCGGCTCTGGCACAGATATACCTAGGGGTAAAACCTGAAAACATAGCTTTGAGCTAGACTCGAAGGGGAACTGGTGCATGACAACAGACATTGCTGCACTCTTGGTTACAACACTCCTGGGGGATATGCATAGGATGATTCTCATTTTCTTTACAAACCATTATTATGGGTTTATGAGTATATACATCCTAAAAGATTTTTTTTATGATTATGGATTATATCCATAAACTGTTCAATATATGTTAAGTGTTTTACAAGTTTGGATTTATGTATTTTGATTTATAAACTAATCTAGTGTATAAAATTGTTTAGAAATGGTTCCTAGTGGAAGGAATTAAAACTGTATCAATGCACGCATTCTATGTAGGGATATCCCTCCTACTCAAGATAATTATAGGGGAGCTGGTGATACAACTGGTGCTGATCAGCATATCACCATATAGGGACAACTCACTCAGGTTATGAATAATAACTTTACCCTTATGGACCACCTTGATCCGTAGCATGGAGGATCAATGTTAGATCACTTCATGAGGCCACAACCACCAACATTCAATGGGGGTACAAATCCACTAGTATATGAGAAATAAATAAATTCCTTAGAGAAAATATTCCACTCTTTGGGGAGTAGCGAAAGTAAAAAAGTTTTCATGGCAGTTTACCACCTCACTGGAGATACTAATCAATTGTGGTCACTGATTCAAAACACAATGGAAGATGATGAAGTATAAAATATGTAATATAGGGAGTTTAAATAGATTTTCATTGAAAAATTCTTTCCTCGGGACCATCGAGCAGATATGGAAAGTCAATTTCTGAGTTTGAGGAAAAAAGATGATGATAATGTCACAAAGTATAAGGCTAAATTTACAAGTTTAGTGAGGAATGCTACAGATTATATACGTAACCTAAGAAGTAATATTGATCATTTCATTTATGCGTTAAATCCTTTTATTCGTCGAGTATTAGTCTCACAATCCTTATCTTCATACAAAGAATTTTTCTCATGTTCTATCAAGACAGTAAAATAACTCTCTAAGTATTACGACTTTTAAGAAAAGAAAGAGAAGAAGTTATCTGCAGATCACCTTGGAAATGGAAATAAGGGGAAGAAGAGAAAAGTCGAATATCCATCCTGTAATAAATGTTGGAAGAAACACCCTGGTACATGAATATAGGTAATGAGAGTCTGTTACATGTTTGGTGAAAAAGGCCACCACGCTCATTATTGCAAGGGGGAGAAAGAAGATATCAATATTCAATGCTACGATTGTAGGGATATGGGATATTATGCAATTTAATGTCATAAGTGTCAGGGAAACATACTTTAGAAAAGTCCAAGGGATCAAAGAAAAGATTATTTTATCACTACTGTTGAGGTAGAAGCTCCAAAAGATGTGGTGTCAGGTAATTTAATGGTTTCATCAAGTTTAGCCAATGCTTTATTTGATTCTAGATCATCGAATTGTTTCATATCATCCCAGTTTGCTAAGAAAATTAGATATTTCCAAATTTGATTTTACAAGGGAGTTTTCAGTTAAAACTTCCAAGGGAAGTATCATCACAACAATGTTTTGTGAATCAGTCCCCATTAGAGCATATAAATGTTCTTTATCTTCTCATGTCATCGTCATATCCATTATTAAATTTTATGTAATCCTCGGTATAGATTCGATTTCCGACCATGATGTAAAAATTTATTATAAGAAGAAGGAGGTTACAATTTTTTGTGATGATGACGAGAAACACCTTATCTTTAGAGAAGAATCATCACCACCTAACTCTTATCTACATCCACCCCCAGTAGCTCAACTAAATTCTATTATTGGGAAGGAAGAGAATGAAATGAATGTGGGTGAGGAAAGGAATGCTCAAATAGAGGATGTACATATTGTGAGAGAATATGTTGATGTGTTTCTAGAAGATTTACCTGAACATCCTCCAGAATGAGAAATTGAGTTTTACATTGATTTAACTCCTGGATCAAGGCACATATCGAATACCCTTATAGAATGGCCACTATGGAATTATTGTAACTAAAGAAAAACCTAGAGGAATTGAGTAATAAGGGATTTATTCTGCCCAGTGTTTCTCCATGGGGATCCCATGTACTTTTTGTTAAGAAGAAATATGGATCTATGAGGTTATGTATCGACTACAGGGAGATCAATGCTATAACAATAAACAACTAGTATGACCTACCTCGCATTGACGATTTATTTGACTAAATGCATGAATCAAAATAATTTTCAATGATTGAACTTCAATAAAGATATAATCAGTTGATTGTGAAGAAGGAAGATATTCCAAAGATAGCATTTCGAACCAGGTATATGCATTATGAGTTTACAGTAATGCCATTTGGGATGACTAATGCACCCTCTATTTTCATGGATCTAATGAACATGATTTTCAAGGAATATCGTGATGAATTTATAGTTGTATTTATTGATGATATCTTGGTATACTACAAAATCTATGAAGATCATGAAAATCACTTGACCATTATATTGAAGACTCTGAGAAGACATGAATTATATGGGATGTTTAGCAAGTGTAAATTTTGGCCTCAAGAGAATTCTTTTCATGGAAATATTGTCTCTAAGGATGGAATCTCTATTGATCCTTCTAAGACAAGATAAATCCAATAATGGACAACACCAATGAGTATAACCGAGGTATGCAGTTTTATTGGTTTAGCAGGTTATTATCGACGTTTCGTCCAGAATTTTGTTCGGTTGGGTAACCCATTAACAAAGCTCACACGTAAAGGGGTTAAATTTGTTTGGACAGAAGTGTGTGAAGAATTTTTTTAAGAACTAAAGAAAACATTAGTCAATGCTCCTATATTGAGTCTTCTATCAGGGAATGATGGGTTTTTTATTTATAGTTATGCTTCATAGAAAGGACATGGTTGTGTACTTATGCAGAATGATAGAGTTATTGCCTATGCATCACGACAACAAGAAATTAATGAGAAAAAATATCCTAATCATGATCTTGAGTTAGCAGTTGTAATATTTTCATTGAAGATATAGAGACACTATCTCTATGGTGAAATATTGTGAGATATACACTAATCACAAGAGTTTGATGTATATTTTCTCAAAGAAAGAAATCATTATAAGGAAAAGGTAATGGCTTGAACTACTCAAGGATTATGATTGCACTATACACTACCACCCGGGGAAGGAAAATAATGTGGCAGATTCATTGAGAAGAAATGATCTTTGAGTTTTGAACACGATGAGATTTCAGAGGGATCCTATTTTCATGGATCTAGTAAAGATGGATATGGGAATCACCGTGGAAGATGAAACATCAATACTTTTTCAAATTTTTGCCAAACCATCATTACTAGAAAGGATAAAGATTCATAGACCGATGATAAAGAGTTTCAAAAGAATATTAATGTTGTGAATGATGGGATATTGAGTGACATTGTATATGAAGATGGAATTTTGAAATTTGGGTAGAGAGTTTGTGTTCCCGATTTACCAGATCTAAAAAGGGAATTGTTGGATGATTCACATAGTTCCAATTTCTCTAAACACCATGGGAGAACCAAAATGTATAGAGATTTGAAAGAAAATTTTTGGCGGGACAACATAAAGAGGGAGATTGTGGATTTTTTGTCAAGAAGTATGCTTTTTCAATGTGTGAATGCAGGAAGGCAAAAACCTAGAGGGGTCATGCAACCTCTTCCCACACCTGAGTGGAAATGGGATAATATTACGATGGACTTTGTCATGGGACTGCCAATGAATCCTAGAAGGAACGATGTGATATGAGTTATTGTTGATCATCGTACAAAGTCAGCACATTTTCTTGAAATAAGAGAAGATTTACCACTTGAACGTCTAGCAAGACTATATATTATTGATGTTGTAAGACTTCATGAAGTACCCCTATTGATTGTTTCTGATCGTGATCCATGTTTTACATCAAGATTCTAGAAATGTCTTGAGAAAGACCTGGATACTGAGCTTCGTTTGAGCACTGCTTACCACCCCGAAACTGATGGACAATCATAATGGACTATTGAAACCTTAGAATAAATTTTGAGATCGCGCTCACTTTACTTTCAGGGTATGTGGGATCAATATTTACTTCGTGTAGAATTTTCCTATAACAATAGCTTCCATTCAAGTATTCTGATGGCACCATATGAAGCATTATAAAAGAAGAGATGTCACACACCAACCTATTACGATGATGTTGGTGAATGAAAACTTTTAGTCCTAGAACTGGAGGAAGAAACGATGGAAAAGGGGAAGGTAATCCAAAACCACATCAAAGCATCTCAAAGTGGGCAGAATAGCTATGCTAATAACTGAAAGAAGGATTTGGAATTTCAGTTAGGGGATCATGTTTTCTTGAAGGTATCTCCATGGAAGGGTGTTATACGTTTTGGTAAGAAGGTAAAATTGAGTCCTAGGTACATCGGACCTTTCAAAATTATAGAACGAATTGGGGCTGTAGCTTACCAGTGGGAAATGCCGCCAAGTCTCCCCAAAGATCACAATGTGTTCCACGTATCACTATTTAGAAATTACATGCCTGACCCATTGCATGTACTCATGTATGAGGATGTATAACTGGTACCCAATCTATCTTATTGTGATGAGCCCGTCAGGATTCTTGATACCAGAGAACAAGTGTTGAGAAAACAGATGACTCATCTTGTAAAAGTTCTATGATGAAACCCTAAGATGGAAGAGGCAATGTGGGAACCCGAGGAACTTACGAGGAAGAACCACCTGAGTCTTTTTATGCAGTAATATTCTAGAAATTTTGAGGTTGAAATTATTTGAAGGATGGGAGAATGTAACACCCCAAACTTCCACGGTACGCTACTCTTTGAATAATACAGTAGCGTGTGTTGTATGCAGCATCGAGTTCTAACACACACCACAACCAATCAAACTAGATTTTATGAATAGTAATACCCAATTTTTGAAATTTTATAAATTTTATCTTTAATATGTACTTCATTTTTGGATTCGTAATATTCAAATTATCTTAATGTGATTTTTTGGTATTTTTCTGAAAACTTTCAATTGTTGTTGAATAGTGAAAAACACCAAGTTATAGTTTAAAAAAGGATTTTTATTAAAATAATATTATATTATATTTTAATTATTTTAGGTAAAAATAGAAACATAATACCTATATATGTTCAATGTAATTCATTTGAGTCAGTTTATAATAATTTTAGATATATAAAAATTTTATTGAACTTTTCACCGTCTTTTACCCATCTCCTAGAAGAATTGGGAAATTCAAATAAAAATAAATTTTACCGCTTCTGTGAGTGGAATTTCGAAAATCAGAGAGACACGGTTAATATCATGGAGTAAAATGTGGTTCAATAAGATAAAAATAATTTTTGGGGAATATTAACTTTTTACTTTTATTTAACATGGTTAAATGTAAATAGAGTAATTAAGGGTAAAAATGATATTATTATTACCCAAACAGATGTCATAATTCTATTGGATATGTATAATTATACCAAAAACAATCTTAGTAATAAAATATAAAGCTCTTTGGTCCACCTGGATTAGATTAGGACATTTATTATTATTTAATTCAAAGAAGAGTTAAAAGAGTTAAAATCGATGTTTAATAAAAAAACATTTTTAATATAGGGATATACATAAGGTAAATTCGATTATAAATATGAATTATAAAGATAAAAATATTTCCTAAATAATGGAATTTTATTTATAATTTTTAGACATTAAATAAATTTATTAATTTATGACACAACGATGATGCAATAATTATCTTTTTAGTAAAATATTAAAATAATTGATATTATAAATTCCCAAATAAATATAATTTGAGACTTTTAATTAATTAAATGAATTTTATAGGTTAATATTACATGTTAGTCTTGATTAAATGCATTAGGTTCGATGTAATAATGCTTTTATGAATTTATCAAAATCAAAATACCAAATTGTGTCACAATTGACATAAAAGAGTTTTTTAAAAACAATATTATATTATTAATTGATATTCAATTTCTAAAAATCTATGGTTCGGCCAAGAGAATTATATAATGATAGGTGTATCATCAAGGAACCACTTGGGGTTCTCATGGAAGTTTATAGTATGATTATTAACCATATAATATAAAAAAAATAAGAGACATGGTAAATGTGAAACTAATTAACTATGAGATAAAACTAAAAGATAAGATTAATATAGTGACCCAAAGATGTCTAAAACCTACTTGTTGGGTGGTTTTAGACCCATACCCACATTATCTTCGAAATATGTCACTTTGAATATATTATAATCTGAATATGAATTTATTATATAATAATATTTCTACCCTTTCCTAAGGTGCTCTTCACCCTCTTATAAAAGGCAACTCACCCTTCTCTCAATTTCACATATTCAAAGTGTCTTGGATCGGCCAAAACCTGAAAATATCCTATAATATTCCCTAAATTCAACCTATAGTCTTTAGTTTGATCATAAAGCCAACCTACAGAGCCCTTTTGATCAAATCAAAAGGAAGAACCCGAAGAAGAGGTAATGTTTTCACCACCCACTTTCCAGTTCCTTTATTCTTTCACATCTTTATTTTTTATTTAGAATATAAAATAATACCTCCAATATCTTCCATATAATGTGATGTTATTATAAATATGGTACAACCATATTCGGTATTCTATCCATCCCTCGGATGACATGTCACTATACGTGCGTACGTATGGCTAACTGTCTCCACGTCGTGGCGTAATTTTTGTTCAATACATTATTATTTGGATGAGTATAATAATGATGTGTAGTTCATGTAAATAATAAATATAAAATTATAATTATTCTGTATATATGATACACCATCCAATTATATATTATTTTTATATCAAAATAATGATATTGTCGCTCGTGCGTACGTACGAACTACCTTCTCCACGAATGTGATGAGATTCATTCCCCATCGTATCCATTCACGACTAATTTTCAATTGATGATTAAAAATAATGTTTAAGAACTTTATAAAATTCTGGATATTAATAAGATACAACTTATGGATAACAAACACGACTTCTGTAACACAACATATAAAAGAAAACGAGTAAGTGAACACCCAAAATGACGATAATACTAAAATATTATTAACAAAGTAATATTAAATGATCATATATTATATCACATTTATGTATATGATTCTTGTATAATTTATGAAAAATTATTTAACTATTATACATGAGGATAACCTACCCTCGACCAAGGAAAAGTACAAGGTAATGGTTAATTTCACAATCTCTTCATTATCCGAGGTTGTTTATACGTAATTAGCTACTAGGACCTCTTTATCATACACATCCATGTTTCTTAAAAATGTATTTCAAAACATTCATACTATTTTATATAATATGGGTTAAAGTCATTTATACCCTTGTTTGAATTTTTATAATATGTTTATAAAGAAATCATTCTGTTGTTTTCCAAACAATGTACTTTTTATCCATTTCGACAAAATTAAGGTAAGAATGTCTTTTTTAACTTATACGGCGGGTGCGACTATTTTCCACCGTTATAAAATTGTCAAAGCTTCCCTTAAAAGATTATAAGAATATTTTAAAAGTAAATGTTTTCTTTTATAATTATGTGACATATAAAAGATTTCAAAAAATATATATTTCTCTTCAATAGTTTTGATTTCATCTATGTCAACATCCGTTGATGGATTTTGAGCTCATTTGAAGTTGATTTATTATGATACAAAACATCCATATTATATTGAAGATTTTGTGATATGTTTGACTGTGGATGTGTTATTTTTATACAATTCATGGTTTTTGGAGAATGTATTGACATTTCGTATGCTAGTTTCAATACGAATGTTTATGTTATGTTTAAACCTTCTCATATGAGGAATGCATTGGACATAGTAAGTGACGGGTGGAGCCCGCTATATCTCCTCAATGCATCCATAGGTCTTATGAGACAAACTAGTTACTAGGCATAAGGCCTTGACAAAAACTTATTTGTAGTCTTGGCACAAGGCCTTGACTATGTGGTTATGATAGTCTGATATTATGCATTCCATAATTATGAAAGTGGTTATTAATATGGCTTGTGATTATTCAACTAGTAGAATATCTATGTGAAAAAGTAAATGGAATTATTTAATTTTATCTTTTCTATATTATGCTGAAGTTAATGGTTAAATGGATTTTGTTTTAGTTATACATTGCCTTAAATGTTTATGTTTATTTTTGAAATTTTCCGATATATTTTCATCCTTGCTGAGCATCTGAGCTCACCCCTTTCAATGTTTTATTTTTTCCAGGATGTGAAGAAGTATTTTATGAATGACCTATAGGGATAGTAAGAGGTGATATGAAGACAAGATGTTGTTGTAGTTTTTTTCACTTTATTATGTAATGTAAGACTTATGAATATATATAGTGTTTACAAGGCTATTAAACTAATCGGTCTTTCGAGACATCATCTTTTGTGATCATGCCAATATTATGTAATAATGCACTGACTCTGGATAATTGGGGGTGAGGTATTAAAAATCTACTAATATAAATTAATGTGATTAAGATAAAAACATGTGTACTTAGTGGTTATAATTTTATATTTAAAAAATAAATGATCAAAAACGTTTTAAAAAATCCATTTAATAATATTTTTTATATCATGTCACAAGGTTTATCAAATATTTACCATTATTGGAGGAATGTTATTTAAGGGGAACCTCTCAAGTGTTCTTACCTTTTTGTATTTTGAAGAATGTACCCCCTCCTCCACTATAAAATGGCACTCACCCCCTGACTTATTCGGACCTCACATGATATTTGAATAAAAAATGACCCATAGAAATATCCTTAAAAATTCCATCACTTCATCTTATAATCCTTAAATTTTTTAGAAACGAACTATGTAAGTACTTTGGTGAAAACCAAAATTAGTTACCATAAGGACATGTAACATACTTCAATGACAATTTTTATTTTATTTCCTTAAACACCCATAGAAATTATTATTATATAATTAATATCTAGTAAAATATTTATCATAAATAGAATTACATGTTTTATGTTAAGGATACAACCTACACATTCATACAGTTCCATAATATGGGATATGCAGTCATCATTCGTGCATACGATCGACTACCAGCTCTTAAACTGATATCATTCATTCATCCATTACCACCTCTCAATGTTTTGGAATAATGAGGAAAATATAGTTTTTATGTTATATATATGATATTTATTATGTCTTTAGGATTCTATAATTATTTTATAACACATAATAATTTTCATTCTATTTTTGTGGTATAGGATAACATCAAATTTAGATGCGTGGACTACCACCTCCACAAAGCGATGTGATATTCTCACACATTAAATTGAATTCATTAAGTATTGGGTTAATATAGATATATGTTATATAAGAAATAGTTATTAAATTATAGTGATAATTAATACATATATATCATTTCCTTCTCTTTCATCAATATGACATGAAATTAAAATAACATTCATGCATACATATGACCTACGGTCTCCCTAAATGGTGTACTTCATTATCTGTTTATAAATTTTAAATATTAAAACAACAAAATATACAGAATATATATGATATTTATATCATTTTTTACATTTTATAAATGATTAAATAATGTTCTACACAAAATTTCCAAGAGTAACAAGTCAAAATATGTATGAAAAAAATGTTTTTATTAACCAAAATGTAACATTAACATGGAATGTTTAATTAATGGGTATAAAAGGTCATAAAAAAGCATATTTGTTATTATTATATATATATATTAATATTGTTCTTTTATATAAGTATAATAATATTATATTTAATAATTTAGATTTTTTAACGAGTATGACGAGAGTTAAGACTTTATGTAAGGGGATTTTTAGTCTCACTTTAATTTCTACAAGAATTTGTCTATATTACCCAATACTTTCATTTTATAGTATATATAATGAATATGTATGAATAATATTAATATTATCCTCAATTTTATATTCATTCACATATCTATTTTATAATATCAAATTCATCGGATTTACAGTTCAAAAGATACCAAATCAGTAAAGTAAGTTTGTCTCAATATGGCTCATTTGAGACACATGTTTCGTAATGCACCTCTATTATTTATGAGGTTTATATGATTACCTCTGAAATATTATATCATAAATATCCTTATTTTTAGGATATTTTAAATTAAATGTATTGTTATTCTCTCATGTGAATTGTGAATCAATGTTACCAATGTGGTAAGAGTATATTGTTATAATCTCATTATTTATCGGGTTTGTATATTATGATAATTTTATTTATTAAATATCACTATCATATCTCATGAAAAATAATGAATTTTATTCTTATATAGTTATAATTTATGTCATAATGTAATTTTCATATTTTCCCACTATTTGTTACTAAACAATTATGAATTTTTTGTTTAGAAAATATCACTTTATTTATCTCTTTGGTCGAGAATATATATTTTATACAAAAAACATGTTATCTTAAAATGTATTAAAACATGTCATAATATTTTTAAAATACCTTTTTACCTATGTTTAACCCTTCCAAAAAATTATTTTAAAAATAATAATCTTATATATTAATGATCAAGTCTCTTTTTCAGTTATAACGATATTTAGTAAAGAATCATTATTTTATCTTGTAAGACATGGATTGAATTCTAAACCGTAATGAGTTGATATAACCTCAAATATTCTTTTGTATGTTTTAAAAAAAATGTAATTAGAAAATAATTTAAAATTTCTTTCTGTAATAAAATGTTTTTTTCAATGTGAAATGGATATTTTTTCCTAATGTGTTTTTAAAAGAGATTTTAAAATTACTTTCCATCTATGATGACATTAATTATTGTTAATCACTCATTTTTAGGGATACAATCTAAGGGTACCATTCCTATTTATTCTATATATTATTTATATTTTGATGTATTGTTTTTTATGAAAGCCATTTCTATTTAATAGGTTATGTTCAAATTAAACATGGTTGTTTTCATAGGATATGAATTGGTGAAATTATAATAAAACCTCTCAATTTACAGCAGGTTATTATGTAATGAAATGTTTATTATACCCATTTCATTTCATGGGTGATAATATATTGAATGATTATGATATTTTGGAACACGTATGTATGATTTCATTATGTGATTATTGTGATTTAGACCATCCTCTTTTGCATTTGGTAATGATTTATATCACATGATATGTTCATGGTTGGAATGGGGAGTGAACTAGGTTTAGTGAAAAACATTATCTATTAAGATGTTCTAGGGAGTGAACCATGACAACAAATATGGTGTTTTGTGTGAAACCATTCCATTAAGATATCCTTGGAATATATCCTTGAATACTATGGAACTAATTTTACATGTTTATGTGTTTTCCATATTTCAATGTTTTATTCCTAGGTTACACATTCATATATTTTTCTCTTCATTCCAAAATGATTCATGTTTTATGAACTATGAATCTTAATTCCATGACTCATGTATGTGACATTTTAAATGATATAGAGATGGTAGAGTAATGGTTTATTGGATAATTCCCAGAACATAGAATCTTATAAGGCTACCAGAAGATGAGTTTGAATGAAATTTCTAATAACACATCACCAGAGAATCATGTTGGAAAGACGGTTTTCTTTCTACAAACATAAAATAATTAGAGTTTGGTATATTGAGTCTTGGAAAATGTGGTTGGATCAAATAAGAACTTCAAAAGGTGGTAAAATATTCCACCAATCCATATTTTTCTGATTTTGATCTTCCTCGCCAAGGTAGTATAATTCGAAAGGGAAGGGAAACCCACATATTTGAAAATAAAGAGGAATTAATTTAAAGGAAACATCTATATAGGTATTACAAAATATCCATAATCCTTGTTCATAAAGGTGAGTGTATTTGGATGAGCATCAACCTCCCAGGTAGGATCTCTAAAATCTATCCTTTTTGATCGGATGATGTCCGCAATGGTATGAGGATTCTACCACATCATTTTCTCATATAATGATCACTATAAATGGGAATGGATCTTTAGATCATTGTTACTATGTCCTAGATTCTTTTTAACTCGTGAATGGGATCAGAAAATTGACCAATATATTGTAATGAATACCCAAACATAAGTTTGGATCCGTATATGCAAGTTGAATTTTCTGTATTGTAATCAACACATCTTTTGGACATTTCCTATGTCGTGGGGAATCCAATTAGGTTTGATCAACCAAATTTTAACCAAATGTAAACTCATTATGGAAGGATCCTAGTATAAGTTGAAATGTCATGAACTCTTGTTGAATAAGGGGTTCCAAACTCAAGAGATGACAGAATCAACATTATGATCCAATATGATTGGAAACTGATGTTCTAAATGAATTATATGTTCATCGGTAACCTATAATTTGATTTAAACAGGGAATGGGAATAATAATTTTGAAATATAAATTGGAGTGATTACTCCCATTGTATAATGTGTAAGGTAGTGTATAAAATCCTTCCCTTGAATTGACTATCACACTATGTGGTGTCCCCTCAATCATGATTATGATGCCAACTAAGTCTAGAAATGGAAAATAGGAACCCACTAGATGGCACACTTTCCATTTTTATAACTCCCAAATCATTCATAATGAGACAAATGAGGTTAAAAATATCCATTATATATGCAATGTGGGGACCCCCTCCCTTTATATAGCTATCATAAACATTCTAGTGACTCCCCAACCTTAGCTAGTGTGGCAGCACATGAACTAATGACATAAAATGACAGGAGTGTGAATTATAGGTTTAAAGATTATATGCACTACAATGTAGTTGATATTGAAATCATTCTATCCAAATCCACTTACCTAAATAATATAGAAAGTTATAGAAAACATACCTAATCAGATGGGATCTATAGTATTCCAGTTCCAGAGAAGACTAATGGGATTACCAATGTCCGAAAAGGGGAGAACACACCAAATGAGGACCCCACAGTTTACGAATAGACCCCTCCAGTCCCATATGGAAAATAAAATGTTTTCAATGATTAATCCCATAAAAAGGGACTGTAAGGGGTTGATCATCTTATTTATGCAGATTATATTCAAACTAAAAACCCTTATATTGTTGAGGAGTCTTCAAGGAAGAAGTTCAGTGATGAAATTATATATATTACTGCTTGAGATTGTCACAAATTATTAGCAATGAAACCACCTAATGAATGGTATAATGATAATTATGAATATCTGAATATTTTTCATTGAAACATGGAAAAACCTTGTATGCATGTACCTAGGGGAAAAGATTCTATAAGATAGACACAGATAGAAAAATCACATAAACCTATACTCTCCAAGAATATGTTCACTCCTCTAAGGGGAATATTTTTGGATTATGAGGTTGAGGGCCATCACCCCCATTGAGAATTGAAATGGGAAACACTCTGGCAGATTAAAACAAAGAGTGACTCAAAATAGAGTAACATCAACAAGATGAGATGGAGAAATTTAGATGGAAAATGCTTAAAGGTCATGTTATGATGGAACACAGTGAAGGTCCTATGACTAGGGGAAATGACCATATGCAATAAATCTCCTCTACAATAATTTAAAAGTACTAGGGAACCCCTAACATCCAAGACCCTTATGATTTTTATTATTTCGAACCAAAAAATTATTATTGGCATTGCAGAAGTGAAGATGAGTTTTGGGAAGTGGAGAGATTTAATGTGGTCTTCTATGGAATATCACTTTATATATCAAAATAATAATAATAATTGAATAGATCACATATGAATTCTCATGCATGAAATTATCCAAATTTTCACATCTAATATGAAACATCAGAGTAATCCTATAACTCATAATATCCGAGGACATACTATTCATGTCTTTTTTTTGTATGCCTCAACAACCTATATTAGGTGTCAAAACCTCTGGAGGGATCAAGATTACATCTATGGTAATGGAGTTCAAAAGTGGGTGGTGGTGGGTGATTCAATAATTTTTGTTCACCTAATGAAAGAAATGGCTCTAGATTCAACATGGAAACATCAAGTGAATTTTAATATTGCATTGACCAGTGTAATCTTACTGGATATACTATTATAGGGGATGACTTCAATTCAAGTTGGTTCACGTGGAATGTATGCAATGAAAATAAAATTGATATGTGTTTTGTTCAATTGGATGACAGAGTTTCCACCAATAGTACCCCATGAGACAGACTCATCCTAATCTTCATTATGAGCGTAACCCCATTTTAGTGGAAATCTATACCATTTTATAGTTTTCACCTCTCCATTTTGGCATCAATAATGGTTGGGTTGTCCATACAAGATATAGAAAAAAAATCCTAGAGACCCAAAATCATGTTCTAACAGACATCCCACCCCATAGAGCCTTGAGAAGTTAAGTGACACTAAAATAATTCAAAGGTAGTGGAGAAAAAAATTCAATATTGAAGCTTGATATTGACATCCAAAATGATGAACAACACCTTGAAAACATTCAAAACTATTAAAAAATCAGGACTCAACATCCAGGGAAGATGTGGATGTTCAAAAAAAAAACACTGATGACTTTTAACCACCAAGGAATGGTTGGAATGGGGCCAAAATAATGTGAAATTGTTGAAGGAAAGAGATAAAAAAAACCACAAAATTCATAGGGAGAAGATAGACCAGGTAGGGAACCATGGCATTATAATTAGTGGGAAGCTACAAACTTTTGGAAATGATAGCTTCAAAAAAGTGGATGACTATTCTAGTAAACTTAATTATGATTATGGTTTAGAAGATACACTAAATATGATTAAAAATATCCTCCCTTTCATCAATGATAGAATAACCATTGTATTTTTAGAACATCGGTCTTGGATAAAATAATGAAAACCCATTTCTCTCTTTACATAGAAAGTGTCAATGGGACTAATGGATTCACCAATAAGTTATTTATGTTTTATTTGTACATCCAACATGTGGATTTTGTGAATGATTTCAATGAATTTTTTTATCATTCTTTTCGACCATATAGAGTGAACTCAAATTTAGTTGACCTCATTCCATATAAGTATAATGTTATTGAAATCAAATACATTAGTCTAGTGGGACTCAGGAACATCGTACCTAATGTTATCAGAAAAAATAAAATTTCTATATTGGGGAAGTTATTACAAATTAGAGACGTCCAATAAAATATTAATATATTCCTGGAAATGAATTTAGAAGTATTTATTTATAGCTTCATAGAGTTTTAACATACAAAATAATAAGGTGAAATACGGGAATATTACCCTCAATATTTATATTTTTAAATATTTTGACAGTATAAAATAGAATATTTTACTCACCATCCGTAGTTAGTAAGGATTTTTAAGCACATTTGTGAGATTAATAAGTTTCATCCTTACATAATCTCAGTTTTCTATCATATTAAATGTAATCCCAAGAGGATAATTTTCATTCATAGAAGGAGTAAGGCATGGTTATCCACTCTCAGGGATTCCGATTATTATAAAAAATGATTAATTTAGTAGGTGGATTAATGAAATTGGTCATGTTAGATGCTATAAGAAAATTAAAGAACAGGGGAACTTGTGCACTCCTTCGCACTATCTTTAGGATGATGATATCATTATTTGTTGGAAAAGTGTCAAAGATAACCATATACAACATTAAAACTCTTTTATATTATTATATGAATGTTTTTGGAAGTGTCATCATCTAGAGGAAATTTTTTATTGTCACTGGTGAATGAGTTTTTATTGTTAATAAAACAATGATGGAAATGAATCTGGGGGTGAGTAATGAATCTCTTACATTAAACTAACTTGGTGTCCCACTTTTTTAGGGTTGAGTGAAAAAATAGTTCCACATTAGAATTAACAACGATATCATCCATCAAATGGCCAAATTGAATGAGAAGTCTATATCCCATGTAGAGAGTGATTTCCAAGTAAAATAAGTCATTACATCAATGATTGTTATAATTTCAATATTTATCGGTGGCCAAAGGGATTCATTTTGGAATTTAAATGAATTATTAAAAAAATTTATTAGGAATGGGTCAGTTCAAGAATGAAAACATATCATAGTTCGATAGAAAGATTGAAAAAAACCAATTCAAATGGGAGGGAATGGTATCAAAGACATGAAAATATTAAATGATTGTTTGATTAGAAAATTCACATGCAATATTCTAACCAAAATGAATGTTTTTATGAGTTTCGAATAGTCAAGTTCATGTCTAGGGTAATTGATGGGTACTCTTACCATCTTATATCCTCATTTTGGTTATAAATTAAGTATTTCATTATTGAAATTATACAGAATACCCTGTGGATGGATAAAAGGAGCTCTGATCTCAATTGAAGGAACACATGTTGGATTCATTAGCCCCTCAGGGGAACGTTTGGCATCCCTACTTATCAGATGAAAATTACAATCTTTGAGATTATGAAAAAATATAGAAAACATGAATTTATTCCCTTAAAAGTTTTCAAAGATGTTCAAAATAATAAGTTCATGGACTTTAACACTTTTGTGTGGAGGTCTCGATGAAATGTTAGGTTCAATACCAAATAACATTAGAAGGGTATGAAAATGAGTTTAACCAGGATCCCATTTTTTCTTACATATTCTATGGTCAGATTTATACAACCCTCTAAATTCATTCTCATATAGATAATTTAGAAGAACAAATTACCAATACATGATCAAATGAGGAGACCATAGAATATTATGGCCCCAGAAAGTCCCATATTATTAAGAGATGGGGAAATTGAACAACACATTTTTATTTTATTTACATATGTTAGATTATTTTATTATAATGAAATAATGACCTCAATCATGGACATCACCATAGAAACAATTCTTCAAAAAATCCATTCTTCTAAAATATTGGACAGGTAGGAAGGTGCAAAATTTGCTGCTAGAATCCATGAACAGCATCATAGAATCTGTATGGGGAGCTTGAAACAAGAAACTATTTTAATACCAACTGTCTTCCCTTAATGCTAGATCCCTGGCTATGCATAGAGATGTCCATGCTGCTGATAATGTTTTGATGGATACCATGAATAATGAAGCTGGTGATATGAATATCCTAGGGATTTTTGGAACTCCATGTATGAAAAGTAAACCATTTTCCCTCAAGTATGTGATATGGATACCTTTAAAAATATTGGGGATGAAATAAAATGATGATGGTGTGGTTGTGGGCATGCTAGGTCCATCAGGCTATGTAGTTATCTTTCATTCTCATCTGGGATTTTGTTAATAGTAGTTCTTCCCATCAAACTGGAATAGGGGTAGTTTATGAGACTAGACTATGGGAAATAGTGTATGATATTAATAATTTCATCCATCATAAATATAATTCTCCCTATATTGATTTTAATTTAAAAAATTCTATTATGGATATAAGGATAAGAACTATGAACAATCAATGAAGATCATTGATCATGGTTTTTTATATGAATAATGTTGATCAGCATAATATACTTATTTCACATGAATATAGATAGGATAACGAGGTGGAAGATGCTTTCTAAAAAAGGGTGGTCCTTAAGGATAACAGAATGTGGGATTTTAGAGCTCCTGAATACTACACCCCATTGTTGACTGATGGTTTAAGAGGTTTGTTTTACTCTGGGATTTTCAAACACCCTTGTAATGACTGACCCTGTTTGTATATTTACACTTTTATAAATACTTTTTTTGGACTGGGTTATCTAAGATCATATATTTTTTGGTAAGGTGATATTTGTACGAATTGGATGATCATAAAATTTTATACTTATATTTTCATATACTTATCCCCATGTTATACTTATGTTTCCACTGATTTACCCTTACTGATCATTTATGCTCAACCTTTATCATGCTTCCTTTCCCTAGGATATAATGATATTCCTTGTTTATTATGTGTCTAAGAAGGGTTATAGTCCTTATGAACCTAGTTAGAAATAATTTCTCTCACTTCTTTACTAGTGTTTATGTTTTTATGTTTCAAAAGACACAAAAATAATGTGGTCATTGAGAATTTAGTCCTACAATGTATTAAATGTTCAACTAAAATTATTTAATTTATATGTTTGTAAAGATACATTTTCTATATAATCAATAGTCATTATTTTTAAAAACCCTTAATATTTTAATTTCAATATCTTAAACTGCTATTATTTCTCGATCTATTCAACGAATTCTCCTAGATTCACCGAATATTCTATTAATAAGAGAAATGTTTCATCATAGATGACTTTCAAGGTATGAGTTGAAACCTTAATTCATTCCATGTTGGTTATTCAAATAAACATAGATTCTCTACTACATTCAACAGTCTTTTATAACAAGGATAAATATAATACGTTCGATTTATTGTTCATTTTTTCTATCCACGTAAGTATTCTACTAGAATATAATACATTCCTCTATCAGAAGACCCAATTTAGAAATATGTTTTTTTTCATTGAGATATATTCCTCTATAAATTTATGGATAAATAATATTTCATATTTACAGTTCCTTAATATCATCAATATCATATATAGTTTAAATGTTATTAAAACTCAAAAAATATTAGATGTGTTATGTTTCAGCTTTGTCACCTTTTAATAAACAGCTATAACTATTCTATAACTTTTGAAAATGATCCAACTACCAAATCCTTACTCTCTTAAATACAGTGATGTATAAGGATCGCATAATTCAAAAAATATTCTCAATACACAAACCAAAACATTATCACATCCAATATGAATATAGATATATTTTTCATATTCAGTTATTAAAAATAATTTAATTCATATAATAAATCTGTTATAATGATTTCAACTTAAATCCAATAATATTATTTAAAGACTATCATGATTTCTTATTGGAAACAACATATAAATTTATGAAGTTATATCAATTTCAATCCAAGGATATAAATCCAAAATTATTTCTTTAATAATTATGGATTTTAATTCCTGTTTAAAATCATATATTTTCTCCACATAAAATGCTATAAAAATAATGACATATACATAATGATATTGTAACATTGATGTGATGACTTAATTGAATCTTTAAATTTTATTTAATTATCATGTTATTTATAAATATCTAGAATCTCAACTCATCGATTAAATTTTCCTTTTAATTCACCACATATTTATTCAATTATCAAATAATGTAATCAAATTCCCTACGGGAAAATGAAATATTTGTTTGAGGACATTTGTGAGTGGTACCTGTCACAAATGGTCATTTGCAATGGGTTCCCATTGTGAATGGCCTGTAGATGAATGCATGTCTCAAAAAATACTTTGTTCAATTGGTTGTTGAAAATATTTATTTTTTGTGTTAGGGGAACCTTCCATATCAAATTAATTTTACAGGTTATATATACATCAACATTAGTGATGTAATTGATCCCCCACCATAAAAAATATTTATGACGGGGGATAAATCCCATCATAAGAAATAAAAAATAATTAAAAACATGACAATATTAACAAAAATTAAAAATTTAAAAGTAAAAAAATTAAAATTTTACCAAATATATAACTGTAAAATCATATTTATATTAAAAATGGAATATATAATATTGTAATTATCTAAATAAATATTGATATTTAAAAATATATATTCATTCAAATGTTTATCATAATAAATATGTAAAAAATACATATATTCTTGATGAGGGGTAGGGTTATCTGTTGAAGGAGGTATATAGAACTCTTCCATTGTACCATATGTCAAGCATCACATGTATCCATCATCTAATACAGCTACTCATGTTCTTAATGTTGGTCCTCAAATAGTTGATCATAGTGTCGATGAAGCTCTTCCTTCTCTCCATGATGGGTCTTTATAAATTCACCCTAATCTCACAACATATACTCATACTCTGTAGTTGATAATGATGATTCTCCATAAGCTCCCATTTCACTAGATTATGAAAACATATGAGTACTATATTAACTCTTATATGTCAATTGGGAACTAATACCAACAAATTTCCCTTTATCTAAGGCATACTTATTTGCAGGAATCAAGGTTTTGGACTCAAATATTGATTCTCTGGTGGCATGATACTATTTCGTAGACTGGATCTCATCTTGTGTGTTAAAATCCATATCCTAATATGACTCGCTCGAATGAAATTTTGAAATTAAAATAGAAAAATATATTATTTTAGATAATTTTAAAACTCAAAAAAAAATTACTAATGAAAATCTAATGTTGTAGACCACTAGTAATATCTACAGTGATAGGGTCAATTTAAATCCTACTGTAAACATGAAACACTATAATATTGGACTTCTTATCTTCATATGTGAATAATAAAATAAAAATTTTTCATTTAAAGTTATATAAATTATAAAAAAATGTACTTTCCATATTTGATCAATGAGTACTAAATGTATGACTACATGATCCATGATTAATATCCTAATTTCCCATGTTCTATCGACCTAATGATGATTTCCTCTAAAAATTATTTTCCATCATTTATGGCAAAATCCATGAAAAACATGAAAGGATTTTTAATCGATTTGATTGCTAAATAGAGACTGATAAAGAACAGTGATTACAACTTTTTCCTAGATCTTATCCTAAGAATGAAAAATATTGATGAAAACGCTCACACATGTTGCCATCCCAGAATTGGGGTCCTCATTATATCATCGTTGAGACACTATAAACTATAAAAATAATTAAAAATAGATATATAATGATTAAATAAATTTTAACCGAACTACTATATATTTACATATTATTTAATGAGAAAACATGCGCTTCAATACATCACTTGTAATATGATCTATTTTTACCCATGATTCAGAAAAATTATTTTGTAGAATATAAATCCTAGTAATGTAAAACATGATGGATGGGGAGTGGTCGGATAAGCCTATGTGAGATTGGTCATGTATGGGTTTGTCAGCAAAAGCCCACATATAATGCAGACAAAACATTTCAAACTTGACCTGACCCATATAAATACATGTGTAGGCTACTGGATTTCCTATAATATAGTCATTTAAATACTGTATGTTATTTCATTCAGAAATATTTTTGGTGAAATAATTGTGGATCAACCATAGATGGATATTTAAGGGATGTGATGGAACATTTTTCAATGGGTTAATGGTAAGATGTGACTATGTTGATGTGGTGGAGAACTGTTTCGGGAAATTTAATATAACAATCCCTGAGTGGTGATGAATGATGTTGTTCATTATATTGTGATATGAATGGATGGACCTATGAATGAATATAGATTCTCTAGATAATGAACAGTTTCATTGGAGATGATTAGGGTTCCCAAAGTATCCATTCCAATTTTCTAAATAATAAAATAAAATTAAAAAATAATAATAAATCGTCATATAAAATATTATTATTATTATATATTTTTTATAATTGAAACCATATGCATGGGATATGGGATGCATTTTATTAGAGGTGGGATGTCACACCAAATTAATATGGATAAAAATTATTATATAAATATTATAATTTCATGTTAAAAAAATAAATATAGATCTATTTAAAATTCAGACGTGAATGAATGGTGATTTATAATGGATATTACAAAGACAAATAATATTTCATGGTCTACTAAATATTTTTTATTTAAAAACATTAATGATAGAGAACTATACTTTATAAATGTAATATTTGTTTGAATAAGGCATATTGGTAAGCCGGCAATAGTGTGTGATCAACCTGCATTGGCCCACCCCTGTGTGAGGACAACCCACATTGGTTTAAGCTTTTATTAGTCAAACTTTTTAGGCTCACCTCTCCCTTTATATTCCCAATATTCAAAAACCATGTGGGATATAGTCCCATTTTTTATCTATAAAAACTCCCATGTGGAAGAGAACAATAAAAAATACTATGGTAAAATACCCAAAAAAATAATTCAAATAAGACAAAAAT
Organism: Viscum album; assembly: GCA_963277665.1. Lineage (NCBI taxonomy): Eukaryota > Viridiplantae > Streptophyta > Magnoliopsida > Santalales > Viscaceae > Viscum > Viscum album. Next base: position 82,096 of record CAUJRU010000332.1, on the reverse strand, counting down.
ATGTTAATTTGTAAAGACCCGCAAATTTCAAGGAAATTTTTTTCTTAATTTTCTTTGGAATTTTACAAGAGCGCAGCTTCAGACGGCACCTGATTCCGAGGCCCGGTGTGCCCGGAATCAATTTCCGAAGTTTTGCTCGGGTACGTTCAGTGAACGGACGAGCGGGTTTTTCTATCTTTTGAACCGGTGCCCGGAATCGAATTCTGAGGGCACCGATGAAATCGCAGCACCGGTATTTGCTTAGAAACGCCTCTTCCGGAGTTGCGTTTGCTCAGACGTGGTTTTTAGATTTTGCGGCTTTAAGTCAGAAATAAAATAAAGTTTGTGCGACAACTTTATTTTATTTCACTTAAGCTGCTTGGAAGCCACTTGAAGTCACTTTAAGACGGCTTGAACTGAGTTGAACTGGATAGGATGATATCCAGAAATATCCTACCCCCTTGGTAGGATATTTGTGCGGTGGGGCCCGCACGAGCCCTGCCGTTTCTTTCGTTAAGTAACGCACCCGCGAAAACCCGTCAAAATAACTGAAAAGTCAACCGACGCGTTTTCTTTAATTCTTAACAGACCATTTAATTGGGCGGTTTATTTCGTGAATTAAATGGACTATTTCTTCGTGAATTAAATGGGTCGTTTCTTTCGTTGAATTAATTCAACGAATTGATGGATCGTTTCTTAACCGGTTTCGTGTTGGCATGTTTATAAAATAAGACCAACATAAAAATCCTTGGAAAGGATTTGAGAGAATCTTCGTTCCTCCACCCTCTCCGCGAAGAACGCGAAGAACGCGAAGAACGCGAAGAACGCGAAGAACGCCGAACCCGGAAGTCGACGACGCTTTCGCCCGAGACGTTCTTCCGATCTCCGATCTCCGTTCACCGACCATTCGAGGTGAGTGATTTCGGATTTCCTCTCAAGTTCTTTTCTTTAGTTTTAAACGAAACACAGATTTAAATATTAATAATTTAAATCTGTTGTTCTTGATTTGTTGAGCTCGCCGGCTCAACGCCGGTTTCCGCGACGACGCGACACCTTCCCGCGACGACGCGACGATCGATCTCTTCCGCGAAGAACGCCCGCGCTCGACGATCATCAAGGTAGGGATTTGATTGTGATTCTTTTTCCCCATGCTTATTCTTTTTAAGTGAAGAACATGATCTCCGACAATTTTAATCTATTTAAAAATTGTTGTTGATTATTCCTCCCGTGATTTATGACTAACGCGGAGGTTGCGGGTCTAGCGGACAAGACCCGACAACCCTCCGCCGATCTCCTTGTTGTGCGGATATGGCGGACGACGACAAACCGTGCGGCAGAGGCAATCTGTCGATCCCGCAGTGAAGATCGGCCCCCGGGAGGAGCAACGGTGCAGACGGGAAAGAAATCGGGCCACCGGAGCATCTCCGGCGGCCCGCGGAAGGCGGCGGCGGCGCGGGTCGCCGGCGCGGCGGCGCCGGCGACCGGTGGCGGCGGCGCCCGGCGCGCCGCCGTGGAGGAAGCCCGCCGCGGCTGAAGCCGCGGCGGCAACGGCGACCGGTTCCGCGGCCGCGCGGAACCGGGACGGACGCGGCGGCCCGGCCGCGTCCGCGTGACAGGCGTCCCCCTGCGGGGGCCGCGTTTCCCTCAAAGCCGCGGGGTTGACCCGCGGCGGCAGCCCCTTCGGCCGCTCGGCCGAAGCCGAGCCGGCTCGGTCCGGTCGGCCGGGCCGCGCCCAGGCCGGACCGGACCCGGCCGAGCCGGTTCGGGCCGGTTCGGGCCGGCCCGGTTCGGGCCGACCCGGTTCGGCCGACCCCAGGGGGGGGTTCGGGCCGGGTCGCCCCGGACCCGGAACCCCCATTTCGGGCCCTCTTCGGTCCATCACCCATATCTTGGGCCTGGGACCTCCGATTGACGAACCGTCAGCGGCTACGCGATCCTTGGATCGAGGCGGTCGTTTCGGTATATTATACTCAAGGTTTCGGAAGACTTTGGGTTCGGCCGGGTTGGTTCGTACACGAAACCAACCGGGCCCTCGGAGCGGAAACGCTCATAACTTGAGCTACGGACGTCCGAACGACGTACCGTCAGCTGTGGTAGTTTCCTCTAAGTGAGACGGAACTTTTGGCATACTCCGCCCGAGGATCGGATACAGGCGGAGTACGGTCGGGTTGGTTTTTCCCTAAAAAACCAACCGGGCCCCTGGGACGAAAATGCCAATAACTCTCAGACCGGGCGTCCGATTGACGCGCCGTCTGTCGCGTTGAGATCCTGTTGTCGAGACGGAACATTTGGATACATCAACTTCGGACTACGTGTCAGTTGATGTATCAGCCCCTCGGCTCGTGGAGCGGACCCTCCTAAACGAGCTCGCTACGTGCGGGAACCCTAGCGCTGGCTGTGACCTCGACGACAGAGCAGAGATCCTCCGTGGACTGCGACGACGGCAGAGCAGAGATCCTCCGTGGACTGCGACGACGGCAGAGCAGAGATCCTCCGTGGACTGCGACGACGGCAGAGCAGAGATCCTTCGTGGACTGCGGCGACGACTGTGCAGAGATCCTCAGTGGACTGCGTCGACTACTGCACTCAGCGATCCTACGCGGATCAGTGCCCGATCCTATGTGGGTCCTACTACCGGTTCTGTGTGAGCCACTGCCTACCGGTTCTGTGTGAGCCACTGCCTACAGGTTCTGTGTGAGCCCGATCCTGTGTGGGTCTTCTGCGGGGGTTAGTACCTATCGATCCTTCGTGGGTCCGACGACTTAGACGGATCAGTGATCGTCTTTGACGTCATCTGAAAAAGTATACCTGGTTGAGCTGAATCTTATGTTACTCTCCTTTGTGGATTATGTTGAACCATCCTATGTGGATTTACTGTTTACTCTCCTTGTGGATTTGAGTCTTGCTTTCCTTTGTGGATTGAGTTGTTCTTGAGCTCGTGAGAAGAGCTAGAATTGGGGACTTAGGTATATGTATGGGCATATACCTAAGTCGAGTCAGATGTTACTTCGTGATTGCATCTTTCTTTTGTGCTATATCCTTTGTGGATTTCGGGAGACCTTCGGGGGTCTCGGGGTCCTTACTGAGTAGCTTGTACTCACCCCTGCACGGGCTATGCCCGCACCTTGTTGTGTTGGTTGCAGACGACGGACAGCGCTGATCACGGTTGGGGCGTGGAGCAGGACGGTACCTGGAGGTGGACCACTGGGCGGGACGTGCTCGGAGCGGACGTGGGACCCGAGGAGCCTGGAGGTTATCTGTACCCACCCTTCAGGTGGGATTGCCAGTGGACGACACGAGGCCGCCGTCTTTTCTTCAGTTGCTGTTTTTCTTTTCAGTTGTACTTTACAGTTGGGCTTGTATTTCCGGCCCCTTTACTTTCTGCACTTTACTTTCCGCTTGCTGACTCTGTGTGGTTGTTACTTATAAAGGCAATGCCTTCCCTGTTTACTGGGATTTTACGCCTTGGTGCTAGTCGCCAGCCCCTGGCCTATGGAAGGCGGGCTTGGGGTAGTCACGGCACGGGCCCCGAGGACGGGTCGTGACAAATTGGTATCAGAGGTGGTCGGTTCTACCGCAGACTCTGATCATCCTTTCTTTCCATGTGAAGCAATAGTGTTTAGTGTATTGAGTGTGGTTATCAGTTCAGGGAGCCCAGTGTTGGTGCGGCGGCCGACGTATCCGTACACCAGGACCCTGACTCCTGATTTCCGACTCAATGCATGAAAACATTGATTGCGTATGTGGTTCAAGTTTTTCTTTGTGATTGCTTGTGTCAGCTCACCGGGTATACTGATCTGCTTTATGAAAGTCTCAAGTTTTCCTTGTGATTACTTGTGCCAGCTCACCAGGTATACTGTTCTGACTGTGGTGCTCTTGTTCTCCTTTTCAGGATGGCCCCGCGACGACTGCCAGCTAGGGTTCCGAGTGTAGGGCGCGACGGCAGCCCACCGAGCGACGAGGCCTCGGTGCAGGGCCCTTTGCCAGCAGTGGCACCGGCGGTAGCCTTACCCGCCGAGCCACCGATGCTTCCAGTACCAGACGCTGACGATGCACGTCGCCTCAGGGCACTGCACGAGTTTCAGAGCCAGCGACCGCCTAGGTTTCGCGGTGACGCGGACCCCCAGGCCGCCGAGGACTGGCTAGAGGCGGTGGTACGGATCTTCAGGCTAGTGAGGACACCAGCGGATCTCATGGTGATTCTCGCAGCGAGCCTCCTGCAGGCGGCGGCAGGACGATGGTGGAGCCTGATGCTCCAGGTTCACGATGAGGCATCCTTGCTCTGGGCGGACTTCGAGAGCCTCTTCCGCTCTGAGTTCGTCCCGGCCACCCTCCGAGCGGTGCGCATCCAGGAGCTTCTCCAGCTGCGCTAGGGCAGCATGACGGTCGCTCAGTACGCGGCGAGGTTCACGGACCTATCTCGCTACTCGACCGACATGGTACGGGACCCCTTCTTCCGGGCCCGGACCTTCGAGCAGGGCTTGCGACAGGAGATTCGGGCGTCGCTGATCTCCCTCAGCATTCCGACCCAGGCGGGAGTGCTGGAGCGAGCCCTCCTGATCGAGAGCTTCCTGGCAGAGCCTTCTTCAGCGGCGAGACCTAGCGCAGGGCGGCAGGTAGCTGAGTCATCGGCAGCTGGTAGCCGACGGATGACTCACGGGTCCAGGCAGACCAGACCCCCACGCAGACGGCCTCAGGACACCAGCTCAGCAGTACGAGGCACACAGCGGAGTGCCAGCCTTTCGAGAGGCAGGCTGTGCTACTCTTGCGGCGGGCAGGGTCACATGGCTCGTGACTGCCCGACTCGCCGATCAGAGGAGCAGCAGACGGTGGAGGGGCCACCCAGGCAGAGGCAGAGGGTCGACCGTGGCGGTCCGCAGGGAGGAGGTGGACGAGGCAGAGGAGCTGGCCGAGCAGCGGGTGGTGGGCGACGCTTCCAGGCTCTACCCCCACCACCACCAGGAGGGCCACCTCGACCCCAGGGAGCTGGCGGGCAGAGACAGGCCCAGCTCCAGGCAGTGGAGGCCTACGACCCCGACATGCCAGAGATGATTCGAGGTACGATCTGTGTCTATTCCACCCTTGCTGCAGTACTTATAGACACAGGAGCGAGTCACTCTTTCATAGCCTCTGCCCTTGTTCGGAGCTCGGAGATTCCGACTGAGCCGTTGGCTCGATCCTTACGGCTAGAGACTCCTACGGGAGCAGACTCGACGATTACGCACTGGTGCCGGCAGTGTGAGCTTACTCTAGGAGGCGAGAGCTTCGGCTGGGATCTCCTTGTAGCGGCGTCGAGGCCTTACGACGTCATCTTGGGCATGGATTGGCTATCCACGGTTCATGCCCAGATCGACTGTTTTAGGCGCAAGGTGCGATGTGTTCGTACCGACGGGAGCAGGTTTACCTTCACCGGCGAGAAGGGAACCTTTGCAGCACAGGATGGACTTCCGCGGAGGAGAGTGCAGCCCATCTCTCATCAGTTGGCTAGCCTCATCCTAGAAGCAGTGGACATGCGGAGTCCGGCTTTTCCTGCAGTGGTGGACCAGTACGTGGACGTCTTTCCCGACGACGTTCCAGGGCTACCTCCTCGTAGAGAGGTAGACTTTTACATCGACTTGTACCCCGGGACAGCCCCGATATCTACTCCAGCATATCGGATGGCCCCCGCCGAGCTTCGAGAGCTGCGGGTACAGTTGGAGGACTTGCAGAGAAAGGGGTTTATCCGACCCAGTGTTTCACCCTGGGCTTCCCCGATTTTGTTCGCCAAGAAGGCGGACGGGAGCTTGCGACTTTGTGTCGACTATCGTCGCCTGAACCAGGTGACAGTGAGGAACAAGTATCCGCTGCCACGGATTGATGACCTCTTCGATCAGCTCAAGGGAGCGCGGTGGTTCTCGAAGATAGACCTCCGGTCAGGCTATCATCAGCTCAGAGTTCGAGACGAGGACGTGCAGAAGACGGCCTTCAGGTGTCGGTATGGCCATTATGAGTTCTTGGTTATGCCGTTCGGCGTAACCAATGCTCCAGCAGTGTTCATGAGCCTCATGAACAGGATCTTCCAGCCATACCTCGACCGATTTGTCGTTGTCTTCATTGACGACATTTTGGTATACTCGACGACTGAGGAGGAGCATGCCTACCACCTGCGAGTTGTGCTAGACACACTCCGAGAGCACCAGCTTTATGGCAAGCTCTCAAAATGCCAGTTCTGGTTACGTGAGGTCCATTTCTTGGGGCACGTCATTTCTGAGGCGGGATTTGCAGTGGATCCCGCGAAGATCGAGGCAGTGCTAGCTTGGGAGCCACCCAAGAGCGTGACAGAGGTGCGGAGCTTCTTGGGCCTAGCGGGATACTATCGGAGATTCGTGCCAGACTTCTCCAGAGTTGCAGCACCACTCTCAGCCTTGACGAAGAAGGGGAAACCCTTCGTGTGGTCAGACAGATGTCAGCAGAGCTTCCAGGAGCTGAGACAGAGATTGACCAGCGCACCTATCTTGAGGTTGCCTGAGGAGGGAGTTGGGTACGTAGTTTACTGCGACGCATCAGGGACTGGACTCGGGTGCGTCCTGATGCAGGAGCGGGCCGTGATCGCCTACGGATCACGTCAGTTGAGGCCGCATGAGCAGAACTACGCCACTCATGACCTTGAGTTAGCAGCAGTGGTCTTCGCTCTGAAGACTTGGCGGCACTATCTGATGGGCGAGCGCTTCACAGTCTTTTCTGACCACCAGAGTCTCCGGTATATCTTCTCTCAGAAGGACCTGAACCTGAGACAGCGGAGATGGCTCGAGTTCCTCCAGGACTATGACTTTGAGATAGTCTATACTCCTGGGAAGGGGAACGTGGTAGCCGATGCCCTCAGCAGGAGGACGGGCATTCAGCTACTTGAGGAGGCGACGGAGCAGCTAGCCTCCTTGCAGATATCCTTCGTGGATAGAGACAGAACAGCCTTTCTTCAGTCTCTCACAGTCTCTCCTCCACTTCTACAGCGGGTCAGAGAGGCTCAGCGTGGGGACGCTGACTGTGAGACCCAGCGTGCACTGATATCCTCAGGTCAGGCGCCTGATGGTTTCTCCCTTGGACCAGAGCACGACATCCTTTTCAGAGGACGTACCTTCGTACCAGTCGCTTTACGAGAGGAGGTGCTGAGAGAGTTTCACACTTCTCCCTTGGCGGTACATCCCGGAGTGGCAAAGATGTACCAGGATCTCAGGCGACAGCACTGGTGGCCGGGCATGAAGAAAGCTGTGGCAGAGTTCGTTTCACGATGCCTCACCTGCCAGCAGGTGAAGGCAGAGCACCAGGTACCAGCAGGCTTGGTACAACCCTTGGAGGTCCCGGAGTGGAAGTGGGACGGCATATCTATGGACTTCGTGACTGGACTTCCACGTACTTCCAGAGGTCACGACTCCATTTGGGTGATTGTCGACCGACTCACCAAGTCGGCACACTTCTTACCCATCAGAGAGCAGGGCTCAGTGGAGAGCTTGGGACGTCTTTACGTCCAGGAGATCGTACGGCTTCACGGTGTGCCATCATCTATCGTCTCCGATCGAGATGCTCGTTTCACTTCCCGGCTTTGGAAGGGGTTGCAGGTGGCGTTCGGGACGCGGCTCCATCTGAGCACAGCCTTCCACCCTCAGACGGATGGTCAGACGGAGAGGACCATACAGACACTCGAGGACATGCTCCGTGCATGTGTTCTCGACTTTGGTCGCAGCTGGGAGGACCACCTACCCTTGGTGGAGTTCGCGTACAACAACAGCTACAACTCCACCATCGGGATGGCACCATACGAGGCGTTGTACGGCAGACCCTGCAGATCACCGTTGTGCTGGACAGACCCTGGGGAGTCAGCACTCGTGGGACCAGAGATGGTCCGAGCCACGACAGAGAAGGTCCAGATCATCCAGGAGAGGATGAGGACAGCTCAGAGCCGGCAGAAGTCATATGCTGACAGGAGGCGGAGGCCACTAGAGTTCGAGGATGGCGACCACGTCTTTTTGCGTGTCTCACCTCGACGTGGTTTGCGGAGATTCGGCCGAGGCGGCAAGTTGTCTCCACGCTTCATCGGGCCTTTCCAGATCCTCAGCAGGATAGGAGAGGTGGCTTATCGCCTGGCTCTACCACCTCAGTTGCACCGGGTGCACGACGTCTTCCACGTGTCTCAGCTGAGGAGATACGTGCACGACCCGACGCACATCATCGACTTTGGGGAGCTGGACGTGGACGATGGGGCGACTTTTGCGGAGGTCCCAGTGGAGATCGAGGATCGACAGGAGCGGGTCCTACGTGGGAGGTCGATTCCTCTTGTGCGCGTCAGATGGCAGCACGAGAACCTCCAGGAGAGCACTTGGGAGCGGGAGGCTCAGATGCGTGCTCAGTACCCCCATTTGTTTCCCTAGTTTTTGATGTATCTTTACGGGGACGTAAAGCCATGAGTTGGGAGTAATGTAAAGACCCTCAAATTTCAAGGAAATTTTTTTCTTAATTTTCTTTGGAATTTTACAAGAGCGCAGCTTCAGACGGCACCTGATTCCGAGGCCCGGTGTGCCCGGAATCAATTTCCGAAGTTTGGCTCGGGTACGTTCAATGAACGGACGAGCGGGTTTTTCTATCTTTTGAACCGGTGCCCGGAATCGAATTCTGAGGGCACCGATGAAATCGCAGCGCCGGTATTTGCTTAGAAACGCCTCTTCCGGAGTTGCGTTTGCTCAGACGTGGTTTTTAGATTTTGCGGCTTTAAGTCAGAAATAAAATAAAGTTTGTGCGACAACTTTATTTTATTTCACTTAAGCTGCTTGGAAGCCACTTGAAGTCACTTTAAGACGGCTTGAACTGAGTTGAACTGGATAGGATGATATCCAGAAATATCCTACCCCCTTGGTAGGATATTTGTGCGGTGGGGCCCGCACGAGCCCCGCCGTTTCTTTCGTTAAGTAACGCACCCGCGAAAACCCGTCAAAATAACTGAAAAGTCAACCGACGCGTTTTCTTTAATTCTTAACAGACCATTTAATTGGGCGGTTTATTTCGTGAATTAAATGGACTGTTTCTTCGTGAATTAAATGGGTCGTTTCTTTCGTTGAATTAATTCAACGAATTGATGGATCGTTTCTTAACCGGTTTCGTGTTGGCATGTTTATAAAATAAGACCAACATAAAAATCCTTGGAAAGGATTTGAGAGAATCTTCGTTCCTCCACCCTCTCCGCGAAGAACGCGAAGAACGCGAAGAACGCGAAGAACGCGAAGAACGCCGAACCCGGAAGTCGACGACGCTTTCGCCCGAGACGTTCATCCGATCTCCGATCTCCGATCACCGACCATTCGAGGTGAGTGATTTCGGATTTCCTCTCAAGTTCTTTTCTTTGGTTTTAAACGAAACACAGATTTAAATATTAATAATTTAAATCTGTTGTTCTTGATTTGTTGAGCTCGCCGGCTCAACGCCGGTTTCCGCGACGACGCGACACCTTCCCGCGACGACGCGACGATCGATCTCTTCCGCGAAGAACGCCCGCGCTCGACGATCATCAAGGTAGGGATTTGATTGTGATTCTTTTTCCCCGTGCTTATTCTTTTTAAGTGAAGAACATGATCTCCGACAATTTTAATCTATTTAAAAATTGTTGTTGATTATTCCTCCCGTGATTTATGACTAACGCGGAGGTTGCGGGTCTAGCGAACAAGACCCGACAACCCTCCGCCGATCTCCTTGTTGTGCGGATATGGCGGACGACGACAAACCGTGCGGCAGAGGCAATCCGTCGATCCCGCAGTGAAGATCGGCCCCCGGGAGGAGCAACGGCGCAGACGGGAAAGAAATCGGGCCACCGGAGCATCTCCGGCGGCCCGCGGAAGGCGGCGGCGGCGCGGGCGCCGGCGCGGCGGCGCCGGCGACCGGAGGCGGCGGCGCCCGGCGCGCCGCCGTGGAGGAAGCCCGCCGCGGCGGCAACGGCGGCCGGTTCCGCGGCCGCGCGGAACCGGGACGGACGCGGCGGCCTGGCCGCGTCCGCGTGACAGGCGGCCCCCCGCGGGGGCCGTGCTTCCCTCAAAGCCGCGGGGTTGACCCGCGGCGGCAGCCCCTTCGGCCGCTCGGCCGAAGCCGAGCCGGCTCGGTCCGGTCGGCCGGGCCGCGCCCAGGCCGGACCGGACCCGGCCGAGCCGGTTCGGGCCGGTTCGGGCCGGCCCGGTTCGGGCCGACCCGGTTCGGCCGACCCCAGGGGGGGGGGGGGGGGGGTTCGGGCCGGGTCGCCCCGGACCCGGAACCCCCATTTCGGGCCCTCTTCGGTCCATCACCCATATCTTGGGCCTGGGACCTCCGATTGACGAACCGTCAGCGGCTACGCGATCCTTGGATCGAGACGGTCGTTTCGGTATATTATACTCAAGGTTTCGGAAGACTTTGGGTTCGGCCGGGTTGGTTCGTACACGAAACCAACCGGGCCCTCGGAGCGGAAACGCTCATAACTTGAGCTACGGACGTCCGAACGACGTACCGTCAGCTGTGGTAGTTTCCTCTAAGTGAGACGGAACTTTTGGCATACTCCGCCCGAGGATCGGATACAGGCGGAGTACGGTCGGGTTGGTTTTTCCCTAAAAAACCAACCGGGCCCCTGGGACGAAAATGCCAATAACTCTCAGACCGGGCGTCCGATTGACGCGCCGTCTGTCGCGTTGAGATCCTGTTGTCGAGACGGAACTTTTGGATACATCAACTTCGGACTACGTGTCAGTTGATGTATCAGCCCCTCGGCTCGTGGAGCGGACCCTCCTAAACGAGCTCGCTACGTGCGGGAACCCTAGCGCTGGCTGTGACCTCGACGACAGAGCAGAGATCCTCCGTGGACTGCGACGACGGCAGAGCAGAGATCCTCCGTGGACTGCGACGACGGCAGAGCAGAGATCCTCCGTGGACTGCGACGACGGCAGAGCAGAGATCCTCCGTGGACTGCGACGACGGCAGAGCAGAGATCCTTCGTGGACTGCGGCGACGACTGTGCAGAGATCCTCAGTGGACTGCGTCGACTACTGCACTCAGCGATCCTACGCGGATCAGTGCCCGATCCTATGTGGGTCCTACTACCGGTTCTGTGTGAGCCACTGTCTACCGGTTCTGTGTGAGCCACTGCCTACAGGTTCTGTGTGAGCCCGATCCTGTGTGGGTCTTCTGCGGGGGTTAGTACCTATCGATCCTTCGTGGGTCCGACGACTTAGACGGATCAGTGATCGTCTTTGACGTCATCTGAAAAAGTATACCTGGTTGAGCTGAATCTTATGTTACTCTCCTTTGTGGATTATGTTGAACCATCCTATGTGGATTTACTGTTTACTCTCCTTGTGGATTTGAGTCTTGCTTTCCTTTGTGGATTGAGTTGTTCTTGAGCTCGTGAGCAGAGCTAGAATTGGGGACTTAGGTATATGTATGGGCATATACCTAAGTCGAGTCAGATGTTACTTCGTGATTGCATCTTTCTTTTGTGCTATATCCTTTGTGGATTTCGGGAGACCTTCGGGGGTCTCGGGGTCCTTACTGAGTAGCTTGTACTCACCCCTGCACGGGCTATGCCCGCACCTTGTTGTGTTGGTTGCAGACGACGGACAGCGCTGATCACGGTTGGGGCGTGGAGCAGGACGGTACCTGGAGGTGGACCACTGGGCGGGACGTGCTCGGAGCGGACGTGGGACCCGAGGAGCCTGGAGGTTATCTGTACCCACCCTTCAGGTGGGATTGCCAGTGGACGACACGAGGCCGCCGTCTTTTCTTCAGTTGCTGTTTTTCTTTTCAGTTGTACTTTACAGTTGGGCTTGTATTTCCGGCCCCTTTACTTTCTGCACTTTACTTTCCGCTTGCTGACTCTGTGTGGTTGTTACTTATAAAGGCAATGCCTTCCCTGTTTACTGGGATTTTACGCCTTGGTGCTAGTCGCCAGCCCCTGGCCTATGGAAGGCGGGCTTGGGGTAGTCACGGCACGGGCCCCGAGGACGGGTCGTGACATAATTAATTTTTATTATAATGATATTAATTATATTTAGAAACTTTAAATGTATCTTCATGCATTGATCAAAACTAAAATGTAGATATCACTAAAGAATAGGGTTTGGAATCATCAATCCTACAAGACCAGGACCCCACTGAGTCAACAAACCTCCCATAACCTGAGGTTCAGATGACAAAGTACCTAGGTCATCATGAGGAAGCATATCATCCTCAAGGATACAGAGCATGTCATCATAAGTTTGATTGTCCATATAAAAAACCAATATACAATCTTCAAAAACTAATTTAAGATGAATATTATATATATATATATTTATTTAAGGTAATAAATATGTAATTGTATCTTTTATCATCTCCATCATCATATTCATATACAATGTTGATTATACCTTTATCTTCCTCCTTAGTATCCTCAATTTCTATAGGAGTTTCCACATCATCATATATTCCTAAATCAAATTCATCTATTACATCATCAACGTCATCATCACTATAGACCTGTATCTATAAGGTGTAGTCATGTATGTTCACATATCTTCATTGAAAATATTTATTTGGAGTTATCACATAAAAAATATCAATTTTATGCACTTTAATAGAACCAAATTAACTTTTTATAAACTGATTTTTTGGGATTACATTCTTATAATGCTCCACCAATAAATATTCGAACTTTATGAAAGACAATAAAATTAATAATATATTTTAGGTTCTTAATGAGAAAATAAAAATATGATTCATTTACAACAATAAGGATTTTATTTTTAATGACAAAAATTATATGGTGAAGTTGAAGACATAATCCTATATTAGTTTCAAACCAATGGAATTTAAATATCATCAATTAATTTTTTCTTATATAATATAGTTTACAAACTTCATCCCTTATGCTATAAAATTCAACATCACTTTTTCTATGATGATATCATCTCCAGAGAACACCATAATTATGTTTTTCACTATATCCATGTGAATGAAATTGAAAAACGTTCAACACATGTGGGTAAAAATATTTACTTATTTTGATGGGTTGGTTACTCAATGAAAAAATCAATTACCATTTTAGTCGACATGTAGTGATTCCTATATTTTTAAAAAATAAAATAAATATAAAATGTAATAAATATATTTTGTATGTTAATTAATAAAAATTTACATTACTATTCATTGAAAATATTAGGAAAATTTATGTTGTTGATTTATTTTTCATGGGCCACAGGTGTAATTATTATAAAATGATTCTTGATATGATTATCATATAATGTATAAATAAAATAATATTAATTTACCCTAAAAAATTTGATAATATAATATAGGGGAACTCACTAAACAAGTCATGTCTATTCTTCACTTTCATGAAGGACATATGTTTGATCCCTACAATATTCATTATATGGAATCCATCATTCATGAACTCAATTAAATCCATGATAAGGATGATTAATAATCGATAATTGAATGTTTACTGTGTCATCTGAATTTTCCTTATTATGTCCCATGTGGTAATGTTTGAAATGATATTCTAAATATAAATAATTCATGCTATAAAAAATATTCCTAATATAAATAAACATCTACAGTTGACTCATCAACTGATGATTGTTTACGTACCATTTTATTCAATTTCAACAAGAATCTCCCATAAAGCTAAATCAATTAGAAATCCATTCTCCTCCTAAATGTTACATCATACAGAAAATTTATTCTCAAAATTTATATTTAATTAATGAATGATGGTGGAAAATATTTTTCATTTTAAAAAAAATTAGATCAAAATTGTTTTGAAATCTAATATGTGAAACCTATTATTATCACTGAAACAATTTCTGGGAAACAATACAATATTTCTATTTTCAAATACCAAATATATGAATTCCTAAAAAATATAAATCTAATTAGTATAAGTATTTATAATATAACATGATAATTTTGAATTATAAATATAAAAATATGACTATTTCTGACACATTTAGTTAAATTGGAATCATAACCACCTGGTATACTCAAATAAAAAATTCACTATAAATATAGTAAATTAGTTTCTTTGGAAAGTGTATAGGCCTCTTTTGGATTCATTATCCAATGTGATATTTCATTTTCCAACAACTCATGTTTTGTTTTCCTAAATATTTTATCAAGATATAATCAAGACTTTTTTATTATCATTAGTCTTACCAATTTTCTCTAAAAATGTATAAGTATATGAAAAATTGATATTATATATATTGAATAAATCCAACATGTGATGGACCAAATCAATATACCAATATGTGCGGTCCCAAAAAATTATTCATCTAATAAAATTGTTATCATTTTAGAATCCATTTTGTCATTTGGTTTTTAGTTTTTCCACTGGTAATTGTAGGTAAGGAATAGAAAATGTATTTTTAAATCATTACTTGAAATCATTTCTACAGGTTACACTACATTAGGGTTACCATTTATAAAATTATTTCGTTTCCCTCAAAAAGGATGATCAAATGGAAATAATTTGTGATTACAGTAAAAAAACACGGTTTCCCTCTATTGATGAGCACAAATGCTTCATTTTCACACATACAATATTGGAATGATTATCAACAACATGTAATCCAACCAGATAACATTCCATATACTGCTAAGTCAATAATTGTCCACAGTAATGTTTTTTCTTTTTTATATTCTATTTCAAAACAAAATCATATGTACTAACTTCATTACTCCATAATAAATTTTACTTTTCAATCATAGGTTTCAAATTGATATCGATATTGTTTTTTGTATGTACTGGAAATATTAATGGAATAAATATGTATGGTTTATTTATAAGCATATAATTATTTAAGTTATAAAGATTTATAATGGTGGGATAAAAAGAATATTAAATTTTTTACGAACCTATTGTATAGAAACCATTAATAAAATTACTTAATTGCATGTTGCAGAATTATAAAGAAAAAGACAGATGAACATGGAAACAAATTTCCAAGAATCATCATCAGAAGTATGATTTAATATTTTTGTTGTTCAAATATTGTATATTTGTTAGGAAAATTTGATGTTGTGTTCTGAATCATAAAAAATTTGTTAAACAGTGTATAAGTGTGAAATACCACAACTATTTAATGGGATCGAATAAATAATTAATTTATTGTGCCTTATTGTACCTCAATTTTCAACAAGTAATACAACTAACAAATGACTCATATTCATTATAATATATGATGTAATCATTTGAAAAAGTCGGAATATTATGATACTTGAAACCTAAATTATAATCCAATATCTCGGTCTAGTATAAATTAGTAGGAAACACATTTTGTTTAGATAAAACATATTTAACCAAATATAATATCTAATCCAAGAAGCTATATGGCATTCCATTATTTGATTTAATAGAATGGAATTTTCTTTACCACTTTAATGTTTCTTGTCTTGAAACCAGTATATATTGAATCATAAATTTTTTTGGGGAAATATAAAATCAATATAGTTCTACCTCCTGAGTATAATAAATATTACTCTTAGATTAAATTTAATAGGATGATAAACCAGCATCCACTTGTACTAGACATCGTAACATTATAGATATTGAATTTTTGTTATCATATTTTGAACTATGTTCACCATAAGGATACCAATAAACATAATATTTTTTAAAGCAATAATTTTATATATGATCCCCCAACATTGTTAAATCTTTGAAATCTCATCATATCACATTTATTACATTGAAACATAATTGTCCCTTCTAAAAAACTATTTTTTAATTTGATTACAATGATATAAAATCATCAAATCCCTAAATATATACAAGATTAATACTAGAATCGTTTAGATTCATTAGATGATTTATCCAATCCCAATCATGGAATAATGAATTATTCCTACTTCCAAATTAAATATTTCCCAAAAAAATTGTAAACAAAATTATTTCTATTGATAAATCTAATATAAACATTAGACAATCAAAAAAAGATAAATTTTTTAAAAATAACAAGTTACTCATAAATATTATTGATTATATATAATTATAGATATTTTTTTTAATTTCAAAAATTACCAATAATGTTTTCTTAAATTACCACTATTTTTATAATTACCATAAATTAACATTAGGGGAAATATAATTCTGATATAGGGGTGTGAGGGAAGTATGGAGTGGTGGGATAAAGGTGATGAAAGTGTGAAATAAATCGTGTTCCCCAGTAATCAGACGGTTTGAAGGAAATGTAGTCTTTGGTAAAACATTGAGATTACCCATTATTGGATCACCTCCATACTATATGAATGTAGCCAAAATTTCATTCCTACAGTCAATCATTTCCATCATCCCCTCCCCACAATGCTTCACTTAGAGAAGTAGGGAGCAAATGGGATGGAGGAAACTACAGTGAGAAAGAATTTTAGTATCAGAATTATTTTTCCCTATTTTCTACTTTATCCCCTCTTATATATGCCTCCCAACACTCTTTGATCGAACTTATATTACTAATTCTGCTAAATTGTGTTCAATTGTGATTAATTGTGGTTAATTGTTATTAATTATGGTTAGTTGTGGTTAACATTGGTTAATTATGGGGTTTTTATAAAATAAGGGTTGTTAACATTATTTTAAACTAGATACCTCTCATTACTGAATTTTCTTACTAAATATCACTCATTATTTCTATTTTTAGTAATTACCACTCATTACCAGTTATTTTTACTAATTACTATGCATTACTAGTTGTTTTCATAACAGAACTCTAATTACCTGGATTTTTTACAAATTACCGCTAATTAATAGTATTTATAACTAATTAATGCTTATTGCTGGCAATGTTTACCAATTAACAATCATTAATAGTAATTATTACTAAGTAACACTCATTGATAGAAGTTTTTACTAATTACTGCTCATTACCACTAATGTTTACTAATTACTATGTTTACTAGTTAGTTTTAATAATTACTTATTATTATTGAAACATTTACATATCAATCCTTTTTAGCATTATTTTTTACTAATTTCCACTCATTACTGATATTTTTACGCAACAAAACTCATTAACAGTATTTTTTTAGAAAAATTCCTCACCAGATTTTTTTACTAAATTCCGATCATTGATTGTATTTTTTTTTAAATTCTAATCATTAGAGGTATGTTTTAAAAACTAACACTGATTACCAATATTTGTTTTAATAATTACCACAAATTACTGATAATTTTTACAAAATACCAATCATTATATTTATTTTTTTACTAAATATCACTCATTATCAGTGTTTGTTTTACTAAATACCACTCATTGTAGATATGTTTTACTAAATACTACTTATTACTAGTATTTTATACAAATTATAGTTTTTTACTGATATTTTTGTTTGTTAATTACAGTTATTTAATGGTAATTGTTTCTAATTATAGCTCATTATAAGTAATTTGTACTAATTTACACTCATTATTAGTAATTTTACTAATTACCACTCACTTCCACAATTTATTACTAGTCACCACTAATTACCTGTATTTTTACTAATAATTTCTTATTACCAGTATTTTATTACAAATTACCACTTCATACCAGTCTTTTTTAACTAATTGTTGATCATTACTTGTAATTTTTAATAATTACCACTCATTACTAGACATTTATACTAATTTATTCTAATTTCCAGTGATTTATGCTAATTAACACTAATTATTGCGAATTAACTTTACTTTTTAAAAAATTATGAAATTTTAGCTATTTATTACTAATTAACACTCTGTAATAGTAATTTTTACAAATTAGCAGTAATTACTTGTATTTTTTTACTAATTACCGCTAATTACTAGTAATTTTTACTAATTACATCTAATTATAAGTATTTTTACTAATTAACTCCAAATACTATTATTTTTTTAACTAATTACCAATTCTTGTAGATATTATTTTTTTAATTAATGCTCATTATTGGTTATTTTTAATAAATACCGCCAATTACGGATAATTTTAGTAATTAAGACTTATTAACCCTATTTTAGTATCAATTACTACACATTACCAGTATTTTTTATGAATTACCTTTCACTACTTATTATTTCAACAAATTATCACTCATTACCAGAAATGTTCATAAATTACCACTCATGAATGATAATTTTTACGAATTACTGCTCATTACTATTATTTTTTATTGATTACTACACAATGCAATTATTTATTAAAAATTAACACCCATTCCAGTATTTTATAACAATTAATGCTCATCTTCAGAAATTTTTTTAATTAACAATCATTTCTAGAAATTGTTATCTTTTTACCACTCAATATAGATTTTTTTAATTACCACTCATTACAGTTAATTATTACTAATTCCTACTCTTTTTTAAATTTTCTTATAAATTCCAAATCATTTTCATAAATTTTGACAAACTACCACTAATTTTCCTCTTATTATTATAAATTATCCCTCATTTCTTATATTTTTTACTAACTACTACTTATTTCCACTATTTCATAAAAATTCTCACTCATTTACACTAATCATTACTAATTAATGTTCAGTTTGGTGATATTTTACAAATTAACACCCATTTATGCTATTTTGATTTAATTAACAGTCATTTTTTCTAATTTTTACTAATTATGGCAGGTTTCCACAAATTTTTACTAATTTCTGGTCATTTTAGCTAATGTTTACATATTGCCGCATAGTTTCATTATTTTTTTCCCAAATTCCATCCCATTACCACTCATTTCCACTAATTGTCACTATATCTTATTATTTACCAGCCATTCATTATAATTATAGCTACATCATAATATTTCACACTATTTTTACTGATTAACATTAATTTGAGATGATTTGTACAATTTTGTAATAATTATTTTTAAACTATTAATATTTATTATTAATTACTATAATTTACTGTTAATAACAAATAATTAAATATTACTTTAATTATTACAAAATAGTGTATAATATTCTGTATTTTTACTAATATCTATGAACTTTTATTATGTTATATAAATTAACACTAATTATCTATCAATTATAATTTTTTATTAATAATTAAAACTAATTAAAACTAATTAAAAATATTAATTTATAATGATAAATAAATAATGTTATATAAAATAATATACTTTCAATTTAAATTAATTACAGATATATAAAAATAATTAATTCTAACTAAAACTTATTAGTAATAATTAATTATACTAATTTCAAATATGAAATAAAATAAAATTAATTAATTAATAATTCTAAACAATAAAACAACATCAAAATGGTATCTTTTAATGGATTAAAATTTAAATCTTTTATTCCCTATAAAAATTAAAACTTTTGGAGGAAGATATTCAAAGGAAGAGTTTATTTTTGAGTAGTAGAATGTTCAAAATGATATTAGAGGAGAAAAATCGAGTGGGGGTATATACATTTCTTAGATCAATAGTGACAGAAAAATTTTCAATAGGGTTCCCATTATAAATAGTGCATACTATAAATAATATATTCAGCAATAAAAAACACCATTAATGGGTCATGTGAACAATATTATTTTCTCATCCTATATTTTTCTTCAAGTTTTAAATTTCTGTCACAAATAACTACAATGATAAATAGTATCTGCGATTGGAGAAAACAACTGTCATAAATGATTGTTCCTATCATTTGGTGCGCAAGCCTGTCAAATTTATTTTCGAGGGAAAATGTATCCTGTCACAAATAATTTATTACTTAATGTTATTTGAAATGAGAATTGTATCCTATTGAGAATATAATCTCTATATGAATTATTTTTTATGGGTGATAGGCCCATCACAATTATCCCATTAAAGAAACCTGATTATCCCATAGTGATTTTAAATCATTTAAATTATAGAACAATTTAGATTTTATTCCATCACACAATATTTACTTAACACCAACAATTCCATATTCATAATCAATTTTTCATAATTTTTTTACCTACATCTACATGTATTCTAGCATCATGTGTATTATATAGTGGGCCCCAGTAATCTCATAGGTCCTCACATTCCTTCCATCACTTTGTATAGTTAGATATTGAATAGTGCTCATGAATATCAAATATTGAATAACATATGATGTACCATTGATTCTATAACCTTTATTTATTTTTTCTTCTTCAATCAATTTACTAGCATGAATGTCAAGCATCAAACATGTACAATTTTGATCTAGATGAACACAACATGGGATAGTTTGACTCGATCTGGTGGACATGGATAAATACATCATGGAATTTTATTGAACACATTTCCAATTTTATCATCATATAACATTCATACAAACATCATTTAATCATTAATGGTCATTGGGATGAAATAAAATCACATAATATCAATGGTGTCAATATCATGAAGGGCCTCATAGAAAGACCTCACAGGATGCCTCTTATAATATTAATGAAATATCTATTCTCATTGAATCCATTGGTACACATAAAATATCCACCCCACATATAATATATGTTATCATTCTAAAAAAGATCATCACACTACTGGAAGCATATATATTTTATAGTTGTTTGCTGGTTTTCATGCAATGATATCACGGGGCTGATGGGAAAATGAGGATTATGGCACATATTCTATTTCCCAACCCACATATCAAACATTTAATAATTGGTGGACAGTGTCCATATATAAGGATATACCACATTGAATGTCTCTACATAATTCCCTTATATGATGTTACTATGTAGATCCTAATTATTCCAATTGTGAGAATCTAGGTTCCAATCCAGGCTTCCTCTTTCTCCACTATTAGGTCACCCCTTATGGTAGCAACCTAAATTTCATATGTGTTACAATATATGTTCTCTCAACAGCTTACCTATGTAGGATTTTCCTCTCCATATTCATGGTCTATCCAAACATAGATGATCTCATGTGGTGATCACTACTTACACATGTTCGGTGGATTTGGCCTCTTGGCTTGTTAGGGGTGGAATGTTTTTATCTAAACTATTACAAAAATAGTAAGTAAATTATCATTTTAATCTATTTCATCATTTTTTTTTCTATTAATATAATTATATATAATATTTATTCTTGCATTAATTCTCCTTAAATATATTTAAATCTCATAATCATCACAATCTCCAACATCATCTAAGCTACTCATAACATATTATTAGTATTTCCTATTGATAAAGTATATTTTAGTCAGTGATATCAACAATCACCCCCTTTCTATTTTTTTGAATACAACCAATAACATATTTTTATTTCAACATTTGATCATCAAATTCTTCCCATAATTAATGATATAATTAAAAGGAACATAATAGTGTAATTCATATGTCATTTCATCCATTGAAAATATCATACTCTTCTCCCTAGATAATATAATGTAAAAATACCATAGGAGAAATATTATACGACAATAATTTCTTAGAAAAAACATATTAATTGAAAAAATCTATGTCTCTGTGTGGAAACCCAAAATAAAAAAAATAGTCTATAATAATTGTTATTAGTGATGTCAACAAATCCAAATACAATTAATACCTTGGTTATAAATTTAATATTTCTCCAATAGTGGCTATATATAAACCAATTAATCAAGGAATATATTATATCCTTTAAACATATCAACAAACACATTAATACGATCAATTGAAAGTCAATGAACTCCTACTTTGTCCCATTTTAACCTAGTCTCACTACTCCATTAAACGATTGTTGAGATTATAAAAAGTAATGTTTGAATTTATATTTGACAAATAAATCACATACCAAATATTTCATAGTGTTTTTAATAAATTATATATTTCATGGAAAACTATTCAATGGTACACTATTCATAATTCTTCTTCTCTAAAGGGATGTTTTCATCATTACATCATGGTAGTTTAGAATCTCCAAGAAAAAACATTTTTTGTATTCCCCAAGTTGTGATATCCATAGTTATCTTCTTCAATTAAATGTATATTATATTCAATAACATAAAATCATATCAAATAAATATGGATATTATTTCATCTTAGAGATAAAATTCGACATGAGAGATTCTTTCCAGGGTTTTCCATTAATTTCTATAAATATGATCACCAAATGATTTATTTGGACAATTATTTCTGTTTTGAGACACATCTGATTGATTATACTCTTTCTTCCCATGAACATATATTTATGTGGAATAAAATTGTGTACATTATACCTCAAAATTTTTATGATACATGTGGTGGATCATTTCTCATTAGAATACATTCCTTCTTCTAGAGAAACTTAATAACCTTTAGTTACAATTTTTTTTTCTTGATTTCTCTAATGATTTTTCCAATTTTTATGTATTTATAAATTTATATTGACCTTATTTTTCTTCTAAATGTTTTCAAATGAAATAATAATATTGATCATTTGAAAAATCTTTCCTTCCACAACACATGTAACTTCTTCATATAACCGTTTCATTCATACCACATCATTTTTTCCTTCAAAACTATCACAAACACATACATCATCTTGAACCTGAAAAATATTTTTTTAGGAAACATTGTGGAATATAAATTCACATGTTTTATTCTATGATATTTGTCCCCAAAAATGATTATAAAACCTATTTATTTGTTTCATCATCATTCTTATAAATGAAATTGAATACCAACAATAAATGGATTTCTATATATATTATCTATAACACTAGTAATACCCTTTGAATATTGATTCTCATCACAATGATAAATATGTAAATAATAATGATGTTATTGTTTTCCTTAAATCTGATTATTATTTTACATAGGGAGTACTAGTATTATTTTCACTTATTGTCAGTTATTTATGAGTGAAAACGTCATTGTATTCATCATCCAATACTATTTTGCTTCATTTTTGACACATGCACTATTTAATTAATATATCTATATTAAATATAATTAGATATATTTTTACCATGACATATTGGCCTTTTATTCTCATCATATTGGTAAAAATTACCATTAGTCTCTATAAAATTTATTAAATCATATCTTAATTTGTTAACGCTTGTTAAACAATGATGTGTTTGTCCCATGACTCAAATAATACATCCTATTTTCTAGTTAAATTATATTTATAAATAGACACCTATTTTTCATTAACCGTGACCATTAATATGTTGATATTTATTTCATTAACTATATCTTTATGTATTTTAATCAATTCCCCCTTTTTTTTAGTTTCTTCCCTTTTCAAACCGGCCCTTTTCAGCATACGATTTCTTATTTTCAACACCATGATTTATATTTTATTTCAAGAGAAGTGTATTTTTCTCAACATATTATTCCAAATTCTCTTTCCACTCCAACTCATGTTCAACACTTTCTCACTCATCATTATAACTTTTCAAAAATAAAATACCTTTTTCATATAGTTAATAAAATTTATATCATCATTTAAACTCGTTTAAGAATAACCCTTATTTTTTATCATTGACCTTTTACTTTTCTAAATGAAAATTTGTTCTACCCTTATGATTTTTAAAAATGTTTTCTTCCCATTCTCCAGATAAAAATATGAATCTTTAAACAATTATTTTGGAAAAAATTCAAGGAGACCAATATTACAAATATTAAAACATTTTTTTTACCTTTTTTTCTATTCCCACTCTTAAATATATTTATGAAATGAACCATGATTAATTTATATCTTCATTTTCGTCAAAATCATTGGAATTATCTGATTCAGCTACCTTATTTACATTATTTTCATTCAATTTCTCATTTATAATAGCATGAAAATAAATTTCATCTTCAGATTAATTTTTGAATACTGGTTTTTTTATTTCATGTGATATAACGATGTTTATTAATTCAAAAATACTAAAATTCTACATTTCATAAAGGAATGATATTTTATAATCTAATTAAATAGTAAAATTAGTAACCAATTATGTTTAACAATGATGTAATCTTATTATTTCTCAAAAATTCCTTTGACGAATATTATAATCTCACTAACACTTATATAATAGTTATCAGTGGATTCATTATCATTTGTTTTTTATATCTTCAAATTAGGTCCTAAATACTAATAGCATGGATTTTTTTTACTTATAAGGTAGTATCATAGATGCTTATTATTTTATCTTATATATCTATTTCTTTGTAAACATCCATCTCATTTGTGTACACCGTTTCTGATATAGATATCAGGATAATATTTTGATATTTTCCATCATGTTCAATATTACTCCCATAAGTTGGAGTCACATTAGAACCTTATGGAATGAGTTGAAATATAATTCTTGTAGAATATCTCAATGTAACACCCAGATATTTTATTATATATTAATTATTATGTAGATTTTAATTCCTTGATATCATGATATTTTAAATACACCAACTTTAAAAAAATTGATATATACTCTTGAATTACAAGTATGTACTATAATAGTTATCACCAAAAGTTTGGGTTAGTGAATTTGAATACGAATATATACAATATGAAAAATATTTGTTTACACATGTTTAAAATAAATTCATTGTTTATAAATTTTTAATAAAATAAAATAATTGTATTTGAATTTAAAATAGGCTATTTATATTAAAAACTATATTCATTCACAAAAAATGATTTTCTATTAAAAATGAAAATTATTTTAATGAAAATAATATATAATATATCTGGTGAAATATTTTAAATTTATCTAATTGACATTACATGGTATAAAAAAATAAAAAAGTTTATTTTCTCATAAAAATTAATTTTTCTAAAAATGGGTTTCATTGTATTTTGGGTATGTATATTAAAATTAAATTATGTCATATAAAGAAATTGATATTTATAAAATTTATTCCCTATTAGGAATATTTATATTTAATTTTATGTAAGTTGTTCAATAGAAATTTTATTCATTGTTAAAAATAGTAGATAAAAATATTTAACAATACATTGAAGGTTAAACGGGTTAAAGAGGTGTTAAATAGTAGAGACAATGGTTAAAATGGCCTAAAATATGCCTAAATTCAATTAGATGAATGTATTAATGAAATATATTACAATATTTTTTATCTTGAGACAATTTCATTCAAATATCCCATTAGAGTGACTTTATCATATTTTAATTATCTTATCAAATTGAATTTTTCCACTCCAGTCACTTATGTAACTTAACCTCATCTCCTCTATTCTCTATATCACATGATAATTTTTATCATCCATACCACTACCAAAACACTTACTAATAATCCTATACATGTATTATACGCGCTTCTATCCATAAATGATAATCCCAATGGTCATTAATATGATATTCAAAGGATGATTCTCAATGGAGTGTTATATGTTCTTACCAAAATGTTTCAAGATTCATTATTATTATTCAAAATATAAATATTATATAACCATTTCATCATTGTGGAATAAGTATATTTATAATACTATATTTTTAATTTCGATGGAAAAACTATTTTATATATCCACAAAGTCTAATATTGAATAAAACACATCTCTCATGTGTATATAGAAATTATCATCTCTATAAAGAGCTATATATCGATTTCAATCGCCATCACTTGTGGTGGGATATCTTGACGGATTTCATTTATATAAATGATTTTTATGAAATATATATTGTTATATAATTTTAATATCATATATACCTTCTTATCATGTAATATTTTGGAAATTGAGTGTGTTACTCCGGCCTATATATAGACTACAAGTTCCACAAAACGATATTATTCATATTTCATTTATACATTAAATTACATGTAATAATTATAGATTTAATTAATATATTAGTTATTTATAAATAATCATTATTCTATAAAAGTGATTAAATATTTAATTTTCATTAATTCTGCCCATCGAATAGTGGAAACAACACTCTTGTGTGCTTGTGAATTTTTTCACCATCAAGTGATGTAGTTAATTATTCACCACCACATTTTTCGGTTGATTGGATAAAGAATCTGAAATGAATAAATATTTTTTTATATGACATAGATTTTAGATATTTTGAATCCTAGACAATGAATTAAGGGATGGAACTATTACACCGAAATATGTGCGGAACAATATCCGATTTCCACCCAACTAATGTTTTAATGGTGAATTGTTAACAGAGTGATAATTGAAATTTATAATGGATTTATATTTAGTGATATTTTATATATATTATCCTGATTTTGGTATAAATATATATAACAAATATCTATATATTATACCATAGATTTGAATTCATATCATATATGAGGAGACTTCAGGTAAGAGATTTATATTTCAATCCCAATTGTCCTCGATTTTTTATATTTAATTTTAATTAAGGGAAATTATTTTATGTTTATCCATTAAAACCATTATATTTTATTCTTATTTAGTTATTTATTTTATTTTCATATTTTTTTATAGTCCCATTTATTAATTATATATAAAAATTGGTTAATTTTTTTTTCAATATTTTTCATCCTTATTTCATCTTGATTGGGAATATTTTTCATCGATGTACATATTTTCTTAAATGATTTAAATAATATTTTCTTTATTTTCATATGATTTATTAAATAAAATTTACCAAATATTTTAGATATATTAGATGTTTTAAAAAATAATATTGTTTTCATTTTTTGAAATGTTGAAATTTTTAATATAGATTTAAATGAAATCGTTCTTTTAAAGTATACCACTATAATAAATGTAATGGATAATCATTTATTTTAATAATATATTAATTATTTTAATGTTTATTTTTAAATATAAATATCCCCCAATATATTCAATAAATGTTTTAATTTTAAATAAGTGATTTTAAATTTAAAAAGTGTATTTTCATCATTTAATTTTACATGAATATTTTAATTGTATTTTCATCAATGATAACAAATAATGGAATTTTAATAGGATTCATTGGGAGATATAATCCAATTATATAATCATTATTATTTTTCAACATGTTTAATTATTAAGATAATAAAATATAGGTAAATTCCATTTAAATTCTATAGATTATTCTATAATAAAATGATAAATGATTTATTCATACTTATGGCATAGATATGAATATATTATGATACATTTATGGATGGTTTTGTTATATCAGTTCAATGCATTGGGAAAAGCATTGTAGAAATCCCATGATATGGTGATGATAAGATTGTACATGATTAGGAATACATATGTTCACATATTGATGTGTAATTATGATTTACTGTAGTTATTCCCCATAGATTATGTGGGGTGATGATTTTGAATAGATATATTAAAAGTTTTATGCATGATTATGATTTATTCTATATATGCATACAAGGTTATAAAGGGATGTTATTGGAAAAATTATCTTCAAAATATTATGATTTCATATTCCTGTGATTCCACACATCTATGTTATGAATATTGAATGATGATTACTCCTTCGACACCCTAATAAATCATGATTTAAGATATGAATTGATTTTAGAGTTTATTGTCTATGGTTATCATGGCATATATCATTTATTTTAAGAATATGAATATGATTATGTTATCATACCATTATGATTATCATATTCACTCTTATAATCTCTATCTCCCATGCTTTCCCTTACTGATAATCTGATATCATCCTTTCTAGTGTTTTCATTACATAGTTTTTAATTGAAGGATCTATATATTTTATTTCTATAAGAGTAATAATATGATGAAATTTTTGGGAGATGTTGAAGATATATTAATAAATAAGCTTTTTATGTTTGTATCCTCAAATGATATTAAACCATTTAGTCCATTGAGAACGTATAATTAATATATGTATTGAATATTTATTTCAATTGATGTACTGCATTTTTTTTATTATAGGTAATCTTCAACTGGATTCAGAGAAGGTTCGGTTTTATTTGGTGATTATGTTGGAAAAAATATGAAAATAAAACCTATGAAAACATATACTGAAACAAAATTAATTTATGATCTTCCAAAAGTTTAATATTCTGATATGAAGGTGTCATAAATTAGGACATCTCATGAATTTTTTTCTTATGATTTCATACTCTGTTTATTATTTCTCAATAAATATATTTTTAGTTTTTGGTTTTAGTAAATGGATATAATTATAAAGAGCTTCTCCTAAAATTAATTGAATGGTTAATTAAATGATCACCCTTAATTAAAGGAACATTATGTTGGAGTTTTAATGTAATAACATCAACCTATGCACACTTAAATCTATCAATCATTTGGTAATAAATCATGCCATGTGTAGCTTTCAAATGCATAAGGAGGGGAAAACATGCCATTTAGCCTTCATGTGACAACCCTAACCCCTATTATATATATATATATATATATATATATTTGTATTATTAACATTTTTCTAAAAAATGAATCAATGTGATGGAAATGATATATTTGTTCCTCAATGCTTAGACTAGAGGAAAGTTACTGTATATGTTTATTTCATGTAAGGTTAATCTAATAAATTGTCGTAACATATGATGAAAAAAAATTAATGATTAATAAATAAAATACCTCTAATCAGTGGAGTTTATGATTTCATTTTTGATGAAATACATTCCTCAAAATCTTAATACAAAAAATATTAGGGGAATTATTTGAGATAAAATTGAATGATTAAGAAATTGTTGGTACAAATGAATAAATTTTTAAAATACATTCAAGGTACATATCAAGATTATCATGAACCCTACATGGAAAATTGATTGAATCTTTAGTAGCATGAAACTATATATCATAAATTCGTTACCCATAAGAGACTATTGTATCTATGAATAAACTATTCAATTCTATCTAAGGGTTGAAATGGACAGTGTGAACCCCAATTATTCTTCTCAAAGTTATGATAATAATAAGAATAATGGATCATCATTGAAACTCAAATGGTAATTTCCATTAACAAATGATAACTCAACCAAATACATGCCAATAATTTGGGGGAAATCAATTAGGTAATTATCAAAAATGAATTGGTAAATTCTAAAACTGTAGATATTTTGGCCGTCAAGATATTGATTTTTTATTAAGTATGAGATGGTTTGAAATAAAATAGAATTGAATAAGTATTCCACCAATGATGTTTTATTTTTATTATTAAATTATACTGGGCATTTTGTGAATCAATTCCCTAATACAAGAGTTGATAAGGTTGACAAATTTTAGAAACCCCTGATAAAAAAATATTATTTTATGGCCATTACTTTGATAATTTATTTAGATCAAGAGAACTATGTGGTAATGCACATATTAACATCAAATATAGATTAAAATATTTCTTATTTTATTCTATTTTTAGAGAGTCTTTCATTTCTAAATAAATATATAATTTTATAACATCACCACTTCAATGATTAGGTAATGATTGGTAAATAAAAACTACTAATGTTTTGATCATAAAATCTCACGTTTGTAGATCCTCTACAATATAATTTTATGTGAATTTATTTCCATAAAGTGATGTTATTATCTATATCATTGAATGTTATAACATATTAGTCACTGATTTAATATATATATATATCCCACATAAATTTTTAAAAATGGTAACCCATAATTGATATTCTAAATAAACCAATGTTTTCCTATTGGTGTGAGTATGCACATTAATGTTTAATGGAAACAACTTCAATTGAATAGGTTTCAAGACATATTCATGAGATTTATTTATATCAAATGGTTAAAAATAAACTAATCATTTAAGATTTAATTATTGTTAAAAAATAATCTAATGTATTTTTTGATATGTCCTCTCATGAATCAGAAATTTTAGTTTTCAATAGAATTCATATATATTTTTGTTCTTATTTTAAAGACAATATAGAGAAAAACCCCAGTTTAGTTTTAGTAATTTAAGAATCAACACGAAGTGAATCTATTAAAGTTAATCATATGCTGGAGTGCTTCACCATTGTGTGACCCCATTATTTTTTAAGAAGAAATATGGATATATGAATATTTTAATTGATTATCATGAAGATAATAAGATCACAATAAAGAATAAGAATCCATTACACCACATTGATTATTTATTTGATCAACTAGACATAGATTTATACTTTTAACATATTCATTTGCATTTTGTATATCCTCAATTACGGATTAATAAGGAGGATATACTAAATACATAATTTCTTATAAAGTATGGGAAACATGACTGTTTAGTAATTCCATTTGGACTTACCAATTCCCCCTCCATCACTATGAATCTAATTAATAGTGTATTTAAGGATTACATTAATGATTTTTGTGTAGTCAATGTAGATGACATTAATATATATTAAATATGAATTTAAGATAATGAATATTATTTACAGATAGTTTTGAATACCATGGTGAATTAAAATATGTATTCCACATTTTTAAAGTGTGAAATGTTTCAATATAAGTATTCTTTATGGGGCCAAATAATCTCATGTAATGGTATATTAGTGCTCCCTTTAAAGATAAATGTTATTAAACAATAGCCCATGTTAACTATGATATTCAATATTCATATATATGTTTGGTTGGGTGGATACTAATTTTGATTTGTGATGAATTTATATTAGACAATAGATATACTAATAAAGATGAAACATAACGCAACCAAGTTCTTATAGATAGATAAATGTGATAAATTTTTTAAATAGTTGAAAATAATGTTGTCCAATACACCGATTCTCACAAAATTTTGTTGTAGATAAGAGATTCATATATATAGTGGTGCATCAATGATTTAAAATTGATGTTTCCTCTTATAAAATGATATTCTCAAATCTTAAACATCACACCAATCTAAAATTCAGGATAAAACTTACCCGACATTGGATTTGGAGATGGAATTGATAATTTTTATGTTAAAAATATTGAGGAAATATCTTTATGGTGGAATTTTTGATAATTATTAATATTATAAAATCATTAATTATATATTCAAATGGAAAAATTTGAATATGAACCAATGTATATTTTTGGAATTTATTAATGATTATGAATACTCAATAAACAATAACTCCATGAGGGAAAACAAAGTGTATGATGCATTGAGTCAAAAATACCATAATAGAATATCTATGATCAGTATTGAAAAGATCCATTATAATTGGGTTTTTAGTATATATACCTTCAAATTATTAGGAAATGATATATATAATATCTTCTTTAGATTAATATATAACCCCCATCTATGTGAGGATTAAATATGTACCAAATGATGATAAGGAATTTAAATGTAAGGTGAAAAATGATCTTGAGTTGAAGAATAATTTCTATGGAATGATAAGGTTTAAGAAAAAAGTATGTTTACCAACAATAATATTCTTAAAGAGGAATTTGTCAGATTATGCCCATAGTTCATCATTACATATTCATTCTAGAAGTAGAAATACATATAGAGGTCAAAAATAGTATTTTTTTATTATTTTAAATGAAAAGGTTTGTTGAAGAGTATGTTTCTCAATTCCTAGCGTGTTAAGTGTGTATATTCTCAACAATAGAATTACAAGAGTATTTTATAGGCATTACCTGTACTATAATGGAAACGTGAAGACATTACCATGAATTGCGTCTTCTAACTCCCCAAATTATGAAAAGGGAACAATTTTATAGGGTTGTAGTTTTTCTTCATATCAAGTCATAAATTTTCAGGAAAATAATTTAATATTTCTCACTTGATCACATTTAATTGATATACATTAATTATTTTGTAAGGTTATATAGATTAATATATTCTATTCTATATAGTTGGGAATTCAGTTTTTCCATGATGTACTGGAGAATTCGTCATCATGCTTTGATTATAGAGTTATACATTAAAAATAAATGTTATAATTAGTTTGATAGTTGATTAGAGTTCACTCTTCAAACACAATAGGATATACTGATATCCTATTCATGTATATCATATGGGTTTTGGATCAACAAAATTCCATGATGGAATTTTCATATAATAACCTCTTTCACTTGATCATTTAGATGGATTCTTATAAATCTCTATTTGAAATGAATTCCATAGCTCTAAAATGTTGGGATGAAGATGATGAATGAAATAATTTTATACATAACAGAATATATGAAATTGGAATATAATTTAATATCCATTTATCATCATTTAATGGAATGATAACAACAATCATTGATATCGAGAGTTCAAAGTCGGTGATATTTTCTTTTAAACGTTAAATCCATGGAATAAGGTTATTTTATTTTTAAATATGAGATATTTGAACCCCAGATTTATTGAATTATTTTAAATTCATTTTATTATTATTATGTTTTCTTATCACTTTATTCTTCTACTGAATCTATATCATGTTCAAAATATATTCGATGTATCCCTTATAACGAAGAACATATATGATACTTCACATGTAGGGAACTATGAGGTCATACCAATTGGTCTTTATTTATCTAATAATAAGAACCCTAAAACTATTTTCAATCAAATATAAAATGTTTTTGGGGAGAAGAACACTCCTCTGGTTAATGTTTTGTGTTGAACCCCTAAATTTGGGGATGATATATGGACACTCGTGGATGTGATGGGGCATAAATATCATATTTTGTTTATAATAGAGTAATGTAAATTTTTGTGATAAATTATTATAAGGTGGAGAATGTTTAACCCAAATATTTTATGATATATTTCTCATTGAATAAATTATATTTATTTAATTTCTTATTTTCTTCTTATATCAAGAATAAACAGATCATGATATACTATTGAAATATTATTATTTAATGTGTATGGAATCGAAGAAATTTTTCATTGGAGGTTATTTTTATTTCTATATAAATTATTAAAATATATATTGTTGGGTGGAGAAAAAGGGAGTGATGGCAAGAGTGGGGGTGAATTGCCTTTTAAAAAAGAAAGATTAACAAATTAAAAATCAAAGTGAAAGTGCAGCGGAAATAAAGAGGCAAGACACAAGAATTGATAACGGAGTTCGGCCAAAAACCCGGCCTACGTCTCCGATCCCAACTCAACCGATGAGAGATTCTACCGCTTGCTTTTCAATGGTTTTAGCAAGAAACCCACTAGCCTTTTTACAGGTGAAGGCTAGCTCACCTATTACAGCTTGCTTTTATTGGTTGAGCAAGAACCCACTTACTTTTAATGGTTGAATAAGAACCCACTAGCCTTCTTACAGGTGAAGGCTAGCTCACCTTTGATTCAAGCCTTTTGAAAGGTAAGGCTTGACTAACCTCTTCACACCTTGAAGGTGGTGTGAGAACCCAAAAGAATGGAGGATGAGAGAAGTGGGAGTTTGTAGGCACAAACTCAATTTTAAGCTCAAAATGATAAAAAAATGAAAAACCGTAATGGGAGAAGCTTTGGGCGCCAATGATTGATGAAGTTGATGAAGTGTGCTTCCCAAGCTCCTTTGGTGGTGCTCCTTGGATGTGGAATTGATATGGAGCAAGTGGGGTTCCTTGGAGGAAGTCCGCCGGAGGTTCGCCAAATGATCAACAATGTGTCCAGGGGCTTGATTATGGTTCCACTATTGTTCCTTAGGCTTCCGGGGGTTCAAGGTCCTTTATTTATAGAGGGGGAACCCTCATATGGCTGTTGGAGGCCTTTGGAGCCGTTGGAGAGGTCTTCGGAGCCGTTGGAGGCCAAGTGGACAGGCTGGTCAAAAGCCCAACGGCTAGTTTGACTGCCTCCACCGGCTGACCGGTACAGGTCCACCGGTTGGCCGGTGCCTTGGAGATGGGAGGAAGCTTCTGTCCAGACTCCACTGGCTGACCGCTGAGGAGGCCACCGGTTGGCCGGTGGCAAGACAGTAGCTAACACTATTCTGCTGGGTGCCACCGGCTGGCCGGTGCTGAGGCCACCGGTTGGCCGGTGCTGAGGCAGTGGCTCAGCCTTCGGTCTGGGTTCCATCGGCTGGCCGGTGGTGAAGCCACCGGTTGTCCAGTGGACTCTGAGAGTCCATTTTTGCTTCCATGCTTTCTTGGCCGAACTCCTTGCCCACCTAAAAAGATTCCTATCATCCAAAAACACTTGAAAGAGGATTAGATAAAAAAGAGAAGTGATTGTGATCATGAAAATCAAACCACGAGGGGTACGAGAGGTACAACAATCTCCCCCTATTTTGATGATCACAATCACCAAAACAAACAATGTAAAATACTAAAAAGATAGGTATGCTTTAAAGGATAAAATGAAAACAAGCAATGCATGAGAGAAAGATTTCTCCCCCAATCAATCAAGAATTTCTCCCCCTTTGTGATTATCAAAATAGCACGGGGCATAAAACTTGATTGAGGGAATGAGTTGAAAAACAAGATGGAGATTTTAAACCAATTGATATTTTTGAAATTTGAATTGAAAGTTTTGAATCAAGAATTCAATAATAGTTTGAATTGAAAGTTTTGAAAAGAAAATTGAATAACAGTTTGAATTGAAAGTTTTGAATCGAAAAATTGAATAACAATTTAAAAAATTTGAAACCAAGTGTTGAAATTGAAAGTTTGAAAAGAAAGTTTTGAATAAAACAAAAATGCTTAAACAAACCTAACTCCCCCTAAATAAAACAACAAATCACCGGGGAGAGGTTTTTGGAACCGAGACAAATTTTGGCCCGGAGAGACTCGCTAAGAGGGATTTTTCAATCCACACTTGTCTAGTGGAAGGTCTTCTCTTAGAAAATTCATCGCTAAAGAAAATACTTTTGGGGCGGCCATACCGGGCATTTTTACAATTGCACTCATAAATTAAGTGCCCGAGTTTTTTTCAATAATTACAAAATTTAAATTGAGAGCTCCCCCTTACAAAAATAGTAGGTGTATGGGAAGAGGAATCTTGCTTGGACTAGCCAAGCCCTTGGGTGGTTCTAGTTATGCGTTGGGAACCTAGGAGTTTGGTCAAATTTTGTTCCCCTTGGGTGAACTTGGCTAGTGATTCCCTTAGATATTTGATGGTTGATTCCATAGAATCAACATCGGGAAGGTTTTGGATTTTAAGCGTCAACTCTTCCTTCTCTTTGAGAAGTTGTTCTTTTTCGGAAGAGAGTTTTTTGAAAATTTTTTTAAAGAAACAAATTTGGAAGAAAGTTGGTGAAAACCTTCCTCCAATTGATCTCTAGCATGTTGGAGATCCTCGAATGACAAATGATTTAAAGAATTTGAAGAACAAGAGGATGAGGAGTCGGAAGATGTTACCTCATGGAATGCCATTAGGCATTTGTTACCGTTGTCGCTCGAGGAGGAGGAGGAGGATGTTGTGATATCACTCCATGTAGACGCTTTGAAAGCCTTCGTCTTTTTCTTTTTCTTGGCCTTTTTCTTGCGGGATGGGAAATTGAGCTTTTCATCGCCTTTAGTACCTTCATGGGTTACTTCTAAAAGATTTCAGATATCATGAGAAGATGAGCAAGTAGAAATACGATTAAATTCATTACGGTCTAGCCCACAATGAAGAGCATTCATGGATTTGCCATCAAGCTCAAAATTTGCAATGTCTTCGGGGGTCCATTTGGATTCATCGGAAGAAGAAAGTGAATAACCATGCATGACAATTTTAAAAATAGGATAACCAATGCTTTTAAGAAATGTGGTCATGCGGGTTTTCCAAACAGAATAGTCAGTTCCATCAAAAAATGGAGCACGACCCAAAGAAAAGCCTTCGGGGGCGAAAGAGGTTGAAGCCATCAAAAAAGATCTTGATTTTGAAACCGGTTAGGGTATTACTCAAATTTTTCCTCTGATACCAATTGTTGGGCGGAGAAAAAGGGAGTGATGGCAAGAGGGGGGGTGAATTTCCTTTTAAAAAAGAAAGATTAACAAATTAAAAATCAAAGTGAAAGTGCAGCGGAAATAAAGAGGCAAGACACAAGAATTGATAACGGAGTTCGGCCAAAAACCCGGCATACGTCTCCGCTCCCAACTAAACCGTTGAGAGATTATACCGCTTGCTTTTCAATGGTTTTAGCAAGAAACCCACTAGCCTTTTTACAGGTGAAGGCTAGCTCACCTATTACAGCTTGCTTTTATTGGTTGAGCAAGAACCCACTTACATTTAATGGTTGAGTAAGAACCCACTAGCCTTCTTACAGGTGAAGGCTAGCTCACCTTTGATTCAAGCCTTTTGAAAGGTAAGGCTTGACTAACCTCTTCACACCTTGAAGGTGGTGTGAGAACCCAAAAGAATGGAGGATGAGAGAAGTGGGAGTTTGTAGGCACAAACTCAATTTTAAGCTCAAAATGATAAAAAAAAAATGAAAAACCGTAATGGGAGAAGCTTTGGGTGCCAATGATTGATGAAGTTGATGAAGTGTGCTTCCCAAGCTCCTTTGGTGGTGCTCCTTGGATGTGGAATTGATATGGAGCAAGTGGGGTTCCTTGGAGGAAGTCCGCTGGAGGTTCGCCAAATGATCAACAATGTGTCCAGGGGCTTGATTATGGTTCCACTATTGTTCCTTAGGCTTCCGGGGGTTCAAGGTCCTTTATTTATAGAGGGGGAAGCCTCATATGGCCGTTGGAGGCCTTTGGAGCCGTTGGAGAGGTCTTCGGAGCCGTTGGAGGCCAAGTGGACAGGCTGGTCAAAAGCCCAACGGCTAGTTTGACTGCCTCCACCGGCTGACCGGTACAGGTCCACCGGTTGGCCGGTGCCTTGGAGATGGGAGGAAGCTTCTGTCCAGACTCCACCAGCTGACTGGTGAGGAGGCCACCGGTTGGCCGATGGCAAGATAGTAGCTAACACTATTCTGCTGGGTGCCACCGGCTGGCCGGTGCTGAGGCAGTGGCTCAGCCTTCGGTCTGGGTTCCATCGGCTGGCCGGTGGTGAAGCCACCGGTTGGCCGGTGGACTCTGAGAGTCCATTTTTGCTTCCTTGCTTTCTTGGCAGAACTCCTTTCCCACCTAAAATGATTCCTATCATCCAAAAACACTTGAAAGAGGATTAGATAAAAAAGAGAAGTGATTGTGATCATGAAAATCAAACCACGAGGGGTACGAGAGGTACAACATATATATTATTTTTACATGTAAAATAATTATTCATGGGTTATAAATTTGTAAAAATAATTGAAGTTAAAACATAATACTTTTCTAAAAATTAATTTTATTCAATGCAGACAATGTGTTTATATCATAATAAATATAATTACTCTCTATTAATGAATATTTTTAGTCAAACAATAAAATAATATATTCAATAAATTATCTTAAAATTAATTTAATAGGGATCACTAGACATGGAATAATGATAAATCAAATTTTATGCATAAAAATGAATTTTTTAATATGGTTTTCGTTTCATTTAATGAAATGATATTAAAATAAATTTATGAAAGAAATAGAAACAGAATTTGTTAAGCATAATATATTATTTTTAATCATAATAAGTAAAATGGTT
Source organism: Viscum album (assembly GCA_963277665.1). Taxonomy (NCBI): domain Eukaryota; kingdom Viridiplantae; phylum Streptophyta; class Magnoliopsida; order Santalales; family Viscaceae; genus Viscum; species Viscum album. Next base: position 44,887 of record CAUJRU010000332.1, on the reverse strand, counting down.
TAAAAAGTTAAGAATAATATTTTTTTCATTGACAATATTAATTGAGGAAATCATTCAATGTTATTGTATATGTTAAAAGAGGACAAAGATGAGATAAATTAAAATGATAGGGGTTAAAAAGAACTAAAAAAACTTCTAAATCCAATTAGATGAATTTTTTTAGATCCTATATCATCCAATATTCTAATTTATTCCAATTTGGGTTTCAATTTCCCTTGATAGATACATTATTATATTTTAATATTCTTAATAATTACATGTGATTTACCACCCTAACTTATAAATGGGCACCCCTCTTCTCTCCTATACCCACCACATGAGCACTTTATATCATACAAAGCCTACCCAAATATATTTACATATTCAAAATCAACATATTTGTTTCAATTATATTATTTAATTTTTAACCCTTGTTTCCTAAATAATATATTCAAATGATATTCCACAATGAAAAGGTTTATGTTCTAAACAATCTTTTTCATTTTTCAGTGTTCTAATACATCCTATAAATAATATATATCTATCTCAAAAAGTATAAATAATATATTTATTAGCTTGGATTCTTTTATTAATGGTAAATCAAATTTCTATATTAATTATATTTAATGTAATTTAAAAACACTGCTTGTGTGTATATATGGTTTACCATCTCCACACAGAAATGTATTTAATTTTCCATCACCACCACTAATGGTTATTTATTATGAAAAAAATTAATTTTAATATATAATATTTATGAGATATCTATTATTATATAATTCTAATAACTTATCTACCATACTACTTTACCATCCAGTGGAAATGGTAATATCGTTCATGCATATGTGTAGAATACCTCCTCTACTGGGTGATGTGATTCAATTTCATTTATACATTTTATAGATTATAATAAAGATATTTTTAATTAATATATGTTATTTTTGAATATAATTAATATTTTTAATATTTATTTATAATTTAACTTTTTATCTTTTTAGCCATAAATAATAGTATACATCACACATGCGTACGTATAGAATACCGTCTCCCAGACATGACATAAATAATTTTTCTGCACTAATTTTTATAAATTCCAATAATATTAAATAAAATTAATAAATATAATATTTATGATTTTATTTTGGTCATGTATATGATGTATCCATGACCTAGATTCATGGAATAGAACCATCAAACCAAAATATGCAGTTGGAATAGACAGGTTTTAGCACATATAATGATTTTAAGGGTGATTTTTAATAAATGTAAAATTTTAATTAATAATGGAATTATGTAGATATTTATATATATATATATATATCTGTGTGTGTGTGTGTTTATAGTATCTATTTATAATAAATAAATATTTATATATAGGAGGTTTGAAAACATGGAAGGATGATGAAACCTGAGTTAAGGGATTTATTTTAAAGTATTATTTCTTTTTTCGGTTGTTTAAGATAAATTTCAATGGGAAAAAATTTATGAACATTATACTCTAAAATATTATATTTTATTATAAACTTTCTATTTATTATATTTTCATTTTTTCCTTTCATTCATTCCCTATTTATTAAATAAAACCTTTTAGAAAATGTTTTAATAAAAAGTCAAAATTTATTCAACTTGGGTCAATAATATTTTACTTCAATGCCCATATTTTATTTAAAATATTATCAAGTAATATATTAATATTCTCAAATAATTTATTAAATTAATTTTTATAGATATTTTACTTTTTATCTTTTTATTTATAAAAAATATTATTTTAATGTTTTGGATGAGGTACTTTTTACAAATGGTGGGAATGAAATCATTGTTTTAGCATATACTATGAATAAGTCATCTCACACAATCCTAACTACTAATTTTATTAAATAATACATTATATGTTCCCATGTTTATTTTCAAGGAAAATTATGTTCCAAAATTTCAATAAATTTTTAGATTCTAAATATGTGATTTCATAATGTACATGGTATTTTCATCGAGAAATGTTCTTGTAATAATTTAATTATGTCTTATTCTTTGAAAAAAACCATTGATTTCACTATTTAATTATTGTGGATATGAACCAATGATAATATCATTGTAATTTATTTGGATGATTATTGATTATGGTCATTAAATATTTAAAAAATCCAATTTCATTTTCATAATTTATGCTATGAAGAAATGAAAAAGAAATCATGGTCTTATGGTATACATTCTAATGGATTATTATTATGATTTTAGAGGTTATATTATAGCATTATAAATCATTTGGAAATGAAATATAGATTCCTCATGATATTATAGTTAAAAATATCGATGTGAATTTGAATAGGTATGTTCACAGTTTGATTCTTGATTATGATTTTATCTAGTTTTATGAAAAAGATTATGCACAGACATGATTGTGAATAAATATATTTATATTTTGATGGGTGAATATTGTTTCATCAAGATATGATAATAATGTTCTGCATATACATGATTTAAAAATGATATGTTTCTTTGATTATGATTTTTTAGTCATAATACCACACATTCATGTGTTATAACTCTTGAATGATGATAATTACTTTGAATCCATTATTAATAATGCTTGTGGATATGAATTGATTTTGTAGTTTATGATATATGATTTTTAGGGTATAAATATCGATAAAATTCACATAGTTATACTATACAACCCTTATGATAATCATATCCTCTATCATGATTTTTTTCATTCATGTTTACCCATACTAAGAATATTATATTTCCCTATCTTATGATTTCCTTAAGGTTTGGTGGAATGATTTATGTATTATATTTATAGAAGTGTACTAATTATATGAACATTTTGGCAGATGTTGAAGTTAATTTTATAATAACTTGACAATATATCTACTCTCTGTAAATAGAAATCATTAACAGTAATTAGGCTGCTATAGTGGTGATATGTATAAATAATTATCTAAAATGTCGTAATATTTATGAATGATATTCTTGGAATACCTCACTCACATAAAATCAAAATGATCGAAGTAATAGTACCATCACACTTCGATTTAATTGTTAATTATTCCCATATAATGTGGAAACACCTTAACTATTGCCAGATTTATGATCAACGATGTCTAAGATATCATCTTGGATGTATAAGTAGAACATTTCTCTAATTACAATTGATATTCCCATGGACTGGATGGATCACTATGAGGGGGTGAATCAGTAACCCCTATATTTATAAATTCATAAACTATAAAAGTAAACCTCTAAAACTAGTTAAATTTACCCACAAACTAAATGAATTCACATAGCCTCACCACATATGCAATCATAGAATGAATTTTATCAAAAAAAGTATTTTCAAGGTTTCGAATGAATTCATACTCACTTTCGTCATGGAAATTCCCCCCAAATGGGATCTTTTCTATCTTAAATGGTCTATAATGAATAATGATAGTTAAATATATTTAACCCAGAGTCTCAAATGTTTTCAACCCATTTATATTTAATTGGAAGACACAAATTTATTAAATAAGAATATCCTACCATTAAATACATCATTCTACATTAGGTGATCCTCCTCTATGCGCTAATGGTTCATCTAGAATACACATGTATAGTAATTCAAGATCATTAATGAAAAGGTTTTTGGGTCTTGAAAAGAACCGCAAAACAGATGTGATATGTGTCATCTTCAAAACATTTAAATACATGGGTATTATTGGTCTCCTTATTTCGAAGTCACCTTGTATAAAAAAACATTTTTCTCTTCAATTGTATGATATTTCAAGAACATATAATTATTAAAATATTCTCATGGATACAAATAAAACATAGTCTCATCCAACCTGAATATATATATCATATATATATGAAGTTATTAAAAATCGTTACAACCCAATAATGAAAAAATTATAATGATTTAAATTTATATATTCAAAGAATCAGATCATGTATTCCTAAATTTATAATTCATAACAATATATAAATAAAACAGTCATTTCAAATTTAAATGTTGGGTTTGAATCATGAATTAATTCAATGTTATTTATGGTTATTAACATGTATTTATTATCCTATAAATGATCATCATAAAATGTTTCATGAATCAAATTTCAGGCAATAGGATATTAAGAGACTAAAGGAATAAATTAATTTCAGTGACCCAATTTAATTCCTTCTGACATGGTTTGTAAATAAAACAATCAAAAATCCTACTATTAAAATATCTGTTTATTTAGAAACTTCTTCATTTTGTTATTAAATAACCAAAACTCAGTATTCATTATTTAATTATCCAAATAATTATGGTTCTCTTCCTTCACATAAATTCTCACTTAAATAATAAACTATAGCGTCGTTAATAGTATGATGATATCATGTATCCCACATTTGATTTTATTCATGCATTAAACTTGTTCTTCAATTTGGGACATGTAATATTACACATAGTCTATTTTATTTAATCATGTGATATCTTTATATCATACAGGGAATTTGAAGCATCGTGGAAGAGAAATATTATGGGATAAACCATTTTTCCTTAACCATATTTTAATTTTTCTTCTTAATTTGATTTACATAAATGCAATTTGAAGCTGAAGTCATATATAATATTTATTTTTATTAACATAGTACGGATGATGCATGACTTGATAAGGTAGAAATTACTTGATACATAAATAATGATCCAAGAAACTCATCCCACATGGAATCTTCATAGGAAATTCCAAAAAACATTATGGAAGAAGAATGGTTCATGTGAATGAAATACACTCATGGAATATTTTTATTTTTCAACTCATGGAAGGATCTCATAGAAGGACCTGATGAATAGTCTATTCCCTTCAAAAAAAAATATCCTCTCATGGATGATCTTTATATTAAGTGACTATTTTTTTCTCAAGGAAGATATATTCTCTTCCTGTTGAAAATATTTATACATATAAAAGTATAGATCTTATATGTTATATTATAGTTTTTTACATAATCATATTGCAAGATCAAAGAGAAATATGAACACAATGTGTGTTTTAATTTTCACAAATGATATATCAATATTCTAGTGGAAGGGATAATAATTTTTTTGTGGGATTATCACACATCAAAGTTCATTTTATACTATATTTTTTACATTTACTCCATCAAACCAAATCATTCTAGTTTTTAGTTTGAAGTTCTATACTAAGATTACTCTTTCTGCCCCATCATACTGGAAGAATTATGGTGCTCCTCTACCCCTATTAACAGTCCCTCATGTACCTACATATGTAGGTCTATCATACATGAAAACCTGGGTTGAACTTGTGAACTAGCCCAAAAATTATGAGCTCTACTCTCAAATATGTTTTTTAGGTATCCACATAGATTGTTTGAGGATGTATTATTTTTTCTATAATATGACCAGTAGATTTAGTTTCTTATTAAAATAATGATAATCCATTTTTAATTTTTATTATTCCTCTATTATTATTTCTGAAATTTATTCATGAAGAAAAATATATTATCATTTAACTCTCTATAAATATTTTCATCACAACGATCTCTAACAACATCCAGGTTACACAAAAAATGTTTATAGTCTTTCTTATTGACAACAAATACAATTTAGTCACTGGTGTGAATAGAAAATACAACAGTTATATACATTAATTTTTATTAAGGTCAGGTTTATATATATTTAAATTAAACGATGTGAATTGGAATTATTATAAATTTTATAGTGGTTTGTTAGTCAATTAATGATAGTGGTGCTATAGTATCTGGATTTATTAAAATATAAACTATTTTTAATGATATACATGAAATGAAACACTATGCTTAAACAAAAAGTATAATATTATAATTTTAATATGATGGTTATAACCTAGCCACTAAATTTTCATTTGTGAATATAATTTACTAATTCTTGAAATATATATAAATTTTATAATCAGTAAAAATTTTCATATTAATTCTTAGTAAATAAGCTCATAAACTATGGAAAAACTATTTTATTTATCATTGATATGTTTTTATATTTTTTTATTACATTTCTGATAATGAAATATAAGTAATTTTATAAAATCATAGAAATTTTATTTAATTAAATTAATATATCATTTTAAATAATCATATCAAAATTATCATATGTTTATATTTTCTAATTTTATTTGAAGATTGATTTTTTAATGAATATTTAATTTTAAAAAAAAAATTAATTTTTTTTTCATTTAATAAATTTCTAAATTATAAATATTTTTTATATTTGTTTAAAAAAATTTAGTTCATATTTTTTAAAAATTTTCCAATAATGGAATTTGAAATGAATTTTATACTTGAATTTAATATATAATATTATATATTTAAAAATTCCTTTTTTCTCAAAACACATTTCTCCTTGCATTTGGATGGTATGATTTAAAAATATATATATACCACTCATATATTTGGATTTTTGAGAAATGGATAATATATATTGAATATAGGTGTAAAAGGTTTTTTTAAAATCCCCTTTTATACTTTCTTAATATAAATAGAAACCAAAGTAATTTTCTTACCACGATAAATAAGAAAACATGTAATTATGGTTAAAAATAAGATGATAAGGGCTCTAAAAGGACCAATACTCTCTCATTAATTTTATTAATTGATATCATGCCATTAAAAATCAATAAATATTTATATTTATGTCATTTTTTCTATTTTTATGTGATTAAGTTTTTTATAATTCTTTTGATTAAATAAAATAAAATATATTTACGCTCTTATTATTGAGATTTGTATGATTTTTATCATATTGATTTTCAAAATATATGTTCATTTATTAAATATGTTTTTAAATCTAAAAGATTTATCTTCATCATGGAAATTTTATTTAATTATAGGTGAATAAATAATTATATTAAATATTTACACAATGCTTCCGCAGTAATTATTGAATTAATGAGAATATAAAAAATGATATTAAAAATAACAAATGAAATATTTTTTTGGATAATTAATTTGATAAAAAAATTTATTGAAGAAAAATTAATGATAGGGAATTAGTAAAATATTTGGATTAATTATTACTTGTTTGTAAATATTCTTATAATCAATGTAATGAATAGTTATAAATATTGAAATTAATGATATATTATAATAAATATTATTTTATTTAAATGATTTAAAATCGATAAAAACGTTATTTTATTTGGAAATGTTACTATGATATATTTTATGATATAATTTATGGTCTAGTTATGATCTTTCTTCCACATTTAGTTCCTATATTGTCCTTAAAAATCATTATAGTCATTGAATGAGTGAATTGGAATAACAAGTGGTTAAAACCCAAATATAAGGGTATAACTTATTCAAGACTTATATAGATTTTATTAGATGATATTATCTCAATCCATATTCATCCATTATTTGAAATACTTTTTTTTAATTTATAACTAAAAATTAATTTATATTAATTTAATGTTTTGAAAGATTCCATGATTTCCACACTACTCTTATAAATAAAAACCTATTATTATAAATAATTCAAACTTAATAAACCTTTTTTGAAAATACATGATCAAATAATATTTTATAATACCTACCATAATTATATATTTTTTTATTTTAGATATAACACCTACTTTATAGGGGTTAAAGTGTTAATCAATTATGATTTTTCATAAAAAAATATAGTTTTCCACTGCATGTTTTAGTTTTATTTCAGAAACCACTACATCAATATATTCCATAAACATACATATATAATAAAAACCATCATATATATACATAGGTTTCATAATGTTAATGGAATAACCTATATTGATATCCTCTCCCATTAAATGAGAAACAAAGCCATCGTTCGTTTAAATGGTGAACAAATACCTTCCAAACCTATATAATTTTTTCATCACTATATTTCATGAATAGATTATAATGATCAAATTAAAATTTATATACTATACTCATTACATATTTATCATTTTAAAATTATTATATATCATTTTTAATCATTGTATTTTATTCATTGAAATATGTTATTATTTCTTTTGCGTACTTGTGGATTACAACTTCCACAGAGTGAAATGATTTATTTTTCATCACCATAATAAATGGATGATAATTATATGTGAATTTATATAATTAATATTATATTTATGATATTATTATATTTATAAAAAGTTAAATTAATACATAATTTCTTTACATGACAGTTTTTGAAAATTGAAATAATATATATGCATATGTACGACCTACCATCTCTATAATTAAAACATTGTTCATTTTTAATAACCATATTTATGGTAATGTTTAAAGTTATAATTGATGTATCAAATTTATAGTTATTTTGTGATTATTATTCTATATATGGTATAGTAATTACCACTTTGACAACTATAAAAAAACCTATGTTAGTTTGGTCTCATGTACTAAAATTTATCAAAATTTCCCAAGTGAAAATAAATTATTAAACGATATTATATAACATGGTAATTAATAATAAGAAAGGAATAAAAATAGGAAAAATATTACAAGTAAATTAAATTATAGTTTTTTTATTTTTATGGTATATAAATAATGTATACTATGAGTCAAACTCATAGTGCGGGTCATTAATTTCATAATTACCGTTAATGTTTCCCAGAAAACAATCTTTTATTTCAAAATTCATTTATTCAAGAAATTATTTTAAAAAATATTTCAAAATTTGACTATGATATTTTTAAATCGTTCTTACCTATGTGTCAATTTTATCAACATGGTTTGAAATGGATATATTATTCATTTTCCAAACAAGTTACTTTGTGGCATCCTTGGAATAAGTGTAGAAGAAATGATTCCTCTAATATATAGTACATGAGTGGATTTTCATGATGTCATGAATAATATTTTATATTTATATTAAATTTAGAATTTAACATGTCTATTTTCATTAAAAAAAATTCATTAATAAATGTGCTTATTTTTTATTATGTTATTTCAATTTTGAAAACATATTTTCCTCAATAAATATTTTTATTATTCATGCTTTAATGTATCATGATATCATTCATGGATATTATTTATGATAATATGTGGTTCCATTATAAACCCAGTATAGGTGGGTACAATATATCCCAAAAATTCACTGCGTGAGGAAGTTGACCATATGTTAATTCGAAATAGGGGATAATGATAACTGGTTAAGATTCTCTAAAGAAATTATAATCATATACTATGCTAGTTATTCCAAGATTAACTGTTATGGTAAATCCATGACTAGCTATCATAGTTACTATAAGGTCATTTATAAAAGTTATACATGAATTTCATCAATGTGTAGGGGTTATTATGACTCTAAATTTAACAGTAATGGTTATTTATTAAGTAAGAGTTAAAACTATATATTTGTGAAAATGTTTTCATAATTTCAGAGAAAGGATAATTAGTTTATTTTTTATTAAATATTTCTAGAGAATGTTTTTTTAGAAATTTTTGGATATATATGATGATTTATGTTGTATGAAAATGGTTTATTTGTAGAACAATGTTTATTTTTAAAAAGAAAAATTCTTATAAGTATTCATGGACTAATATTTTATTTATTTAATTTCTTCCACTTAATAATATTTTTGTGCTCATCTCATGTTTTTAAAAAGTTGTTCATATAATTTAATGATGTTTTAGGGAAATTAAGAAGACCATATTAATGGAGTGAGGGTTTTTGATAAAAATTAAACATGTTTTATTTTAAATGTTTTATATTTTGGAAAAAAGATGCAAAGTAGATGTGTCAAACCTATAATTTGTGGGGTTTTTTGTATGAATTTTGTCCTAGTTCTATAATCGTTTATAACTAAAATTTATTTGGGTATGAAATGAAGTTATTTCTAGACTAAATACACAATATTTTTTAATGTTTAATGCAGGGTACTTCTAGTTTGTATCGGATAAGGGTTTAGAAATCATTTGATGTTACGATGTTTTATGAGTTGTTATATTAAGAGTTTACAATATCATCTTGGGTTTATAAGATTAATATTTAAAATTTGTTATATGAAATATACACCACCTTACTGAATTTATATGTGATTATATTTTAAGGGGAATAATGAGATTATGGGTGGTGTTTTATTTTATTGAAGTATATACAACCATTAGGATTGACACAAAAGACTATTTTATAAGAATTTTTTCACTTTTGGTGGATATAAATAGAACAATATTATGGTTACAAAATTATTTAATGTTTATTATATAATTTTTTTAATGTTTAAGTATTATATATTATCTATTGGTATTGAATTTCCAAGTACCATTTTCATTTAAGAATTCATTTCACGTTTAAATAATATAATCCCCTAATGATAACCAATTTATTATAAAGATGGAAATAAAATCATATCACAAAACCCTTGTAACCATTCTATATGATTTTAATCCTCAATATCATGTAAGTAACTTGTTCAGATTATCTAGAAATATTTTTGAGAATCCAAATTACAATAAAAAATTCTTTTATCTATCCAACATGTTTAAATCATTCCAAATTATCTATAAATCAGGGTATCTCTTTCATATTATTTCAAATTATTATTAATTCTACCACATTCAATAATAGAAATACTTCCAAGGACATAACTATTACCTTTTGAAAGATATGAATTACATATTGAGAGTTAAAGAGTACATCAATAGCATAAAGTAAAACCCTAATGTCATGATTTTTGTTAGGAAATAAAATATTATTTTCAACATATGAATCATGATTGATTTATTTATCAAATTATGAGGAGATATATTAATATCATTTAATAAAAAAATAAATCATGGTTAGGGTTTTAATAATGGATTTGATGGAATTTTTTATCAATGATACTTTTATATTGAATAATTTTTCAATAAATTTTGTTTTCAAAACATGGAAATATAGGTAGATGAACTTAATACATTAAAAAATTTATATAGAAAAAGATGATAATTTTAGATATGCATATTTAAGGAAATATTATAAAGTGGTAAATAACCCATTTGTATAAAACCGAATTAATTATATATTATTTTATTTTTTAAAAAAATTATCTATATAAAAAATCCTTGAGGTTAAGAAGTCATATGTTTTAGGGTGATATTTATATTATTTTTTTGGAATATATTTTTTAATATAGAGAATTAAATGATATTGAAAAGTGATATGGTTACTAAAAGAGTAATGTTATTTCAAAATATGTCCATAATTTAGGGAACAATGTAGGATTCACATAAACATAACATTGTGGGATTTTAATTAAGGATAAAAGGTTTAATTATCATTTTGAGGTATATTTAATTTTAATGTGGATTTGTAGTTATTTGTGTTATTTTTGGAGACGATTATCATATATTGAAGATTATAAGATATGGGAATATAAATATTTGATATGAGACATTATGACTGACTAATTTACTCTTGAGATAATTTTAAATTTTTATTTTAAGAATATATGATCAAATATGTTTGATTTTTTGAATTTCAATCTTTTTCTGGATTATTTTTCATAATTTTAAGAATACATTTTTATGGATAGATATAAATATATCATTGTGTATTTCTGTATTTTTTTATTCATATGATGTTTTACTATTTTGGGAATTATGATATGTTGTAAAAAACATTTTTTGTGGTTAATGTATAAATATAAGAGGAATATATTGTTTTTATTTTTGTGTAATTTTGATCTATTTTAATTTTATTCTTTTCATTCAAGAATAATAAATTTATTCCTAATACTAATTTTTTTTTGGAAAAATATAATATTTCATTGGCTATTGATTAAATGATTCAATCATACATGTCATGGTAGTATATTTCCAAATGTTTTTATTATAGGGAGTTTAATAATTTTTAAACATTATTTAAAATTATTTTTTTTAAAAAAATTAACAATTTAATTTTCTTATCAAGAAACCAATAAATTTTTAACTCATGATAGATTTATGATTTTCTGATTGTTAACATTATCATGACCACATTCCTTATCAGTCTATATTATTAATTTGGAGTTACTTTTATCACTTATATCCCTATTATAACTTCCAAATAGTGTTTTCCTATGTCAAATCCTAGTTATGTGTTTTCCAAGATGACCTTCATACTTCAATTTTTCTCATTAAAAGAATATGTTTTTTATGCTTTTTTGATCTAAGATTTCAATAGAGGTAATCCCTCAATTATGATTTCAAGATAATACATCAAGGATAAAATTTACTAAATGTGGGGCTGGGGATTTAATATCATGAGTTTCTAAAATATAGATTTTATTATATATCACAAAAGCTACTCAATAACTAGCTTAATGGAATCAAGAAATATTATAATTTAAATACAATTGTTATAAAAAATCCGATAAATCGGTGATAATAAAGATGATTAACTACATATAAAATATATAAATATATTATAATAGATAAAAATTTATTGATTAATTCTTATGAAATAAACACTCATATTTTATAAAAACCATTTTATTCATCAATGTTATATTTTGATAAAAAATTACTTTAGATCATAATTTTTATTGAGTAATATAAGGAATTTCTAAAACATTTAGAAAATTTATTTCAGTAAATAAATATAATTTTTTAAATAATGATATCAATATTATCCTATGGTAAAATTATGATATTACTATAGAAATATAAATTTTCAATGAATATTGAAAATTGTTGATTTTATTTGGAAACTAAATTTTCTATTAATGTATTTTTAATGATATATTATATTTGGATTAGTTTTACAATTGTTTTTTATCCTAAATACATGAAATGATATTTGTTTATCTTTTTAAATTAATTTTCATCATTAAATTAGTTTAAAAAATATTAAAATTTAAAAATTACATTTTTTCTGAAAACTAGTTGTTTTGGGCATTTTTTGGTTTAATTTTAATTTAAACACATACATATTTTTTTTTGAAAAATCCATTCTATATTTAGAATTCGTGGGTATAAATTTGGTACATATTAAAATATTATTTTCTTAACCATTTAAATATTAAACTAATAATATTTTCTTACCAGGGTATATGGAAAAAGAACTTAATGATAAACATAAAATAATGAGGACTATAAAATGAACAAAAAATGACTTAATTGTGTTAGATGATCCCACTGTATTCATAAGAATCAAAATATTTAGTTATATTGAATTTATGGTTGATTTTAATGAGATTATAACCTTTACTATATTTTATTTAATGAATATTATATAATGTTATAATTTTATTGTTATTAACAATAGAATTTATGACATAGTTATTACATGAATAAATTTTTTGTCGTAAATACTATATTAAAAATAAAATATTTATCTTAATAATGATAATTTATTTTTTACTTTTTAGTTATAAAATAATTACCTTGAAATATTTACACAATGATTAGGATATAATTATCCAGTTAATGGAAAAATAAAAAATATGTATTTAAAATAAATAATATAATATTATTTGATAAGATTAATGTGATAAAAATATTATTTTTTATAATATCATGTTCAGAGTATAATGAAATTTTTTCTTATTTTTTTTAATTTCTTGATGTTATAAAAATCAAAGTGGCGAAACATTAAAAAAAGACATAGATGATAAATTATAAAAAATAATATTTTATTTATATTAAGTAAACTAAATTTTTATATTAAATGTATCCAACTGAATATGATCTGGTTTATTATATCAATAATGGACTATATATAGTTTTTTATCAATTTATTCTAACCATATTGACCCTCAATGTGTTTAAATCCTTATTATCGTGGTATATGTTAGTGGGGGTAATGATTGGTTAAAACCAAAAGATAATGTAATAGAATATTCTTGAATTATATAATTTTTTATGAGATTATTTTGATCCATCCTAATAACACAAACCTTTGAGGCTATTTTGTGTTAATAAAATTATATTTTCCTATGACGAGTTATAGTTTTTTACAGTATATTTTAGTTATATTTATTATTACACCTCCTTAAAATATTATTTATCAATTACTACAAAACATGAAAACAATATTATATATACTTATTTTTTAATATAAATGGAACAACTTATATCTAAATCCCTTATCATAAAATGGAAATGACACCATCGTTTGTCTGTATGATGAATTACCCCCTTAGAAACATATGTAATTCACTTTCCATAACCTTCATTAATTGATATGTTATAATGAGAGAATTAATTATTATATATTATATTAATTTCATATTAATCATTATCAAATTATATTATATAATCATATTTGTCATTTGGGCGTACATGTGGACTACCACATCCATGAAGAGAAGTGATTCATTTTTCATTCCCATATAACATGGATGATCTATATAAATATATTTAAAGATGCAATATCATTTATATTAGATTATCATAATTCTTTAAATTAAAAATAATACTTAATTTCATTCCATAATGTTCATTGACAAAAGTAATCACTACTCATGCATACATATGACCTACCATCTCCACGATTGTACCATTTTTCATTTTTAATAGATATATTTAATTGTGGTATTTTAATTAATAATTAATATATAAAATCATTTAATATTTCATCATTATTATTCTAGATATAGTGGAGTAATGACCACTTTGAACATATTTATCATAACTATGTCATTTTAAACATATAACCCGAATATCATCAAAACATTTGATGTGATCATACATGATTAAGTACTTATACATAACATTTTAATGAGTGATATAAAATGAAAAATAAACATGTAATATTTTCTTATGTGAGTGAAAAAATAACATATGTTTAAAACTCGATAAAATAATTATGTTATATGATGAGTCGAAATCATTTTAAGAAACATTCGTAAAACATTTATCTTCAAGAGTTTCCGTTAAAAATAATTTTTAATTAATATCAATATTTTAAAAAAATGAGATAAGGTTTATAATATTTTAGTTTGATTTATTAAATAAAATTTAATAAATTTTTCTTTTTTAAAAACCTTTTCATGATTACCTTTTAATTAGTTTCCATATAAGGGACTTCGTGACTTTTCCAAAAAAAATTAGAATGATTTTTTTAAAATATACGGAATATTATTATTTTCCCACCATCATGTATAATCATTTTAATGAAATTTACCTCAGAAATTTAAATGTCCATATTCAGTGAAAATGTTTTCTATCATAATTTTTACTTATTTTTAAATATGAGATTTCAAAGTGAAAATGTTATTTTCCTCAAGAAATGTTTTTATGATGTAAGATTTTATATACCATGTTATTGTTATTAGAAAATGATTATAGGTATTTATGGTTCCTTTATAAACAGAATATGGATTAATCCATGAGAGACCACCAATGTATTGGGTAAGGATGTCCACCATATGGTTCTTCTTTATATATTATAGAGATACCTAATTATGTTTATCCTACTGCAATGGTTAATCCATGATTAACTATGATGGTCACCCCATTAATACATAAGATGGTTACTCTATGTTAATTTTTGAATATAAATAATGATTGTATTCCATGAGTATCTATGATTGTTACTCTAAATTCAACTCTGATGATTATTCCATATGTAAGAGTGAATAGTATAACATTATGAAATCAATTTCACGTGACTTTAAAAATGTGAGTAGAAAACCATATGAGTTTATATTTCCTTAAATATTTATCATGAAATGTTTTATAAAGTTTTTTGGATAGATAAGACGATTTTTTGGGTAAAAATAAAATATTTTTGGAAAATTTTATTTTGGAAAAAGGAAATTTTTATAAGTATTCATTCTCTGGTCAGATTTTTATTTCATTTATGTCCGTTAATAAAAACATTTACCTCACCTTATGATTTTAAACCATTTTTCGTAGGGTATATGAAGGGGTATTGGAAAAGAAGAAGTCAATTTGAAAGTCATGATGACTTTTCACATAGAAAATTCATTATTATAAACGTTTTATACTATGGTAAAAATGGATATTGACTAGTGGTGTCCCCTATGTAATTTATGGGGTTTAATATAAGAATTATTAATTAAATATTAATGAACATAATTCTAAATGATATATGGGAGTTAAATTATGTGAATTATTTTCTAAAGAGAATACATATTGAAAATTTTAGTACTCGTTCCTAATAGATGAATGATTAATGAATGATTTTAAATAAATTGTCTCAGGGTTAAATAATTGAATATGGATTCTATACATATGGGATCTATCTTGGGGTTATTGATGAAGTTTAAAAATGTTATACATGTAATTATAAAACAACCATTGATTCAATCAGTTTAGATATATAGTGGATGATGTGAATGGAGACACCTTCATATAATTATCCAAAATATGGAATATAAAAATTTATTAGGGGATTTTCTTTTAGAGATTGAAGGTATATTTTACTAGGAGAGGTGTGATAATGATTGATGATGTTTAGAAATATTTGGACATAAATTATAATAGTTTTTTATTTACTGATCATGCCATGGTGTGAAAATAAAAAACACCAAAAAGGAAAAATATATTCTAAATGTTATATAATTATAAATTTCATAAATTTCATATTATGATATAGAACATCCATATTATATTATATAATGTATATGAATTGTTACATAATATTGTTTTGAATATTCTTAATATCGCTCCTAATAAGTAATTGTGGTATTGGAAAACACCCATTGGGATATGTGATATACTAGGATTGTATATAACACTTTTTTATGTCTTAAATTAGTAATATCCTAGAGGTTTGTTTGCGATACTAAACACCCACAGAGAGGTATAAAATATTGTCTATATCATATGTTGGATATTTTTAGAATGTGTAAAATATAGTTTAATAGTAAAATATGATAATGTTTTGAGCTATACTAAAATTTATAATTACTTATAATTTATGGAAAATTAAAAACTCTTAAATTAAGGTATTTTATATGTTTTATATGGTTATTTTAGATCATACTGTGTGTGAAATTAGAAAATTAGAAATATAAGGATATGCATAAATATTATTTTTATTCATATGTATGATATCTTTCCTAGTATGTGTATGTTTTAAATAACCTCCCTATGATATGTAAGACTTTTTTAAGCTTTCATAAGTAATTTAAATTGACATAAAATTGCAAGAAGTACTAGACCAATATTTTATACATAAGAGAATATTTCATTGCCAATCATTAAACAAAATTAATATTGTGAATATATATAGATTAAGATATGAAAAATATCATATAAAACATTGATAATATGTCTAGTTGTGGGTTCATTTCATGATAGTGTAGGCTTGATAATCAAGAGGATTTGGAGTCTCTTGATGTTCACTCTGAAGGAGTTTAACATAATATTTTTTGTGGGATTAGTGCATCTTGTAATTAATTATGAATTGAATCATGAAAAAGGACTTCAAAACATTACCTATTTTGAGAAGTAAAATATCATTCCATATAGTGTTGAATCACATCATAAATTCGTTCTTTATAGTATTTTTTTGAGATTTGGTTGGGATTTTAAATATGGACGATGTGGCTTGAATTTTAGAAAGTACACATTTTTCATTTTTTAAATTATAACAACATTAATGTTTCTAAATCAACTTTCATGATAATGTAGGATTAATATGAGAACAATTTATTTGAACAATTAAATCTGAAAAAACATTGGATACAAAAAAATATTTCACTAAAACGATTCAAAAAAGATCTAGAAAAAGAAATAGTTCAGTCATTTTGGTAAATCTAATTCTAAAAAGAACTATAGGGTGATGTACAGAGGACTGCCATTAAAAAATTTGGTCAAATTCCATGAATAATGTTAAATAATTTAAATTTTTACATTGATATATATGTGTAATATCCTGATTTTGTTTTTAAAAATACTATGTTTGACAGCGTACATGATACACCACATAGAGGTTAAATGAAAAAACATTATATTTTTATATAAATATTACCATTATAACCAATCCATTCAAATTGTGGATTAGAATAATTCTATATAAATTCTAAAAATATGTTTTAAACAATTATATATACATTTTTACCAATTTTTTTTATAAATCAATATGAAAACAATTTTAAAATAAATAGAAATGTTTTTCTGAACAATGATTTAAATGTAAAAATGTGTGTATTATACAAATTAAAAAAATCATACGTTTTGTATTATATTAATCAAATATATATAATATTAAATATATTGTTTAATATTCATATTCTTTGTTTAAAATACTTTATATAAGCGTTATACAATTTTTTCCATAAAAGTTGTAATTTTTTAAAAAAGGTCTTTTGTCGAGATATGATGGTGTACTTATTTTAAAAATAGTTTTCAAAACACTATAAATTACTTTTGAAAAAATAAAATTCCTATTTTAAAGTGAAACATCAATATTTACAATGGTTAATGGTATGTTATTTATATTTTATATCCCAATTTTTTATGAATAGTAAAAAATGCTAAATTTTAATTGAAAACATCATTATTGATCTAAATAATATATACTATTAAATTATACATATTATTCCTTTTAAAGTATAATTAGATTACTTTGATATAATTTAATACAATTTTGGGCATTTTAATAACTTTAACATTGAATTTGGATATAAAAATTACTATATTTTGATCATTTTCTCATTGAAAACATGTTCTCTCGTTCCATCAGCATGATTAATTTAAACTAACATTATCCAATTATGTATTTTGAATTAAGAAACATTGATTCTATATATGGTATCATAAGGTCCAAATTTAATAAATATTTCCCTTTTATTGTAGAAAATATGAATAGTAACATTTCTAATTTTTATTAACTTGACTAAGGGTAAATCGAGTAATAAAAGGTAAAAATAATTGATAATTGGTATAAAATTACCCTAACAGTTTTGTTAATTTTATTTCATGAGATAATGTAGACCAAAATAATATTTGGTAGTATCTCTTGGGAAAACATGGGCGGTATTAATCTATTTATATTATTTTATTTAAGAAAAGTCAATACGGTCATACTTTTTTTAGCAGGTGAATTATTTTTAATATTGGGTTATATATTTGGTATATTGAACTAAAAAAATATACTGAAATATATATATTTTTATTTTCCATGGTAATTTATCTTTTATTTTTCTTAAAGGAATAATAAAATTTATGTTTTGCACAATAATGATGCTATAATTATTTAATTAATGAAAATATAAAATAAATATTTTTAAAATTATCAATGTAATTATAATTTTAAATAATTAATGTAATAAATGAATTTATTATATGTATTTGACATGTTAGTGACGAAATGATGGATTTTTTTAAATATATCTAATCATTATGATATTTTTTAAATGTAATGTAATGATTAGTGTCATCTTTTCCATAAATGATAGTTTAAAATAAATAATATTTTATTAAATGATATAGAAATCATTAAAATATGCAATTAGGACAATTGATTTGTATACAATATATAATTTCATAAATGATCAATATTTGGTTCTTTTTTGATTTTATAGTAATAATATTAACCATTATATAGTAAAAAAGGCATTGTCATAGTAAGAATTTAAACTGTTAAATAATGGATAAAACAAAATGATAAGGATTATTAAATGGGAAAAACTATTATTATTTACATTGGATTAATGGTGTTCGGCCAAATATAACTGTATCTTATAAATAAATTTGTTTACTTAAATTTGGGATTAGAATAGTAATTTATATTTATTTAATATTTTGAGGGCTTCCAAAACTATCACTCCACTCTGTTATAAATGGGAACATATTCTTCACATTTCAATACACAAAAAACTTTATTTTTATTTTCCAATAACATACTAAATACCTTTATATTACCCTTATATAAATTATATATCTCTTATTTTATTAATCCCACTACCCTTAGTGGTCATTAGGTGTAAAGAAAAATAGATTGTCTGAAAAAAGTGAATATTTTTAATTAAGTGTTTATATTTCTTCTTCAAAATCCTTCAAATATTATTCAACCAGGATGATATAATAAATCCAATATCCTTAGTATATTGAGATGGTATTATTTTAATATGTATATCACCCAAAGTCATCTCCACTTACATCAAAAGGGGAAAATAATTATCATTTATGTTTACGATGAAGTACTGCCTCACAAATCGATATAATTTATTTTCCATCACCATCTCTCATGACTAGTTATAATGATGGAATTAAAGAATTAATATGTTATTTTGAAAGTATTTATCATTATTTAATGAGAATATATAATTTATTACCTAAAATTTCTATGGAAGAAAAATGATAATGTCGTTCATGCGTACGTGTGAACTATCACCTCCACGTAACGATGAGATAAGTTTTTCAAAACAAAATCATATAGACGATATAAATAAGTTTATTTAATTTATAATTATTAAATTATTGATATTATAATAAATCTAGAATGATAAAATATTACTTTAACATTTTAATAAAAACACCTAAAAATGTGAACCTTATTCATGTATATGTACGACTTACCGTCTACAAGATTGCAAAGTAGTTCATTATTCAAATCCAAATTTAATTAAAATATTTAAAAGTTAAATTTATATAAAAAAGTAATTACTATGCAATTAATATGATTCTTGATAGGTGGTACTTATGAAAACATTGACTCTTTACATCATACAAAATTTATTTTAAACTCAAGTACAAATTATTGTCAAAAAGTATAATATAAACTTGAATAATTAACTAATCGTTATAAAATATTAATAAATAATATTAATTAATAATAAACATTATAAATTTTTTCCATAAATTATATAGTTAAACTAATTTATTTATTCCATAATATAAATATTATACACGGTTTGTCATAAATAATCTATGGGACTTCATGTCAATAATATTTCATTGAGGAATATTATGTTATTATGATACTACATTATTTTATGCGGTGTATATAACAATTAACTGAAAATATATATCATGAATATATTTTTTATATTTATATTTTAATTTCTGTTAAATATTTTACATTGTTTTGGAATATGATTTTACTATTTACAATTAAGTAAGAGAATTCATAACACAATTTCAATTCTTTGAGTTAAACATATACTACATCATTTTGTAGTTCTGTGATTATAAGGGAATGAATTTGGAAAATATAATGCTTTATATAGACATGTTTTATGTTTATTTATAGTTTATATACATAATAAATTCACTTGATTAATTTTCACATCAATTATATGATATTTCTATTGGACTCATTAACTATAGCATCATTTTAAGTGTTTTAATGATTTATTCTTATAAATCCTTAACGTTCAAGTCAATTTTTTTAAATGATTTATATGAATGTATTTATATGGGAATGAAAGTTTTAAAATGATAATTTTATAATTTATTTCAATTATTTAGAAATTTTATGGGACACATTGATTTTAAAATAAATTTTTAAATGTTATAAATTTGATTTGAAAATGGATTATTTATTTAGATAACTTGAAATGATTTCTTATCTATGAAAATATAATTTTTTGAGTGACATGTTGAAAATTGAAATATTTTAATTTTTTACGATTATATAATGGTAATTGGACATTTGATGGGTTTTTTATTGATAAACCATCATAGGGTGGTTCTGTGATAAACTAATGATGGGTGGTTACATTATAACATTCAATTCATTGGATATAGATGTCGACCATACGGTTATTTCAGTTGTAAGAGTTACATGTATGGATGTAGACCAAATAAAAAATTATTTTTATTATTATTATGTCCCAACATGTGTACATATATATTATATTCTTTCTTGTCATATTTCATGAAAATTGGCTTGATTTTAAAAAGGTAAAATAATTATCTTTTTTCATATGATGATTAGTTTTCCAGTGTAGAAAATACATGTTTTACGAAATTGTTTTTATAGGTCTCAATGAAAATGTTTTCCTTTATTTTATACACATTTAATATATATTTTTCTCATATAATGTTTTCAAATGTTTTTCATATAGTTTATGTAATATTTTGGAGATGGAAGTTATAAATAGAAAATTGTGTTGTTTTTTCATAATAAGAAACCATGATTTATTTTAATAAGTTTCCTTTGATTAAAAAATCGATACATAGTATAAGTTTCCACTTGTAATATATAGGTTTAATATTTAACATCATTTTCCCAATTTATAAAACTATTAATCAAAAATAATATTGTAAAAAGAATGATATTTATAGTTTTGAAAACAATAATAATTTGTAGTGTTAATGTTGGGGTCCTTACTCTTGGTATTAGAGAATGGTGTAGATAAATTTAGAAATTAAAATGTTTCAATAACATATATAGATATAATCTTTGAGTTATAATGTTTATGTTGATCATAATTTTAGTTTCTTAGAAATAGTTTATATTATTTAAATTATTAAATTTTACAGTTATTAATTGTATTTTTAGGGTTATTGATTTTTGAGGTAATTATTAGTTTTTACATTTTGTATGAAAAAATTAAATTTATGAGATAACAAATGAGGTTATGAAATATTATAGATGTATTAATGATGTTTTTATGGTTTGTATAACTGTATAAGGAATATATTAATATTGTTTTGGAAAATGGATAACCGATGAGATTAAGGGAAACATGTTGTGTCTAATAATGCTATGGGAATTAGACCCTCAACACAATGGAATAATGCATGAATTACATACCACTAACCTATGTGATTTCCTGGTTAGTAAAGAATAAATTTTTATTGATTAAACCATATGAAGTATAAATGTAACATTCATTTTTGGAAAATATATTTTTGTACATTAACATAAGATTTTAAATTATTTGATGATAAAGTGATTAATGTTATTTCAATGTTGTAAATTTTTTAGGAATCCTATAATATTAAGGTATACATTATACTACGATATATTTGAGGAAATTTAAGGATAGTAATGTATTGGTTGGTTGATGATAAAGGTTTGGTATTATTGTAGAATTTTTAAGATTAATGTAGTTCATCATCATATAATGATTTAATATTTTATGGAATTATCCTACCTTATTCAAATAATTTGGTTTTTGGAAATGTTTCATTAAAGGATTGATATATAGTTAATATTTCTTGTATTAACTGATTCTATAGAATTTGATTCTACTGCTTCAAGTTAGAAAAATTCATCTTGGATACTCATATTTCAGAGAAAAATGTAAGTGAATAGTAGAATTTAACTAAAGAATGAGACTATAATTTTCAAGTATGTATATTTACTTATGTTTTTAGTACAGATAGTAAAATTATTCCAAAAATCTATGAAAGGAATCTTGAAACCAAAATGTCACACATTTAATTTTCTTACTGAGAAAATAATGACATTTTTATCCCATCACATATTTATGGTTCTGTGGTTGTGAATTTTCTCATGACCATGTTATCTATCACTCTCGGTCAAAACATGACCTTTTTATTTCTATTAATAAAAATTTATTCCAAAATGGAAAACTATGATGTGTTATCTTAGGTTAACTTCATACTTCACACTGTTTATTTTAAAGTGAAAGTCTCATTAATCAATTTTCCGATGATGGATTTTGATAAATGTATTTTGAAAATAAATCCAAAAGTCACTGATCTCAAATTAAAAATTGTGAAGGATGTAATATTGAAAATGGGGGTAGAATATTACATATTTATCTTTAAAAAATACTATGTTTGATAACATACATGACATGACACATTGATCGTAAACAAAAAAAGTAAATATTATTATGTTAATGTTACCATTTCAACCTATCTATTAGAATTATAGGTATGAACATGATTAAATGAATTATGAATATATTGTTTTCAAATGTCTATATAATTCTTTTTAAAATTAATTATAAATATGTGAAACCTTATTTAAATAAAAGGATATGTTTTTCTGAAAAAACAAATTAAATGTGCTCAATTTTATTTTATTCCGTTATTTATATAGTAAACATTTTATGGATTATATTAATGATATATATTTAAATACGTAATCTTAAATATTATTTCTAAAATTCATCATCTTTGTTATAAATTCATGATATAAGAACAATTCCAATTTTTCTCAAAAAAGATGTGTTTTTCTAATAAGGTTGTTTTGTTGCCTTTTGATGAAAAAATGAATTTAATTATATTTTTTTAAACTTTTATAAATTATATAAAGAATAATAAACATCATATTTGAAATTTATATGTGAATATCTACTTCGTCTGAATTTTTGGTTTTTTCTGATATGATTCATTTTTCATGAATAGTGACAAATAATTAATTTTAATTGAATACAAATTTTTCATCTAAACTGTTTATATTTTTAAATTATATTTTTTATTATATTTAAATTATATTTAGATATATTATATATCATTTAATCCAATATAGTTCATTTTAATCAATTTCACTTTGAATTTGGAAATAAAAACATTAAACTATTTTGATTGTTTCCACATTAGAATCACATTTTTTTCGTCAAATAAATTAATTATAAATTGAAATTGGAAAATTATTTGTTTTGAATTTATAAAAATGATTCCATATTTTAAATCATAATGTACAAATTTATTAAATATTACCTTTTTATTATTGGAAAATATGAATAGTAATTTCAGTAATTTTTATTACCACAGTTAAGGGTAAATTAGGTAATTAAAGGTAAAAAGATTGTGTAAATGTTATAAACCCACCCTAAAACTTATCCAAATATTAATTTATGAGTTAATTTAGAAAACTAAATCCCTAGGAAAATTCTATGATCACTTTTATCCATTAAGATGGCTTTCATCCATTTATAGTATTTTATTCAACGAAAAGCCAAATTTTGTCATACTTTTGTTTTTTGAAAGATAAATATTTTTTATGAGGGGTTATATAAGATATATTTTATAATATAAATATTATTTTGATAAAAAAAATGTTTTTATATTTATAATGTTAATTTTTTTCATTTATTAGTATATAAATAATTAAATTAGAGTCTTCCACAATGATGATATAATAATTGTTTAATTAGAGGAAATATCAAATAATTGTTATAAAATATAATAAAATAAATATAATTTGATTAAATTGTTCTCGTACTAAAATATTATAGATTCATTTGAAATTTTATTTATTTTTTAAATGTTATTATATAAATATATCATGTTTTTATGATATTTCTAAAAGGTCAGGTAATGAATAGTGTCAAAATCAACATAAATGATATTTATAAATAAGTAATATTTGATTAAATGAAATGGAATTCAAAAAAAGTATTAAACTAATAATAAATATTTATACTAGGTTTAAAATTTATTCAATGATAAATTTTTTCTTGTATCATTTTATAGTAACAATAGTAAGCCTTTAAGAGTAAAAATGCATTTTTTCACATTAAGAATTAAAAAATTAAAATAATGGTAAAAAATATAAGGATTAAAAAAGAGTTGAATATTTTATAATTATTATTTAATGAATTTTTTGTGAGACAAATAAATCTTATATTGAAAATAAAATCATTTGGATCAATTTTTAATTGAAAATTAAATAATGTTAATTTATTATTTTGAGGAATTCGAAGACTGTCCCTCCCCTCTCATAAAAATAAAATATCTTCTTCAATTTTATATGGACAAAAAAATGTTCATAAAATATATGTCAAAATAATTTCCTATAATCCATCCTCAAATTATATAGCTTTCAGTTTATGTATACCACCAACCTTAGTGATCATAAGGTGTTAAGTAAATGAGATTTTACAGAAAATGTATTTTTTAATTAATTGTTTCTTTTTATTTTTATAGACACTTAAAATATACATAAAACCTTATTAAATAATAACTAATATATAATAATTTTAAATATATTTTATTATTTTAAAATAATCACATAATCCATTTCTATTTATGTCAAATGTTAAAAGAATTATCATTTATGTGTATAACAGACTATCATCTCATGAATCAATATGTTTTTTCCATCGTTGTTTCTCAAGACTTGATATAGTGATGGAATTAATGTTTAAATATTATATTATATAAATATTATCCATTATAAAAATATAAAATATCATTTATTTTCTTACCCTTCAATGCACAAATGAATACGTGTGAACAATCACCTCCATGAAGTGATATAATTTTTTTTCATCATCACATCACATCAATGGTAAATATAAGTGTATTTAAATGATTAACATGAAATTAATGATATTATTATGATTATATAATTAGAAATTAGATCTTAAACACTTTACATAATGTTCATTATGAAAATGGAAATTCTACTCTTGTGTGTATACAACATACCGTCTCAATGATAGTATCGTAGTTTATTTTTTATATCCATATTTAGTTAATGAATTTAAAAATATTTATGATATATAAAAATTATTATTATTTCATTAATATAATACTTGAAATTATGGACATATGAACACTTTTCCAATTTACATCATACTAAATTAAATTTTTACTTATGCACTGCATATCATGAAAACATCAAATATGAACATGAATAATTGATTAATTATTAAAACATGATAATAATTTATATTAACGTAATAATATAAATTAATAACTTTATCAATCGATAAAAAAGTATCATATCTTTACTATTCTATAATATAAAAATTTTACATTGTGAGTCAGACTCAAGGAAAGGGAATTCACCTGAATTTTCATTCATTGAGATTTATATTGAGGTTATGATCCTATATTATTATATGAGGTTTATATAAATTTTAATTGAAATTTTATATCATTACCTAATTTAGTTTCATGATATTTATGTGTTTTTTTAATATTACTTTTCTATTTGGAACATGATTTGACTGATTATGAAGTATTAATTCAATTATTAACCCAATTTTCATTCTTTTGGGTTAAACATATACATCTATTTATTTCATGAAATGATTATATCTGAAATGAATTTTTAATATATTATTTTATATGTAATATTTTTCCATTTTTATTTAATTTCGATACACATGATCTAATAACTTGATTAATGATCACTTCAATGATATGATATTTTTAAGGGATACATTAACAATAATGTTTTATATGTTTTAATGATTTGTTATAAGAAAACCTTCTTGTTCATGTCCATGTTTTCAAAATTCGTTTTACTAATGAATTTATATGTACATTAATTTTCTAAAATGATAATTTTATACTTTCCTAAAATGTATCAAAGTGAAATGGGACACATTTATTTAAAGGTATCATTTTAAAAGTTTTAAATGGGGTTTGAAAATAAACATCATATTTACCTAAATTGAGATGTTTTATTATGTGTGAAAATGAATTTTATTCAGAGGAATATTTGAAATTGAAATCGTATATATTTTATTATTATATAATAGTTGTCGAAAATTTTCTATGTGGTTATGTGATAAACCAATGGCTGGTGATTCCATGACAAACCAAGGATGAGTTGTTATGTTATAATGTTTAATGCATTGGTTATCGAAGTTGTCTGTATGGTTATTCAAATTATGAGAGTGACATATATGTAATTTTACATCATATTTACTTCATTTAAATATAATTATGTCATAAGTTTCATCCACATATATTATATTTATTCTAATTAGTTTTCATGTATATAGTTTTTAAGGTGAAATAATGATTATTTTTATATGGTGATTCAATTTTATGTTTAAAATGGTAAATTTTTTAGGAAATATGTTTCCGGTTTTTCACTAGAAATAAATTTTACCTTTATTTTGTGTCCCTTATTTAGATTTTTTCACATCAGGTGTTTTAAAATTTTGTTAACATGTTCTATGGATAATTTGGAGGAAATGATTAGATCAAAGAGACAACTGGGAATATTTTTCAAAAAGAGAATCCATGATTTATTTGTAAAATGTTTTCTTGGATAAAAAATTTATATAGAGTATAATTCCTTGTTGTTATTGTATGGGTTTTCCATGTATGTGTTTTTTATAAATCTATAAAACTCTAAACCTAAAAAATATTTTTAGAAGGAAGTGATTATTAGTTTAAAAAAATAAATAGAATCTGCAATCTTTAATTGGAGCTCTGTAATATTAAGATGTTGGAGAATGGGTGAAAATAGATGATCCCAATATATAATTATTTATATCTAGAGGAATAAGTGTCATTATTTTTATTGTGTGTAAAATCAGTTATTGAAACTCATATTGAGTTTCCATCCCCATTAGTACATCAGAGTTCAAGAGTAGAATCAATCCTAGAATATAATTGTGCACAAAATATAGAGTTATGGTGTACTAAAATTTAAATCTATATGTTATTTCGGAAGATATCCTCATATAAATAAAATTACATTTCCATCACTAAAGTTGTATGTGGAGGAGAATAAGAAAGTGAGTCCATTTAAATGATTATTGGTCTTTTTAGAACATTATTAGGATAAAGTTACATGGTAGAGAGTGACTATAATCTAAAAGTTATAAAGACATAACATTATGTGATGGTTTATTATGGTACACCAACACATCATAGTGTGTAATATTATTATATTATCCATTTGTAGAGTAATATGTATGAATAATGTATGAATTCATATAATTTACCCTTCTCATTTGTATTAATTATTTATTTTTATTAGGAATGAGAAAAACATAGACATAATTTGTTCCTTATAACAAGGGAAAAATATCCTCATGACAATGTAGACTAGTAAAATTTATAAGTGTTATTTTATGTCCGATATAATTAAATCCCCAGAAAATGTACTTGTAGTATATTCCAAATAACATGAATCATGTAATAAATAATTTATTAAGGAGTATAATATGAATTTTTATTTTGTATTATTTTTCACATACAGATTCAGTGAATAAGCCTCCAATATTTAGTGGAAAAATATTATTTTTTGGAAAAATGAGATTCGAATGTTTCCATGGGATTATATAAAGGACATCATTGACTATAGGAATTGATATTATGAATTTATAAATCAAAATGAAATAATTTTATATGTATATTTAAAATATATCTGGGAATTATCATTGTCAAATGAATTATACAACTACAACTCTAATTATTATACTTCCTTCTAGATTTGGAAGACCTAGGAAGTAATATATTGTAAAATATTTATAGAATAAAAGGTTTTATTTCCCATCATATCAGATAAACATATTTCTTATCTGAATTAAAAACTAATAAAAAATTCTATTGAAGGCTTCCTTTTGGAAATAACAAATGAAGAATGCGAATAACAAACAGGATAAGAGGAAGTTTTACTATCCATTTCAAACTATTTTTTTTGAATCTATTAATAAATATTAATCAAATAATATTATGGAAGATAATTATAAATATGGATACTCATATTCCCCCCCTGATATTTAAGTGGGTGATGATTTCATAGAAAACACTAAATGATGAAATGATTTTATCTTAGAAATTTATCTTACAGTAACCCAGGAGTTATTCATACCATATATAAATTGGTAGATTTATTAATGATCATACATTAATTAGAATGTTCATTAAATGAATATTTTTTTCTGGATAAATTAATATTTTAATTTCAATATATATGGAATAAAAATGTGACAATATAAAAATGGGTAAAAATATAAAGGATCAAAGAGATCTACATTAAGAACTTTCACATGATTTGAGACAACATATGGCCATGGAGAAGAAACTAAAATCTAATAAAATACCTCACAAAAAATATATGAATATAGGATAAAATATAAACAAGATAAATTATCAAGCATAGGAAATATGTATAACTAATTAAAGGAGAATGACCAAGTGGTCAGTGAGTTTGAATTGTAGCTTAATGTAAATTAAAGGAATGAATAGTGTATAAAATATCACTATGGAATGATAAAAATGTGGATGGAAATGATGATCAAATATGAAATGTAAATGTAGATACAAAATTCACAAAAAATGGAGTTGGAGGTTCTCAAATTAAATTATCTAAAAAGTGAAATTATTTTTATTAAATATAACATTTTCTAGATGTGTTTCTGGAAAAATACAATATTGAAAATGGAAAAAAATGAACTATATAAACATCAAAATTTTGTGATGACTATATAGGGCATGAAATTAATAGGATATATTTAATTAAGGATCATGGTTGCAAATTAATATAAATTTCAATAATAGAGGACCTAAAGGTGTTACAATAAAATACCTTTATCCCTATGAAAAATGTGCAAGAGAATTTCCACTGATATAAAATATTTTACATTGAAAAATTAATTTTTTACACTAAAAGAGAATAATAATGGAAATTAATGAACTATATAAAAATACCCAATTTTATATAACACATAGAATCCTCATTAAAAAGAATGAAATAAATGATTTTAAAAAAAATTAGAAGCTTTGACTAATGTGATAATGATAGTTAAGCACATACCAAAAGACTCACGATGGATGAAATATTAATAGGATGATCTAATAATAAGTTAAATTAATAATTATAATGTATTCATTGATTATTTTAAAAAATAAACCACATATTAATAATGGGAGAACGGTGATCAAGTCCTCCTATGGAAAATAAATCATGAATAAATATGAAAATAAGCTACATCCAATGAAGAGACATGCACATGTTGTATGAGTCACACAGTGAAGGTGAATATTAGGATTTAAATGAATCATAACTCTAAATAATATAACTATAATTAAATTTTCTATAGTGGTATTATCAAATGAATAAATACTAAAAATTATTTGAATTAATTATTTATCAATGTTTTGGTACACGAATAACAACAACATTCCTTAACAAGAGGACAACCAAGAAGTGATCATCTACCCACAAGATTATATTTTCAAATATCATTCATATTGAAAAATATATAAAAGGGATATGTAATCAATAATGTGTGATTATAATGAATGATGATAAATTATACAAGAGGAATTATAGTTATTTTAATCCTTAATAGGTATCATTCCTTCTAAAAAAGTTAAAATGGCATCAAGTCCAAATTTGGATCAGTAATTGGTATTATTAACTCACATTTGATTTTCATGTTGAATCTTAAATTTAATATTTGGAGGAATATTATTCAATAATATAGAACATGTCTAATAATTAAAGTTGTTTCAAAGAGATATATGTAATATGCAATGGAATCAATCAGTCATTTCTAATAAAAAATGATATATGGTCATATCATGATTGATATCATAACACCAATAAATGGGAAGATAACTCAATGTACGAAGCGTTAAATTTCATTAAATTCATGTTTTTTATATACTAATAATGAGGTATCATGTTATTTCTATTCATGGTACCAAAATATTTTTTTGGATAGTGTTATAAAAAATGTTTTCCTATGTTTTAAATTATCCAAATTTGGTGACGTTAGAATTGAAGAAATGTTAGTGCAGTTTTTATGAGGATATCAAGGATACATATCCTTATATGTGATAAGATAATCCATATAATGGAAGAATAAATTATTACATCAACTTGGGTCCAAAGATAATCATGAAAAACTGTGTCAATGAGATCACAATAAGTGATTAATAAAGTAAAAAAAATTTCAAGATACACATATTTATGTATATAAGTGACTGCTAAAGACAACATTCATTTAATTGAAATCGAACCTTATCTCCAACATCATGGTCAATATTATTAGTACAGAAAAATTTGTCAATGACCAATTCCCAAAAGTAATAATCACTCACTAGAAATATTTGAGTAGTGTGTATCTTGAGAGAGAAATCAGTTTAAAGAATGAAATGTAATAAATCAAGAATTTCATGGTTCAACAAGTGGTTTCATGTATGGAGTAAAAAAATATAGAGTTCCACCTATTTTTTATAGTCCCAAATATCTACCCAGAAGTGGTTGTGCACCATAATGTTTTAATGATGATAGATATAAGAAATTGTTCATGATTTGAAGAAATGTTTCAGAGAGAAAAAATGTGACCAATATAAAATGGGATATGAAAAAATTTCCTGAAAAATGGAGAGATTAATATATTTATATATAGATTTTAGTATATGATGATAATATTCATATTGAATGAAGACTCCAATAGATATCATATAAATTTCTGAAAAATTCATACATTGATTAAGGTCGTAGAACTGAGATGATATGACCTAAACATTCTACAAGTAAGGGGGAATATATATATATATATTAGATGATGGGGGTACAATTGAAATAAAAAACTAACACAAAATCACTCATCTTTATACAGGATATGTCATTAGCCCCCCAAGGGATGAAAACATACTATAAACACATTATTATATATTATATATACATTTTAGCACTATATATTAACCTAGACCTAGAATATACACAATATATGGCCTATAGGATCTGGAATTAAATGGAACACAGTCCCATTATGTTCCATCATGATATGGCCCCATAATATACATTGATCCACTATATCATTTATTCTCTAATTATCAAAAGGATGAACTCTGTTTATCAAAAATATGTGCTTATTTTTTTATTTGAGATAATGTTACATGATTGAGATGGATTTATGATAAATTAAGAATAAAAATATAGAGAAAATGAATGTTGGAACCATAGGTTTTGAATTGGATTTTATGTAAATTTCTATGGGATCTGTTGTTAATTGATGGTGGATAAGGATTTTAAATACATAAAAATAAATTGTGACATGTATAAAGAAATAAATATGGTTTCCTTGATCATAGTAATCCTCATAAAGGTTCTGAGGAAATAATGAAATGGAAGCCAAAAAATCATATAATAGTCACGGAGACAAAAATAGTGGATATATGGAGAATATTATAAATGTAGACACCTTTAAATCACCATCATGGATTTGGAAAGATAATCATTGGAGAGGAGATTATGATTTGGAATGTAATGGTATATTAGACTTGGAAAAGGGTTGAGGAATTTTAAATAGGTTTGAAAATGACTATAGTAATTTATTTATCAGTTTTTTAGATGTAGAAACAAGCTACCACAGATGTACAAGAAACTCCATAAATATATATATATATTTATTCTAAATTTTAATGAATTTTAAATTTTGGGGAGTTTGTATATGATTATTGGAATCTATATTTTTATTCATAATATATTTGATTTTATATGTAACAATTTTTGTATGATATATATTATTGTCTATATTATTGAATGCCATCAAATGAACACCAGTTATGATATGTAATATTCCTGGATAGTACATAATTTATTTATTAAGGTAGAAATCATAAAATCAATATAGTTATTAATTTTATACATGATATCCATGTATTGATATATAATATTTTACAATTGATTGGAAATATGTTTGGATAATATTTTTATTTAGAATGTTTTGAATATGGTCAATGAAAAGAAACATTTATTGTGAAAAATTATTTTTTTAAATTGGATTTTATATATTGATCTCTTTCAAAGAGATATAATAGGTTAGGAGGGAGGTTATCTATCCATATCAGGCCCATGATTTCCACAACCTTATTGTCTACACCATCCTATATTTTTTACTACTTCGAGATATATATGAGGGGTAATGTAATTAATGGAGTCAAAGAACTCATTTGTATGATACATCATATTTTATACAATTCTAAAAAGTATGAATGTGGTGAACAATGAAAGAATATTTAAAGTATTAGGATTATTGGAAAAAGATAAATTCTCATAATTATTGTTTTCTTAGTTGTAACATAAGGGTATTCCTAAGAAGACACAGTCTGAAAAGGGGTACGTTTTATATTTAGGATTCCCCATAATAACAGGTTTTTGTTGGTATATAATATATTGTCTCATATATTTATGTATTTATTAAAACTTTCGTATGATATCTACTATTTTTCAACGTTGGTCTATGCATTTATAAAAAGTGAAATTTTAAAAAGTATTGGGTCATAATCTAATAAATAAGAGTATTTTCCATTATCAATCCAAAATATGATTGATAACACATCCAGTCTAGGATTATGATATAAATTATATTGTTGGATATGATTGATAATATTTATATCAATGGATCTTTATCATGCCACAATAGGTTTTAGAAAAAATAAAATTTAGAGTAATTCAATGTGCACTATAAAAATGAAAAATATAATATTTTTCAAGGATTTAGTGTCTATGGCAACTGACTAAGGATAACACAATGAATAATTATGTGATAAAATTATTGTGCTGAGGAAGTAGAATATCACACTATATTTAGGGTCATTACAAAATGAGTAGGTTATTTCTAGAGCATCTGTTAAATTTGGTTGAAATATAAAATGAGAAAGATATGGTCCAAATTATATAAAATTTGTATAGATTAATTGGTTTTTAATGACCACATTTAACCATTAGGTTCTCTTTGAATGATTATATATGATTATAATATAAAGTATTTATAAACTTGAATAATTGAAAAATTTATGGATTCATAGAAGACATTACAAAAACTACATTTTTCTATTCTGGGTAAAGGTAGCATCTTGAAAATTTTATTTATCAAATTATCATAAATATAAGATCAAAATTTCAAAGATTATTTTTGTAAACATATGTAGTTTAATTTAAGTAATGTTGATCAAATAGTAAATTATTTACACTGCATGATATAGTGATTGATGATTGAAAATATAATGATAATTCCAGTAGCAATTTTTATCTTCTAGAAGAATAGGTACTAATATTGTGATTATAAAGAATACAACTGATTCACACTCACATTGATTTTCCAATCTCATCTAACCATGGAGAGATTTAGTATTTTTAACTATAGAGATCAATTCTGTGTCAATTCTAGAGTAATGATTATGATAGATACAGTTATAAAAATTGGTAATGAAGGGACCCTCATACCTATAAATTGACATTTCATTCACAAAACTAGTGCACATAAGAGGAGTAGAGTGAGTAGACAATGGATTGATAGTAATAATTCTATAACCATATAATGTAAAATCACCCATACATAGAGTAAAAATGAACTAAAATATGTATCTAGCAAATAGTTTGTGATAGTGGGTTCGGGCACACCATCACATAACCATGTGTGTGACCCTTAGATTATAACTAAATGGTAAAATTAGTAAAATAATTTTTTTCTTGTTATTTACTTTCTCTATTAGTATTTATATTTTTTTGTTATTGGAAATTAGATGATGAATAATTGAAAAAGTTCCATACAACCAGTATACAAGATCTGTATGACCTATGGGAGAAGTAAAAGGTAAATGTTTTATTTCCTTTGATCTAGATCCCCCACACCCACTCCCCTACAATGATATGTTTATTCTGTTTTTCACAATAATGTCATAAAAAATAGATAATCATGGTTAATTTTTATCAAATGTTGATCAAGTAACCATTCTTCATTATTAAAAAATTTTAAATACATTTATAGTTTTTAATAAAAATTAAATGATAATTTAAGAATATATTCTTTCAAATTTTGATGAAGATTATCAAAGAATTCACCGGAAATATTTCATTGACTACCTTTATGATTATTTTGATAAGTTGAGACTTTATACTCATGCCAGAATAAAAAAGGATGATGATGATGAACATGTACAAGTAGAAACTTGTGCTGAAGAGTTAGAAACCTATGAACCTAAGAGTAATAATTCTATGTATAATGAAACTATATAAATACAATCATTTATATTAATTTATTATCCACTTAGATTAATATTTTTATACAATACGAAGTTGAATAAACAAAGATGTAATACATTCTATTACCTTACATCTTTAACTTAAAACCATAAAGTAATTCCGGAGGAATGAGAGATTGAATTTACTTATAAAAGAAGAATTCAATTATTTTGGAAGAAATAATGTTTGGGATTTAGTTGAGAGACTCCCATATTATACATATATGTAAATCAAATCTTTTATTATTAATAATAATGACGAAAATAGTGTAATTATAAGTAATAAGGAACGAAAATTAGTTTGTGGTTATAATCAAGAAGAAGTTATAGATTATGAAGAAATAATTACCCCGCATTTTCTCTTAGAACAAATTATAATCCTTTATACTTATGAATCTTATATGGATTTCAAATATTTCATTAGGTACATTAAATACGAATTCTTAAAATGCTTCATATAGATGATGTTCATGTTAATAAAAATCATGATTTTCAAAATAAAAATTTTTCAGATTATTTTTTCAAACATACTAAATATTTACATGGTCTAAAAGTGGAATGTAGATATTAATATAAAATAATTAGTTAATTCCATTTATTATATGGTTATTGTGTGTGATGGAAAACACTACATATATTAAAAAACATCATCTTCAAATATATTTCTTGTTAAAATATATGTTGATGTTAGTGTTTTATGTCTATCAACCAAGAATTTTTTCAATTATTTTTAAACAATTTCAAAACACACGAATAAAGAGTTTTAAATGGGAATTATTATTGATTTAAAATATTTCCATGTTTTTTTAATACATAATACAGATATTTGTAAGTTCTTAAGTCAAATAAAATATTCATATGATATATTAAATAACGTTGGATATGAAAATAGAGAAAACTATTATAATATTATGAGTAGTAAAATATATTTTAACAAGTATAAATCTTGGAAACAAGTTTACATGATGTTATATAGAGGATTAATTGAAAATAGTTTATATATTTCTAAAAGTTCCCAACCAATATATTATCATTGTGTATTTTTGAAATATTTCAATATTACCCAATAGAATCTCATCATTAATATACATAATGAATTTTAAGGATTATTAATGTAACTAATAGAAATATAATGTTGTTTTTTAAAAAAATTATTTTGTTTGACCATATGTTTTAATAATAACATTCATTGTTTTAGAATAGAAATAAATAGTACTTCTAGAAACTATATTTCTATAGGAGAATATTTTTTTCCTAATCTAGTTTAAAACAACACATTGTTGTAGAAACAATATCTAAAAGTAAATAAATTACACATGAGACATTATATTCTCACATATAGTATATGATAAACACATTAAAGGACTTTGGAACTAATTCAGAACATGTTTCAATATAATGTGATAAAATATGTGATATAAATATTTTTGAAAATCCTATAATCCAATCAGGAACCAAGTATGTAGTTATCTAACATAATTTATTTAGGTATCAAACTTATAAAGGCGATAGTTGAATTGGGTTTATTAACACTAAATAATTTTGTAGTGGATATGTTAAAATATTCAATTTTTTCGATATGATTGATTTTATTAAGAGTGGGTCGAGTTTTTTATTGAAGATAGTTTATTTTTGTTTAATTTTTCTTATAAAACTTTCATTAATATATTTTTATATTTCTATAGTTAATCATTTAATCATTCATACCTATATTATTTTATTTTTAGTCACATATATATAGATGAATTTTTATTTTATCCTTACATAACGTTCTATTTTAATCTTATATAAATTTAGTTATTACTTCTTAAATATTACGAAACTATATAGTAATAATTAACGTCATTTAGAAATATTAATTAATTTTTTATATTATATACATAACATTAACATTTTCTCATATATTATTATGTATTTTTATATAATATGTTTTTGTTTAATCATTTCAAATATATAACATTTAAAACTTTTTAATTTTTTTCATTTTTTATTTCCATTATTATTTTTTTCTTTAAATAAAGTTATAATTGGATTAATTTACATATAATTTTAAACTATTTACAAAAATATATATTTTTCCAACCAAACCCCATCTTCATTTCCATGATCAAATTGAATGATATGGGGATGACAAAAAAATAATGTCATGTGAATTGTCTCCTTATAAGAAATATATGATATTTTATTATAAAATAATAATGTTTCCATTAATGGATATTTATATTGATTGGTTTCCTAAAATGATTCATTTTTATAGTAATTATTAAAGTTATCAATAATTTATAATTGTATTTTATACAATGGAAACTGAATTTTTTTTATTAGGTAACATAATTTTAGAAATATGTATAACTATTTGCAATAACTGAGGATAGTATGAAATCATTCACAAATATGAAATATATTTATTTTACTTTATGAGTTATTTGAGTTTATTCAATATCTTTATGAAAAAATATTATTATATAAAAATACACTTTAAGATGATGGAGATGTAAAATCTATATACATCATGTATTTATTATTTAGAACAATCAACATATTAAAGGACTAGTTTAAGATGTCACATCCCAAGAATAAAGTGTTTTACAAGTAAATTAGCACTGGAATTCCTCATAGTACATGCGAGTTTGAAAATGTTATTTTTCTTGAAATGTATCCTATATATATTCAAATAGATGGAAATAAAGACAATTTTATAAGATATATTATGATATTAATGGATTATTAAAATAAATAAAAAATATGAGGTTGAAATATAATCCTTTTGGAATGATTCATTCCTTACCATTGGAGAAGATATATGTCACACTAAAAGTTGAAATATCATTAAAATTTCATGACCATATTATTCTTTCAATTTGATTATTTAATTTGATATAATTTTTTAGGAATGAATCATTGAATATGATGGAAAGTTATAAAAGGGATGAATCTAATGATATATAAATAGAAGAGGAAATCCATGATGGATACTGGGGTGTTCTGGTAGAAAATGATTATATCTAAAATGGTTATATTGAATGTGAAGTGTATAGTTTCTATGAATTTTATGATATAGAAAATGTGATATATTATATATGATCTCTAAATATTATAATAGTGAATATGTATATTGAGACGGATCCTTTATATATTTTTAGAAGTAATAAATTGAGACTAATGAAAATTAAACTAGAAAAGACATTAACATTAATATTAAAACTAAAACAAGTTAAGGTACTAATGAATTATAAGTTACATAGGGTTGTGATTTTTTACTTATATAGAATTGAAATTGTGAATAATATTGTGATTAAAATATCTAAAATTGATGTTAGATCAGATTGTTTTGAAACAATAGAGAAGTGTACAAATGAAAATGAATATGATACAAATGAACATTTTGAATTTATAGATAATAATTCCTATGTTATCGAAAATAAAATTACATATAGAGAATAAGTGACTAAAATATTAACATTTCTAGTGAAAATGAATATATGAATGATGAAATATTGGTTTCACCAGAAAGAGTTAATCATACTAATTATTTATAAAATGATGTGGAAGATTATTTTTTTAAAGGTGACATTAAAATATATATAGTTATTTCTAGTGAACATGATTTTCTGGTATATGATGAGAATTTACATATTTAATCAACCAGAATCCCTTAAGAAATTCATAAGTTCATTTTTGAGATAATTTATTTTAGGATTTCTTCGAAGGAAGAAAATAATGAATTGATAATTGAAAATGAAATTTATTTTTCTAAGTAAATCATTTAATGTTTAAAATTTTATATTTCTTCAAATTCATTAATTCATGAGTTAACGTAAATGGTAATATATTAAAATGAATTACTAAAGGTGATTAAACCTATTAAAAATGGTTTATTTGATTCTATATGATAATATTTTTATATAAAATATATAAATATCTACCTAATAATATTCAATGTTGAATATAATATTAATGGGAAATTGAATCAAATTCAGTGTGATGTTATAAACCTGGATTATATATTAGTTTTTCAATAAGGATATGATTTAAAAATAAATATCATATCATGTAACATATCTTAATGTACATAATATTTTTTTTGAATACATAATCTTCTAGTGAGTGACTATTAAATATTTTGAATGTCATTAGATAATGTATTAATATTCTTGAGTAAATTTACAAATACTCTCAAATAAATTTATATTGGAGGTAATATAGATTCATTAGATTCTAAATTTAAATATTATTCTATGAGTTAAGATAATCCTACTAAGTCTATAAGTGTAATTACCATGAAAAATAAAAATGTTATAGTTTTCATTCAAAATTTTTGATAAAATTTCTTTATTTCTTATTAGATGTCAATGAAATTCATCACTACATTCAAAATAATCTAAATTTTGTTGATGATTTTGAAAAGAACATGGATGAATGTCAAAAGAATATTTTTTTATAAAGTTATATATTTTAAGTGATAAAATGTAGAACTATTATAGCATATATTAATTGTTTTTAATATTTTTTATAACCTTGTGGATGAATATGTGGGTTTTTAGGTGCTCCAGATAAGTCCTAAAATTTATTTGATAATTTTATAAACTAATATGAAGACAGATTGTGGAATTGAGGGAATAAAATTTATGATTAATTGATAAGAATATCGATATATTCTCAGTTGAATTATTTCATATATAAGAGATTAATGTAATGCCAAAATTCTATTCATATGATTTAAGATAGGCATAAGATCTTGTATAATAATACACAAATGATAAAGTAATTACAATATTAGGTATGGGTGCTAGGTATTTTTATTAGATAATATGTAATAAAGAACATATGATATCTATTGAAAACAGAAATAGTTCCATAAGAACCAATCTATAAAAAGATTCATATCCCCACAAACTCTTTAATGAATAGTCCATGAAAGTCCTTTCATATTGAGGGTGAAGAGTGGTATCTGTAATTCTGAATCCACCAAGAAACCTCATATTTGGCAATAATGATAGTATCATGTAGTTTTTCTAAACATCAATAATTGAACCCAAAGCTTCCAATACATAAAAATATTAATCCTAAACTATTAGATCCAGAAACAATATATCCCCTTGAAAAATTATTCATGACTTAACATTTTTGGATATATTGTTTTCATTTTATTGGTTTTTGAGTATCTCATTATACTTTTATTCCTCATTTGTTGATAAATATTGAGTGATTTTACCATGATCATTGTAGTATTAGAACAAGAATAATTTCATTTAGAAAATAAGGAATGGTATTTTAAGGAAACATGTATTACTCTACATTGTGTAGAAGATATGAAAATTTTGAATGAACACCTTAAATTTTTTTGGAATATTAAAAAACAAAATACTGTAGGTCTGTAGTACTCTCCTCATCTATTTTTCTCCCTTTATTCAAGCTAGAATGAAATAAATCAAAGTAATAGACCAATGACGTTAAAATAGGGTATATGAGGTCACAAATAATAGTACAACCGATATAGTGAGAAACTAAGGAAAAAAAGAAGATTATTATATCCATTGCAAATTTCTATCCAAAAAACAAATAGTGGTCAATATAGAGTCCATGTTAATTGATCGATTTAAAGCTTATCCAAGGTTTTGGGAGAGATCAGGATAGACATGAAGGGAGTTATTTACTATGGAGGAAAAGAAAAATGGTCGAGTATTTAAAAACATTAATGGGAATAAAAGAAATTTAAATCTTAATTAAGAGGTAAATTGGTTTGGATGTGAGTTTTGTTTTAATTATGCACCAATAAAATAGAATCTTCTGTCCAAATAACCCATCACATGAGAAAATAAGTATGAATAATTGTGTTTATCCCATTTAAAATTACTTTTTCATGATATATGGCACTCCTTCATGGGTTTGATTCATGGTGTGCATAGTAAATCCTGACCATGCACCCCTATGTGGCCATATGAAACACCATGCACAATTTTTTTATACTGTGTTGACTCAGGTTCATGGATTGGACAAATTATTAACCTAGCCTATTCCCTCCCAATATTTGATCTATATGCTATAAAAAGGCCTCAGATGCACATTATACCATCCTTAGTCGGAATGGAACACTCAATAAAACTATACAATGAATTTAAACTATTACAATGATATATACCATCATTAGAAGAAAATTAATCACAATATGATTAAAAATCTATTCTAGTGTACTCCATCCTAATATTAGATCATAATATTCTTAAGAACACTCACAAATCCCTCTAAAAATCAATTCTAAAAAACAAATATATGGCCTTAAATCTTTTTTATTCATCAACATAGAATTTTCCATCTTATTTAATCAAAAATGAATTTAATTGAATAAAATAAGACTGTGTTTGATTGATTACTCACTAGAGTATATTAAATAGAATGAATTGATTTATGTGGCCTTGTGTATTACATGCCTTCTGTCTGTTACTTATTCCCACTATTTAACGATTTTCAAAGGACATTAAAATGTCATACCATTATCTTTTAAGCATAGGTATATATTTTGCATATTTATTTTAAGAAATATTTCTCATAATCCATTGGACTAGATGAAAACACATTTAATCCAATATTTTGTTCTCACACTTTTCAAAGAAATAACATTAGTAACATTTTTTAATCTATAATAGATTAAAACTGGTTCTTCTTCCCCTTGCTGATAACACTTAAATTATTTAAAATTTTTATATTGAATTTTTTTCTATTAAAAATAACATCATTTACCATAACTACATAATTGGATAACACTCAAAAAAATTTATTTGAAACCTTTTAAAAATTTACAAAATTGGACTTTAAATTCGAATATTTGTATCAATATCACTAATTATAGAGGAAATATCATAGAAAATAATAATGAAAACACCATTATAAAATTCAATGATCCTTTAGATCATAGTGTCTGATATCATGTGGGTTGGGAAAATACTATAAATTATTCATTTATTTCTCATCTTCCACTAATTAATATCCACCAAAAAAGTAGCGACTTCTTAGACATTCATTCTGTTTGATGTTTTTTAACACCTACAACATTAGATGTTTATCCAATAAATGTTGTTATTTGATCTTAATAAAAATGTCACATTTTTTACATATTCAAAAACTCAATTCAATGAAATAATATATATTTTATGTATATATAGTTGGTGATATTATTCTCATAACATTTCTTTTTTCATAGTATTACAACTTATTTTCAAGAGATAAATTCCCAATAATTCATACAATGTTTTATTTTATGGAAAATATATTTTATATTTAGAGACATATAATTTGTTACAATAGGTTACTCGTCACTAGAAATGGACATTAAATTGTTTTTATTATATGTTAATAGTAATATTCTTAGGGTTAATTGTTTTTTCCAAGAATATTTTGAACTTATTTTTACCTCATATTAGTGAAACGATCCTCATAAAATTTTCATTAACTAACATGGTAACTAGAGAATAATTGTTATGGTTTTTCTCAAACCAGACATACCATCTGTTTTATTTAGAACCTTCACTATTAGTGGAAATAATATTAAATAACCTTAGTATTTTTAATTGTAGATGATCCCTTCTTATTTGGGATAACACACACAACAACATGATATGATTCAACCTACTCTACCATGATTTATTGAAGTGTTCTCTAATTTTAAGGAATTTTAGTAATCAATTCACCTTGTTTATTCCTTTTTCATATCATACTCATTTGAAAATGATCATTCATTAAAATCCATTAACATTGTCTTTTCATTCACTATTCACACCCTGGGAATATTGATTTATTATATATGTTCATCATATTTATTGAGTAGATAATAATTAGTCTACTTATTATTTATAGTATTTTTATGGGAAATATTTATTTATTTATCATGTTTTTTTCAAGGAAATAATCTTGTTCAACCCTTAACATATGTTGAGAATATATTTAATCATAATCATTCTAAATAATTAATGATAATTTTGGATTTAAACATATTCCTTGAAATTTTTTTATCTGTGGTCACCACATATTTTGATTATATGATATATTAATATATTTCAACATATTCTCAAATTGTTGAAATTATTCTATATCTTCTTGAACAATTTTATTCTCATCAACAATATTATTTATTTATTTTAATTCTTCTTTTAAAT
This sequence comes from Viscum album, assembly GCA_963277665.1. Classification (NCBI taxonomy): domain Eukaryota; kingdom Viridiplantae; phylum Streptophyta; class Magnoliopsida; order Santalales; family Viscaceae; genus Viscum; species Viscum album. Next base: position 1,244 of record CAUJRU010000332.1, on the reverse strand, counting down.
ATATTATTCTTTCTCATTATTCTTTGCATCATAATTTATCTTCTTCAGAAAACATGTGAAATACCTTCATAAATGGAACTAGGTGGATTATGTTGTGGATTTGTAGTATTGAAGGAACCAGCCTACCTTAACCAGGTATACATACCATGCGACTTTCCTCTTCTTTCATGAACCTCTGATGAGCACCTAGTCCAACAACACACCCATTCATTTCAACTAGTTACCACTATGGTTGTTCCTCATGCCCATGTTATTTATGACTATAAAATAGACCCCATAGGTCCCTATTTGAATCTATTTCGAAGAAAAAACACCAAAAGCAATATTCACCAAGGTCCTCTCAACCCCTCCTTAGATGGGATATTAAATCTAAAAATTATTATAATATTTCATATTTTATGTTAATTTATTGACCAATAGTATTATTTCACTAAATGCTATTTGGATGACCAATTTTTCCTCCATCCTCCAAACAGCAGTAGGGGACCCCCCCCCCATGAGTACGTTGCAGTAGGGTGACACACACCTAGAAATCCTTTTACAAAATCATCACTAGGTATAACACTCACCCATGTCTCCAAAATTTCTTTGACACCTCGTTCTATCCTTTGACAAGTGAAACCACTGACATAAGATATATAATAGTTTGACCACTTCACTCAAGCCTCCATATGGGAGACACGTCATCCTAGGATCTCACTAGGGTTCCACTATACCCTATTATTTCACAATGGATCTCTATTTTCTCAAACACATCACAAGGGTGACACTTTTACTTAGACCATTAAGAGGCATCCCCATTCACACTATTCCTAAAATAAGGAATCCCAGTTTTTGAAAGAATTTTATTAGGGTGAAATTTGGGAAATGGTCCCCAATGATTCCAACCAATTCACCCAAGACTTACATCATGGAGGCACTTCTCCCTAGAAATTCAATAAGACATATAATTATCCATGGACTTCTATTGGGGTACTAATTAGTGAATATATCACTAATAAATTGTCATGTCCATATCAAACTCTACTAAAATCCACTTTCACATAGGTATCTAAAATAGAATAACATGGATTCCCAATAAACCATATAGAAACATAAGGGACCATATCTATTAATTATCTCGATTCATTCTCCCTAACCTTCTCTATGGACTCCTGAGATACATGATCATGCCATTAAAATTATCATGCATCCATTTAGATCTTATATTCCCAATATAAACTTTTGTTCATTATTTACCTCTT